>JBAMJR010000180.1:2952500-3467500 GCA_038501785.1 Myoxocephalus aenaeus | reverse complement strand
ATGGTTAGAGCACGGGGGCAAATAAGGAGAAGAAGGGGAGGATTGGTAAAAAGAAGAGAGGAAAAAACAGCCAGCGACATTTGTTACTGTGTCTGTGTTCCCCTCTGCCTTCTGTTCTTGTTCCAATTTGTTTATAACTCATACTTGTATGAGGTATTTGTTTAGACTATGTTTGTGGTATTTAATAACTTGTGGTGTTCTCTTCTACAATGACCGGTTTGGTAATTATCTTGCAAATATGTCTGCGCTCACTCTGCAGTCTCTGCTACTGAAACTTGCATATGCGCTGGCATTCCTGAAAGTGCCGTAACTAGTGTGCATTCCGCCTGCACGGAGCTATAAATACACGCCGTGTCACTGATCAAACGGCACATTCGCTTTCTCGCGAAGTGTGTGTGGAGGTGGAGGTTGATGAAGCGCAGGTGGAAGATTTGCAGCGCCTCGTCTCTTTGGTGGAGCGCCGCACAACTTCCCGTCTTTGTCGGCCTCCATTGTTGTCTCGCCTTCCATCTTGTTTGGCATCAAACTAATCTCTTTCTCCTCTCAAATCAACACTCCTCTGCCTCCCTTCTCTCAGTCTTTCACTTTGTTTTGACATATGGGTAGGATAAGGGTAGAGGGCGTCCTAATCGTTGTGTGGTGTAGTTCTCTATGGCCGACAACTTGCCGGTCAGACAACCTTATGCCTTTCAGGAAATCAAACATGTTAACAAACTATACTCCTATGAGACATCTGGTGTATGTTTTTGTATTTGCGTTTCCTCTTTCCAATAAACGTTTTTTTTTTTTTACATTGTCTGGATTAGCCTGTAATCTGGTGTGACATTTGATGTTACAATGGCACAATCGTTTCAGTGTATTCCCTAAAACTGAAGTTCAAGTGCATAATTTCTCCATCTCTCGGGGCAAAATAGAAAAGATATATATATATATATATATATATATATATATATATATATATATATATATATATATATATATATATATATATATATATATATATAAATATATAAATAAATAAATAAATAAATAAATAAAACAAACCCCTTGAAGATCTTTTAATCTCTGTAGATTTTAAGAACATGTTTTTTGTAGCGACCACAAAGATCGCTGGCAATTTCTTTTTTCACATGAGTCACTACTGCTAATCCCTGTATCATTTTTGTGGCAATGTTTTTGTTTTGCAGTTCCCAGTTCTTTCTGCTCTGATCTACATTCTTTGTACAAACACATCCTTCTCTTCATGGCTACATGCAGGGGATGTTTTGTGTTCTTTAGGCTTTGATTATTTTTTTTTGTGACCTTCATACTCTTAAAAAGTCCTCTCAAATGTTCTTTCTTGATTTATAATTAATGTTCTCTTTCTGTCTTGCTCCCTTTGTCTTTCAGTGAGTCGAGTATTTGCCAGGCTCGGGCCACTGTGATGATCTATGACGATGGCAATAAGAAGTGGCTGCCGGCGGGCGCTGGCCCGCAGGCCTTCAGCAGAGTCCAGATCTATCACAACCCTTCCACCAATGCCTTCAGGATAGTGGGACGCAAGATGCAGACGGACCAGCAGGTACGTCTGCTGGCTTTTGAGCTCGCTTCTCTTGAAGTGCGTGTCTATGTAGCTTTGTGTGCGTGCAGCTCGTCTATCTGTGTCTGTCATGTGGCTCGTGGGCGTTTGTGGTCTCCTGTAAGTTCCTCACGGTGTATGAGTAAGCAAGCAAGTGTGAGACAGTCTATCTTTGGACGTGCTCATTTATTCACCTTATCACCATCTATTTGAGCTTGGTAACCATGTAGAGAACATTTACTGTACATACTATGATCATTTTATCAGCAGTATCTGAGAAGACATTGTTGTCTATAGCTTCATGATTGTATTGCTTATTTTGTCAATCATATACTCTGCATATATGACAGCCTGCACCGTGTTCCTGCAAAACAGTTCGAGCAAGTACGGCCAGCTCCAATATATTACAAATAGATGGCGACCTACTGAACTATTGCACCAGAGTTTATGGTTTCACAGTTTCAGCAGAGGCAAGAGTACGCCACCTCTACTGAAATGTTTAATTTAATCTGATTGTTAATCTCAATGTAAGGAGAGTGAGATTGTTTATCTTGTCCGTAACAGTAGTTACTGTATTGTGTTTTTGTGCTGTTTTGGAATGAGAGAGCAATTCTGCAAATGCTTGAGAGGAAGCTGTAAAACAGATGAGCTTCTTGTTTTCAATGTGTACAGCTTGCTGTGATGATTTCCAGTGTTGATCATTTGTAACTACGCAGTACTGTGCCGTTATTTAACCAAAAACCTGGTTTCACACAACTGCATCCAGTTTGCTTGGCTTGTTTTAATTATATTATGGTATTGGTCTATGTAAAACCAATGCCATTAATTAAGGGATGGTTAGACTGTTATGAATAATCTTATCAAGACGTACAGTACATACTGAACTTGTTACATTTTGGAATGACGTTGGCTTGGCGAGGAAAAGGATTGTTCTTCGGACTTGACAATCTACAGGCATGTTGGAAAAGGAGAACAAAGCGTGTTTCCTAGTCGTTATCACCAGATTATGACTCACCAGATATCGCCGGATAAAGGTGGGCTGGGTAAACTGAGTCTGGGTGGGTCTATTCTCGACTACGCCCCTGCTCTCCCTGCGGCCTCTGTGTCTCTCTCCTCCTTTAAACATTCAGGACTCCAAAGTGTTCCCCAGAGACGGGTCTTAAAGTGGATGATGTTTCCTGAGACCGTTAACCCGTTCAACCATTTCCTGTGACAATTTAGGAAGAAGCCTGACACCCAATGAGGACTCTATATTTGTGTCTAATAGAGACATGCAGCGTGGTTTAGGATGGTGCTGGATGAGATCACAGAGAAGATAATAGCAGAGCATATAGGATGGCTGTGTTCTCTCTTTCTATTTCCTACTGTTTATTCTCAGTCTGCCTGCATGGAGAGTAACTTTAAGTTGTTTTTACGCTTGTCTTTTCAATTAGTTTTATGCGCCGCAGCCTAATTGTATGATTCAACTTAATTGAAAGTGGAACCGTATTGTTATGGGTTTTCTGCAAGCATTCAGGCTTTTTAAACATGCTGCTCCCTTCTCCCCCTTTTTTAATCCTAATTTTAGTTTTTTCTGGTCATCATCAGACTTGCCTTTTTGACAGGATTGTGGAGAGTTTAGGAATGCCACACTGTCTGCAGTGGCAGCTGAACTTGCTCCTCTCTTTTCAGTGCATGTTGCTCTTGCTATGATATTCACCCTGACAGGGTCTCCTCTCCTCTCCTCTCTGTGGAATCCAGAGGCTGTTAAACAAATAGCGAAATGGCACGTCAGCACATTCAGGCAGCACTCAAACCCGGAACATTTTTTCCCTTGTGCTTCAGAGGCTTTACGCCACCTGCTGGGTGCACTACAAACCGGGATAATCCAACAAATATATATATATTTTTTTCTTTCTCTGAAGCTTCCAGAAACTCCTTTTTATTTCTTCATGCCACTTGTTTGAACGTAGACAAAAAGCCACTAAAGTACTAATTTTGCTCCCCGTTGCTCCCAAAAGAATCCTTATATTGATCATCTGTCCTCTTCCCTCCCCAGGTGGTTATAAATTGTCCAATCGTGAGAGGTCTCAAGTATAACCAGGCCACACACAACTTCCACCAGTGGCGGGATGCCCGGCAGGTGTGGGGGCTCAACTTTGGCAGCAAAGAGGACGCCACCCTCTTTGCCAATGGCATGGCTCATGCTCTGGAGGTGCTCACCTCCATGGCAGACGCAGGTAAATGAGTTCACACTGGATTCACAGTTCCATCCGAATCCGTAGCGACTTGATATTCAATTTAAAGTCCATGAAAAGGCAAATAAAACGGTACCAGGATTAGAAAGGTGTTATATATATTTGTAATGCTGCAAAACAGTTCGGTCTCAACTAATGGAGATTTAATCTCGTCCATAATTATTCCGCCATAATCCATGTCTCAGATATAGGAAACCTATTCCAATATTTTTTGGGGGCAAAAATGCAACTATGTTTTTATATACACTACCGTTCAAAAGTTTGGAGTCACCCAGACACATTTTCAGTTTCTTCGCAATTTCTCGCATGGAATAGCCTTCATTTCTAAGAACAAGAACACACTGGCGAGTTTCCCATGAAAGTTCTCTTTTTCTGGCCATTTTGAGAGTATAATCGAACCCACAAATGTGATGCTCCAGATACTCAACTAGCTCAAAGGAAGGCCAGTTATAGCTAGTTAATAGCTTCTCACCAGCTAAACTGTTTTCAGCTCTGCTAACATAATTGCACAAGGGTTTAAGGGTTTTCTAATCATCCATTAGTCTTCTATGCGATGAGCAAACACAATGTACATTAGAACACTGGAGTGATAGTTGCTGGAAATGGGCCTCTATACACCTATGTAGATATTCTATTAAAAACCAGACGTTTCCACCTAGAATAGTCATTTACCACATTAACAATGTATAGTGTATTTCTGATTAATTTAATGTTATCTTCATTGAAAAAAACAGTGCTTTTCTTTGAAAAATAAGGACATTTCTAAGTGACCCCAAACTTTTGAATGGTTGTGTATATCTGTTTAAATCAGAGTTTTTCTGTTTGTTAATAACAGCTGGCTATTTGGATATTTTTACATATTTTGTTTAGTTTCACCATGAACTAAATAGAAGAAAAAAATGCTGCATTTTAAGAGCTTTGCTATACTGTTGTAAACGCAGTGCAATTAATGATGAAATATATTAAAGTTACACCACCCTTTTTGGTCCCTGTGTAGTATCATGTCTGTCTACACCATACTCAGACTTTGCACACTCAACTGCATGGGTAGAAAAGGTGTGTACACCAATAAAAGCACATAAACAGTTAGATAAAAGTCAAAGAGTGTCATAAAATACAAATCAGGAATTGTTCAAGAGTGTTTTAAAATTCCCAGCAATGTATGCATGTTATTTGATCTTTTTCATTTTCATCAGGAATGTTTTCTGTGTTGTGTTTTGGCAGGCTATTCCACCCTTCCCCGCCCAGTGTCCAATGGACCCACTCCAGAAGAGCTGGAACAGCAGAGAAGGTACCTTTTTTTATTTTTACTGTGCTGATTTTAATAATCCGCTTGCCACATTTTATTTAGAAATCCACTATGATGTTTTTCAGGCCTGATTCAGCAAAAACAAAATGTAATGTATCCAGCTGTTAACCCTCACAACAAGAGATGAGCAATGTCAACATTTGTTTCAAAAGTAGATTTTCTTTTGAAAATTGAAGCAAGTTGTTTTCCCATGTCGCCAAGTTGGCTGTTCTTTAAGGCCATGGGAAGTTTATGTTTCGAACAGACGCAAACTATCCTCTGGGTTTAGTTGCATAACATTCAATAGCAAGTCAAGCTGTCTTGGCTTTGGAGTCGTCCTGTTTGCACACACGCATATATAGAGGATTTGATGGCATTAGTCTGACGGTGCTAAACCCTCCGTCAGCCCCTGTAGGTTAAAGGTTAAAAAGACAGCAAGGCGGACACCTTGCATCAACCTCACCGTCTCTCCAGCCATCTATCTGCGTCTCCCTCGAGACCCGTTGTGGTGTCACCGTGCATGCTGAGGCATTAACCTTTTAATCTCATTTAGACTAAAAGGTAATATGTTGCACAGTAGGGGATGCCTTGTGATTGGCTAGAGGGACTGTCTGTCAAGTTGCAAGCTGTCCTAGTGGCTGATGACATACTGGAGCTTTGGGAGCCTTTAAACCCTTTGAAATACAGCATGGATGCAGGTGTTGGTGGATATAATTTTCACTAATGCCTTTTAGGTCTGATGAACATAGATTCAAAATATTATTCACCCGTGTCAAATGACTGTCGAAAAAAATCTGAAAAACACAAGGCAGTCATCTCCCTTCCCCCCTTTTTCCTGGGCACTCTGCCTAAGTGGATCAGCTGTGCTTTAAATCACAGCGACTTTCACATTGTGTGTCTGCCTGTGTGTGTTTGGACCTGTACATTTTTGAATGGGTGCACGTTGTATGTGTGCTGTTCTGTAAACAGCTGTTGTGACTGGCAGATGTGATGAGGGAGAGGGGAGAGAGAGCGGTAGTGAACTGAGGCCGCTCGAATTAGGCCACCGTGTCCAGTTGTGGACTTTTCAGTGGTCGGCTAATCAGAGGCTCTGAAATCCACCTCATTCTTTTACCGAAGCCGGTATATTGAAAACAAATCCCGATTTATAGCTCTTCACACCAGTGCCAAATACTATAATTAGACAGAGTTATTTTAACACAATGGATGTTTCATTAATGATCAAATAATCTGCAGGACGTTTCCACATTAATTGGGAATGGCTGAGAGCTGGCACTGCCCTTCATGCCACCCTTGCTCTCACCCAAATGCTCTCACCCAAATTACACATCGTAACTTTGTGCTTTGTTTATCTGTCCTGTTCATCCACCGATTTCATTTTGTCTCCATATATTTGACGCTGACAGATGTGTTTTTGTTTGTGCGTAGGTTGGAGCAGCAGAAGCTGGAACAGCAGGAGCGAGAGCGCCAGGAGAGGGAGAGACAGGAGCAGGAGCGGCAGGAAAGAGAGAGACTGGAGAGAGAAAGACAAGCTGCTGCAGGTCAGGAAGCACCTGGGCGGGTCAACATAACTGTACTCACCACGACATAGTTCCGTCTTTGAGTGTTTTTGTTAAGTGAACAGCATTTCTTAAGGCCCCCACACGTTGCATTCATTAACAGTGACGTTACTAATCTGTGTCCGACTGCATGATATCAATTTTGAAGCATGTCGGATGCGATGAAGGCTTAGTTATTCATTATGCTGTAAAGTAAATAAAAGAATATATATGCAAGCAGAGATTATCAACAACAACAAAATAAGGTTTTAATAGATTTTAACTTTATTAAAAAAATCATTTCCTGACATTGGTGTGTCGACATGCGTCGTAGCACGAGTCGCATTGTAACAATTTGGTCCGTTTTGGTTGAAGATTGTCAACAGTCTTAGACCTTAACCTACATGATGCACCTGCATCACAGCATGGTCATTGCCAAATAGTTTGGAAAATGCTTACTGACGGTCCCTTTCTGTGTTTTAGTCTCTATTCCTCCAGCTCCACCACTGGCCCCTGCAGGCCCTGCTCCTCCACCGGCACCTCCTCCACCCCCTTGCCCTCCTCCGTCTGGTGGGATCCCTCCACCGCCTGGACCACCACCTCCGCCGGCCCCGCCCCCACCCCCCACTGGAGGGGGAGGAGGAGGAGGAGGTGGCAGTAGTAGTAGTAGTAGCGGTAGTGGAGGCGGAGGAGGAGGAGATGGTGATGGCGATAGTGGGGGATTTGGAGGAGGGGGCCTGGCGGCTGCCATAGCAGGAGCTAAACTCCGCAAAGTATCAAAGGTGAGTAAATGACAAAACAGTTTTATAGACCAGTGTCTATACTTTGTAACTGCTTTTAAGGCAAAGTAAGCTAGACTTTAGTTGAACCCATTATGTGCTTCTCAAATAGAATTATATCGATCCAATCTCGGAGTTGTTCCTGCTCGTGTAGCTATGAAACCTGCACTCATCAGTGTTTATTGAGTCATGGTTCCTACACAATGTCTGCTGAACTCTTCTGTCTCTCTTGGCTATTTGCTGCCCTCAGCAGGAGGATGGAACTCCTGCAACTCCAATAGGCAGATCTGACCCCAGCCGCAGCAGCACCTCCTCTGCTGGAGGAGGAGGAGGAGGAGGAGGAGGGGGTTTGATGGGTGAAATGAGTGCCATCTTGGCACGAAGGTGTGTGACGTCACAAGTTTGATGAAATATATACACTGACTATTACACTATACAATATACTACTTCTGGTTTTATCTGAAGTTGGTTTTATCTTCATTTAGGACTTTTCTACTTTGACTAATAGTCACATTTAGAGTGCAGCATATATTGTGTAACTCTATTCCCATCTATTGAAGTGTACATGGTATAATTTAAAGTGATTCCTCTTTACATCAGGAGAAAAGCTACAGACACTGGAGAGAAGCCCCCTCCGAAGACACAAGAGAATGTAAGCGTCTGCTGTTTGTCACATTATTCATGTCTTTTAATGCTGCAAAAGAATATGAATGTGGATAGTTATAAATTAAAAGCAGGTTGATAATGACTCACTCTTACAAGGTTTCTGTCTCTCTTTTTTTTTTTTTTTCACAGGATGATTCAGAGCCTCAAAGTCAAGGCGGCGGTGAGAACTGAACAATTTCATCTCCTGCATGCCAGCTCTATTCAATCTGATCTTAATTTTACTTAATGTTTTTATACATTTTCTTTCTCAGACACCCTGAGAAGACCTTGGGAGAAATCAACTACTATGACCAGGTAATCCAGGATTCAGTTATTGCCATGCGGCCGTCATCAATAAATCTGTTACCACCCCAGGTGTTGGTGTCTCGTGTTAAAACTTACCCTAACCTTAGTTCTCCATCAGGGTGAGTGTGGTTGTGTGAACATGTGTGCATCTTTGTTTGCCTGTGGACAAGAGTGCCTTTTGTGTGTGTGTGTGCATGCGTGTGAATGTCTTCCATTTCAATTCTAAGAGGAAGGTGTATGTGTGTCTCACTAACAGGAATAACTCCATCCCCAAGAGCATGGACTCCACCCCCTCATTGTCCCAAGGTTTCAGGTATACATGCTGCCCCGTTCACTCATGAGCTTAGTCCCCCTTTTCTCTTTTCTTCAGGTTAGCGCAGCACCGCTGCAAACCTACGTACTGCTGTAGCATATTTTCCAGTTGATAGCAGCACCATCTAATGGATCAGAGAATGGCATGCACCCAAGGGACTTGTAGGCGTAGCAGCCGGGTGTGTTACCTCTGAAAACTGAATCATAAGATAGAGGCCTGACCGTGTGATCAATGCTTATTAAATGCCGCTTCTGTGAGCTGGGGTTGATGCTGTCCTCTCGTGTTAAACTTGAACATCCGTGACATTCATTTCTAAATTATTGGCATCCTAAAGGTTGACATCACTTCAGAAAGGTAATTATCTTAGATGTGTTAACCCTCATTGCCTCGTTGGGTGTGTGGACATTTCTGCAACTTTCTCCTGACTATTCCTTCATCCCTCTGGTACTGCTACTGGTGATGTGCTAGATGGACAGTTGGCTTGTCAATGCAGTGCCGTGGACCTTCTCGGCTTTTTCTTTCTGAAAAACAAACATAAACAGTTGTCTGCGTTTGTCTGCTTCTTGTCTTCTTACAGGCCGAAGCCTGCAGGCAACAACGGTAACGACGCCGGCGTAATGGATGACTCGGATTTAGAGAAAATGAAACAGGTGAATTTCTCATCAGCCCGGCAACCTACATTTTTCATTATTAGAGCAGAACCTGAATGAGATTACATGCATTTACAGGCGGCTTTCTCCAGTAAGCTGGTTTTGTCACTATGCTCCAACACAGACGCACACCAAAACCTTCTATCACAATAGTTAAAATAAGGACGCCATGCTTCAAAATTAATGTCAGGGGAAGGAAAGAAATCTGATTACTGACCTACTGCATGGATTCACAGTAACCAGGTTATTATAGTAAACCGTTTTTTTTTGTTGAGTAACCTGGTTATTGTTTAACTGTCGCCCCACAACTGACGATCTTGTTGTCAATCAATATCCTGCAGGAGATCCTGGAAGAGGTGCGTAAAGAACTACAAAAAGTTAAGGAGGAAATTATTGGAGGTAAGATTTCTTAGTGCTCTCTTAGAAATTCCGAACATTTGTATTTTTGCTTCAAACAGTATTTTGGGTATGTGACGCTTGTTTCTCTTTCCACAGCCTTCATTCAGGAGCTGCAAAAGAGAAGCACATAGTTCTGCCGAGTGTCCGGTGTAACAGAGGGATGCGACAGATGGAGGTCATTGAGGACTGTCGGGACCTCTCCTCCACTGCGCCCTCCCATGTAGCCCAGGGATTTATTTCTTTTTCTCCTCCACATTTTCTCTTTTCTTTTCTCTCTTACACAAACGCATGTGAGCATACGTGCTTACGTGTACATCATGCATTTTCACTTCATGTAAATGGTAACCCTCCCCATGCCATCCGGCACGTTTGACGATCACTCCCAAACATTGCGACGGTGATCCCACCTATCCAAACTCTCCCCCTGTTCATTCATCCCGTCCCCTTGTGTCCTCTGTGTTCTGTTCATCTGAACCAATTCGGAGCACAAAGCTACAGCCACAGTTGCTCTTCCAATTCGTCATCGTGAACACTCATCATATCCCTCTTATCTGCAGAAATCCTGCTACTTGTGTCTTCTTCCTTCTATCAGACGCACCATTTACTGATAGAGCAGTCTTCAGTATTCAGGGACAACGTATTTAGTCACATTTTTACTGTAATAGCAAGATGCTGGCATGCTGGGATCATTTTTCTCTCTTTCTCAGTTGGCAAACACTTGTTCAACCTCAAACACTGCTACAGATAGTTGAGTTTAGACATCTGCTAGTAGGTTATTGTCTCTAATGGTAGTTGGAGGTGGAAAAACAATAATGATCAAGGATGGATCAGAGACCCCAACTCCGCGACGACTGCAGTGGCGCTCCGTCAAGTGGACGTTCAGCTCCTGCTCCGATGGCTAAGAACTAAAAACGGCACAACACAAGCCTTCACTGCTGCGAGATGGAGACGTTAGAGGAAGAGGAGACAAGCAAAGGGAATCTGATGGACAACCTGAGTGCTGTGAAAGAGGAGTGTGTTGTAGTTTTATGATGTGTGAGAAATGTTTTCTCTTTGCATTGCACTTGTTCCAGAGGAAGTGTGTCTGTGTGCCACACTGCCTTGACAGACTATTCCCTCTCACTCAAAAATGAGATGTTTGTTAGCCAGCGCAGTGGTCCGACACTGTGCTTCCGCTAGTTAATTTCTTCCATTCTAGCTATGTTTTCTAACTTTGAAACATGAAAAATGGCCATGATGAGGTCAATTAATTTGGCCATGACCAACTGCCTTGAGAATAAATATATAAATATATATATATATATATAAGGAAAAAATATATATTTGTTTTGAGGGAAAATGTTAGCAAAAAATTAAATGGTGTTTCTATTTTAATTGAAATGACTGGTGAATGGGGATTTTTTTTTTTCTTCCAATGATTGTTTTCTTAAGAGATGTTATTTGGGGTTTACTGTTTCTTTTTTCTAATAGAGTCTAGGCTTTTTACACTGAAATAATAAGAAAACAGCTTAGAGACACTGGATTAGAAATGCCTTTATAGTCGAATACAGCTGCTTCTTGAAATGCATTACTTTGTCTCGAGTCATCTTTTTGCATCCTGTTTGTAAGATTTCTTTGAATTCAGACTAATGAAATTTTGCACAAACTGGCTTCGAAATGTTATGAAATACATTTGATTGACCAATTTTCAGCTCTGTGGCTTCATGACTGAATGACAAATAAATATTTGCAAGCTGACTATCTTTGCCATGTAAAGTCGAACATTTGAATGGCATGGTTTTATCAACTTTGACCGATTTGCTTGTATGTATCACAAACTAATATTATATCTGCACTAAAGCTTTAACAATATGCTGTCATTCATTTATATATAAAAAAAAGGTTTACACATTTTTGACGGAACTGACGTACGGTTTGGTTTTATGGAGAATATACTACAATTTGCAAATTTTATTTTTTTAAACTCAGCTTCATCAAACCCATCCTTGACACAGGCAGCCAGTGTCCTTCCAGAGCTCCCTTGACGCTTCCGGATTGAGAAAAAGGCTCTCAGCCGTTTCCGCCGCCATTGCGGATTTTGGACAGAAGATCAGCCGAAGCCACTGCCATCCATCGATGCGGTACAGAAGGCGGAACACAACTAACATTTCCCACTGACGCCAGATTTCGGAAACCCGCTAAACAACATCCACATATTACCTTCATTTTTTTATCGTGTTTTTTTTCCTCGTATTTTCACCGACTGGCTCCGACCTACACGTTCAGTGAGGAGGTCGTAGCTAGCGCGGTGCTACTGCCTAGCTAGCTGTTAGCTGCACCGCTTAGGATTTTTCGGGACCCTGGAGAAACTCGAGGAAACCACCATGGCTCAGATCCTGCCTATTCGCTTTCAGGAGCACCTGCAGGTACGTGGGCAAACATGGCGGCTGCACGAACACCCGACATTCACATTTTATTTGTGGATCTCCGGCGCCCTAACGGTTCGTTTGACAGCTCGCTAACCGAGCTAGCGGTGGACGTCAATACCCGCAGCGAATGAATGACCTCCCCTCCCCCGTTGAGTCGGCAAGCCGAGCGAACTCATTCATTGCACGGATGCTGTTGCCCGACGTTAGCGGTCAACGACGACCCGGGGGAAGGGGTACATGTATTATTAGACATTGTTCCCGACCCTTGGGGGACCAGTTCTTGCCCCGTTGACCTGTGCGCTGTCTACATTTTAGGTTAGCAAACAGCCATTATATTAGCAAGCGAACCGTTAGTGTGTGTGTGTGTGTGTGTGTGTGTGTGTGTGTGTGTGTCGTGAGGGATGTGCGAGTCACGTCATCTGGTTAATCGTAACGTCAGCTTTGTATTAAGTCGACCTGGCTGATATCAACGTGTATTCCCCGGATGGCTGCTGTATAATAATGTCACACGGACCCCTCATGATGATGGACTCCGGCTAGCTAACGCCAGCAGCTTCCAGCTGCGGTGTGAGTCACGACAAGACGTGAACACAGCGGAAGGGAGAGACTCCGGTTATCACCGAGAGGATTTATGATGCCTCCTCGTCCAGCTGACGGAGGTGAAGCAGGTGGTCCTCCCGTCTTATCGATCATGACATCATTTTTTTTTCTCTCACTTTACACGTGCGTTATGATTTTCTAAAACATCTGGAGGCGGATGAGAGTCGACTCCACTGGTACATCTCGGTTCCAGATGTATCATAACGTATCTTACTCTGCAAAAATACAGATGCTGAGAAACAATACACCCTGTTGGCAGTTTATTATATTTTACACAGAGACAGTTGTCTGTTATCTAGCCTACTTTCACTGATTATAGATGGGGTGCACAAAATAGTAGAAGTAAATTAATTGATTAAATAAACACAACATGAATAGTGTTAGCTAGGTGTACCTAATTTCCTAAATTAATACGCTCTACTGTTTTGTTTTATGTATTGAGTATTTTGCATTCCTGATATTTGTTGTGTCTTCTGTGTAAGTTGTTGCTACTGTGACCCTTGGGGATAAATCAAGTTTACATCTATCTATCTATCTATCTATCTATCTAATAAGCTAGCAACTGAGTATATGTTACATAGTCCACAACAACCCTTATGATGTTGTATTTGCATATTTAAAAAAAGGTAACCATCATCTTTGAAACAAATACACTGTATGTAACCTTATCACCATAGTTATACGATCATTTGTATATATATTTTTCTTCCTGTTAACCTTTTTAATTTACCAAGTGTGACTTGAAATGATTTTATGGATAATGATGTCTCCGACTGCTATCGATACATTAAGTACCACAACGTAAATAAGTATTGTACTTTATTGTATCTTCTTTGCAATGTTGGCCAGGGGCTGCTACTAAAGCAATGAATGTGTTCTTATCTCAGCTCCAGAACCTGGGAATCAACCCAGCGAACATTGGATTCAGCACTCTAACCATGGAGTCCGACAAGTTCATCTGCATAAGAGAGAAAGTGGGTGAGCAGGCCCAGGTCGTCATCATCGATATGGCCGACCCCAACAATCCCATCCGCAGGCCTATCTCTGCAGACAGCGCCATCATGAACCCTGCCAGCAAAGTTATTGCCCTTAAAGGTAAGCTTGAGCTGTACTGCATACCTAGCACTTTGAGCAGTCCTAGAGAGGAGAGCACTAGGTTTCTGAAAGCACATTGACTTAAAGAATAAACCGTTAAAGTTTTGGCCGGTCACATACCTGGCTATGATGCTTTTCTAATACATTGGGTCATTTGTGTAAATTTCGTTTGTGTTGTCAGTCAGTTATGTAGCTTTCACAGTCTGCTTTTCATTTTGATGTTCATATGTAGACCACCCCATTTCTGTTCGTCAAAAAAAGGTTGAGTAACTAAAGTATAGTGTAACAAATTAAAATGTACAAGACTGATATTTTTAAGAAAGGTAGCCATAGTACTAGTGGTGGTAAAATGTCATGCTGTCATGAATGCTTTGTCTATTTTGCTTGTTTTTGCTCTTTTTTCATTTCCTACTGCTTTCTTATGTTTGCAGACGGTGAGTTGAATTTTACATATCATGAGTTGTCAAAGTGTATTATTGTTGGCACTGTCTTGAAATGCAAAATTAAGAGGGCAGCTTAAAGGACTGTATCTTTTTTGTTTCTTCGTGTTTTTTCTTTTTTTCGTGTGTATTTGTCCCATTTGCTGTACATATATTTTATATTACAGCTGACAATTTTTCTGACACATGGTTTGATGAATATACAGACTTGGAGGTGAAAACTGACTGCCTCTTCATTTAAGCTCTTAATAATACAGTTCCTGTGTCCCTTTTAGACTGTCAGTCACAAGCTAAAGGCATCCCACATAACAGAATACACATATCTGCCAGAAATTTGTCTTTTTAAAGAAAATGTCTTTTATGAATTCAATTTTAGAATTCAATGACTGACAAATCCTGGCATTAATGGAAAATCTGTTGAATATTCTGAAATCTTACAAATGATGTGCCTTGGAAAATGGTTGGTAGTAATGTATAGTACGTATGTATGTAGTAAAAAAGGGCTAAAACATGCACACAAAAAAAGATATGGTCATTTAAACAATCGTAAATTCAAGCTTGTCTTGAATAAATAGTAGGTCATTATGTATTTGCTGTCTAGTGGACGTGTTCCTATGAAGTCGGCTACATTACATTAGATGTTCTCATTAGAATTGTACGCCACTGGCCTGTGATGTTTTGATTGAATATATTCTTAATATTTACAAATATAATGTCAGTCACCAGAGGAATATATTCCTACCAATTTGTAGATGATTGACTGGTTCAGGTTTTTCTTTTCTTTTTCTCTCTCTACTTCTTTCAAGTATTTGCTCAGCTAACTTTGGGCTTTGTTGTGATAACTATTTAGGTTTAGACACTGACGTGTAGTACAGCACAGAATTAAGGAGCAAGCTGAAAGGCACATCCTAGTAGTTTATCTTACCTTGGTATATTCCAGCTTCCAGTAAGAGAACGAGCAAGCTTGAGGGGTTGAGCCAGAACTGAGCTTTATTTGGTTCTTTATGCGTCATCATTGTATGGCTTAGCATGCAATTAGAGTTGCAGGGTCAGGGACAACAATATTGGCCACTAGCCCCAGGACACTGCAGAGATATATATATATATATAGCGCGCCAAATGTGGTGCTTTCTTTTTTGTCAAAGGAGTAGGCTTATAAAAATGCTTCAGTATGTATGTATAGAATATGTTGTGTTTCAAGTGCAGTATTTGATTTGTGCGGTATGCTTGATTTTCTCTTAATTACTTGCACTGTATTTTATGTCGGCAGGGAGTGTATTACCACAGTATTTGTTAAATGTCACTGTACACATTTTCACTCATACACTGTGTTAACAGCTATGGGGATTAGGTTGGTTGGGAATTGCTTGCGCCTGATTTAATCTAAAATATGGGCCCATGAATTGCCGTGCGTTTCCTCCAGTGAGACTATTAAAAAAAATGACACTAGGTGTGAGTACATCCATTAAGCATCCTTCCCATCATCACATCTGTCTGTGTGCTTTGTGGTCGTCTTTTGCTAATCTGCATTCAGACCCAACCCAAATTCCCGCATCCCTCATTTTAGGATTAGATTTTAACGTGAATCCCTTAAGAGCTATAACAACATGCCTGGAGTTTTTATTTCTCCAGTAGGTAGTGTGGGCGGAGAACTGGACACAGGCCTCATTTAGACTTTCACTGGCGACCATGTTTTTCTGCAGACCTTGGTTCCTAATTGACCTGGTTTTGGTAGGAATGATCAGTAGAGCATTGGACCATTGCACCAAAACGATATGGAAAGTCATTGTTGATCCAGTTGAGAAGCACATAAAGCCTAGTAGTAGTAGTAGTATCTCTAAGCAAGCATCCAGACCTAAAATAGCACTGCGTTATTGATGCTGGCGTCCTTTGACTGCTGGGATGATGACATTAGATCCAGAAAATCCAGTTTGAGTATTAAATCCATGAGTTTAAAGGCTAATCGAACACCAAAACACCGCACAGCATTTTGTATCTGTCGAGACCAAATTTGATAATTTTGTGAAATGCAGTTTTAGCGTCCATTGCGATGCTCACAAGGTGACCAGTAGAAATACTTAATTCCCATTGATAATGAATCTACCTGGACTCTGCCAAAGTAGTGCTTTGCCTTATGATGTTGCATAGCGTTGTGGAAAAAGTTGAGCCACGTACAACTTTTTTTGCCGCCCTCCATCACTGTGTCAGCACAGTGGCCTCATTGGAATGAATGAGGGGGGCTGCATTTGTTGATGCAGTGCTAATGTCAGTCTGAACAGTCTTGGTCCGTTTGAGTTTCTCAAATAAAAAAATAAAACAGTTTTTATAGATGAGTTTTCACTTCACACTATCACACGAGGCTTGCATATTCAGCCTCAACTGAATGGGTTTCATTTCACATTTTATTGCATCAGACCTAACTGAATGCAGATCCAACAGTGGTTGCCCTTTTGTTGGTCTTGCCTCTTGTTTTGACACTGGTTAGGGCTGTCCCGAATACCATTTTTGAGGTTTCGAAGCTTCAGTGAGACGCACTCGCACCGAGAGAGAGAACCTCCGTCTCTTTATTGGCATCATTCGCCTCTCACCCATCACTCATTTAGTGAGAGGAACGTAAAACGGATCAGATCCATATCAGTCAGATATACAGCTGCTCGAAAAAGTATTTTTCTCTCCTGGCAGGTTTTGTCATAGTAACTTCGTTGTTGTTTTCGGAGATGACTAGACTTCTTTATTGAAACGTAAACCGCTAAAAATTTGCAATAATCACATCAAATGAATTACACCGTTGGCCCATGAAAATATATTTGCTTATATGGAGGCCTTTGAACAAATTAATCAACATGTATACTGTAGGCAATGCCCACAGATATGCCTAAAATATAAGACCTGGCTTTGGGGAGACTGACTGGCTGTTAATCTCCTCTGCTGCGTTTCAGCACCAGGGACCACACACACACTCACACACACACCCTCTACACTACTGACGGATCATAAAACTCACAGTTCCAACCGTATTACGTTTTTTGAGCCGCGGCTCGGATCAGCAAATATAACCTTTTAGAGTATCCACGATTCATGATTGTTGATGCTCCAAATTGGCCATATTCTTTAACTATCCCAAACATAATTTCAAACCCTCCAAAGTCAACATAAACCATCAAAAATTCTATTATTTGTTAAAGTCATCTATAGTGCATTAAAAAAACAAATTAAAATTATGAGGAAAATATGATTACATGACCAGAGATGTGTGACTAGAAAGCATCAATCTCCTAAACGCAAATTAATTAATCTGTGGTTCACATGTGTGCCAAAATAAACCCGGTCAGAGTGAGCAGGACAAAACAAAATAACAAAAACATGATGCATTCGAATACTGATTTGGACGTCTATTAGCACATGGCAACGGTCAAAGCTTCAAAGTATTTGGGTCAGCCTTAAGACTTTTATTGGCTTTTTGTATGGTCCTTTGGTGTTTCTCAAACCAAACCCTGACTACCAACGCTTCTCCAGCAATTGGAAGTTGGTATGCCCGAATTGTATGTGTACTCCCGAAGTCTGCTGTGTGTGTGTGTGTGTGTGTGTGTGTGGTAGCTTTAGTCACTAACTGATTTTGCGTCTCTTTTTGTTTAACTATTATTATTATTATGAATGTTTTTTTTTTTTGGGTGGCATTTTCAGCGGCAAAGACCCTGCAGATCTTCAACATCGAGATGAAGAGCAAGATGAAGGCTCACACAATGACGGATGACGTGACCTTCTGGAAGTGGATCTCCCTCAACACCGTTGCCTTGGTCACAGACAATGCCGTCTACCATTGGAGCATGGAGGGCGATTCTCAGCCAATCAAAGTCTTTGACCGTCACTCCAGCCTGGCGGGCTGCCAGATCATAAACTACCGCACTGACGCCAAACAGAAGTGGCTGCTCCTTATTGGCATTTCAGCACAGGTGATTATTTTGACAAAATATTGTGAACACACTATTATATGTCTCAGTTTCAGGAAACAATTATTGCACTGAACAGTATTGCAACAATTTAATAACATACTACATGGTCTTACTTCCAGTAATCTACAGTAGAACAATTATATTGTGATTAATAACTTCCAAAACAAAATCAAGTGTGGACTAGATATTATATTTATGTTTTTGTCCTTTCCTACAATAATGGCTAATGTATTATTTACCTTTTTGAAATAGTTTTGCTGACAAAATATGATCAAAACTTCAGTTTAGTCAATGACCCCACAAAGTTGCATTACAGAGGAGAATACTGTTGTAGCTTTTATTTTGAATATGTTTTCCAGTCCAGAAAAGCTTAAGCTGAAGTGACCACAGCGGTACAATTGGGGTCTAAGTGTTTTGGGAAGGCAATCTGCATTCTACTCTGTGTCCAGACTCAATAGGTTTCAACTGTGATTTTTAAACCTGTTATTTAAATCTGCACACATTTTGATGCTAAGCCCTCCAGTGTCTTTGACCAACGACAGCTGATTTCTTCTATAACTGTGACCCTGCCTAAGTCTCGCGCCTTATCACGTTTTTCTCCAATCACAGTTTGAGTAAGCTTGGCCAGCAGATCCTCTGTCAAGCATTAACTTGTGTGTTTTCTCTCCTCTTCAGCAAAACCGTGTTGTCGGAGCCATGCAGCTGTACTCGGTGGACAGGAAGGTGTCTCAGCCCATTGAGGGACATGCCGCTGGCTTTGCACAGTTCAAGATGGAGGGCAACACCGAGGAGTCAACCCTGTTCTGCTTTGCTGTGCGAGGACAGGCAGGAGGAAAGGTACGATTTACTTGCACTGCTGAGTCTCTGGCTACCAGCTGTAAAAATACAGTTTAGGATAAACTCATTTGAAAAATGGAAATCAATAAGCATTTTAGATCAAGCGGAATCAAAATAAAATGTACTGCATTTAAAATAACTTTCCAGATGCTCTTGTAACCTGACGTTTTTCCTTCTAGCTGCATATCATTGAAGTGGGGACTCCCCCGACTGGGAACCAGCCATTCCCAAAGAAAGCTGTGGACGTTTTCTTTCCTCCAGAAGCTCAAAATGACTTCCCTGTCGCTATGCAGGTACAGCAGCTTATGAGGAGACATGTCGAGCCTGTTTTGTCTTTGTTCTCTAAACAACATTTCCTCCTCTGGTGGGAAACAATACTACCCACTGTGTCATTACTGCCTTTAAGATTGAGATAAGGGGCTTTGTCTGAAAAATAGGTTTCTCAACATGGGTTAGATTTTACGATACTATTGAAGTGCAGTCAAAACATGGAGCTGGTACTCACCCACTGTGTTGAATTGTAACTATTGAACTGCCCCTCAGTCTGTCAGACTGGGCTCTGGTAATAATTAATTAGCTTTTGGCTCAATGTCTTGCTGAAGGGTATTTTGATAATTATCATTTTGCTGATGATTTTCATGTTCTAACCAGATTTCTCTTTCTGTAACTCTAGATCAGTTCCAAGCAAGATGTAGTCTTTCTCATCACCAAATATGGCTACATCCACCTGTATGATCTGGAGACTGGAACTTGTATCTACATGAACAGGATCAGCGGGGAGACCATTTTTGTCACTGCCCCCCATGAGCCCACTGCGGGTATCATTGGAGTCAACAGGAAAGGACAGGTACTCTAATGTACACACTCTGGCCCTCCATTTGTCTATTTCTTTGTGTTGAAGTGTTACTCCAAATACCCTTTTACTATTAGTGCAAACGCACATAATTAAAGATACTACAGCACACATGACATGTGTTCATGTGAAGATCCAACTGGATCATATACCATCTTGGCTTGCATGTTAGCTGGCCAAAGCATTCAATAATTGGCTATAACAAAACATTGCAAGATTGACAGCCATTTCGCTTGGAATTAACTCCCTCTGCTGGTGCGATTCACTGCCTGCAGGTAGAGGGAGGGGCTGCTTTGTCTCAGCCAGCATATACATTTACAAGAATTTTACAATACATGGTAAACTAAGCTAAACAGTTTGACGGCATACAGGCAGCCTTTGTTTTAGCTTATGGTTTGGAACAATTTGCTATTAGCCTAGCTAGTGCGCGGTGCTTGTGTAAAACATAAAACATAGCGGTGGCGGATGAGAGATTGTGGAAAGAGCAGGTTGGAATATCGCTTTTCTCCATGTTTACTGTGTGTGTGTGTGTGTGTGTGTGGGTGGGTGAAGTAGCTTAGCCCTGACACAGAGCGCAGAAGAGGCGCTGCAGCGTGGTAATAAATGACACTAAAACATTACAAAGTACCGAAATAAGAGCCAGTACGTCTGAGCTTATCAGTACTCTGGTCTTTAATAGTTTTGCACCAATGCCGGTTTAATACAAGGTGTTGGTACCCATCACTATTGTAGATATTTGTTGATGATACAGTTCCCCTTTTGTTATGTCAGCACCTTTTTCTATCAGCGTGGGTCCTTGGGTGTTGTCTTGTGACCTTGACTGAGGAAATCTCTGAAAATAACCGTCTGTAGCATCTTCAGTGTCAGGCAGCATGTGACACGCACAGCAGGGGGGCTAAGCTTGGCCAAGCAGACTACACAATCTAATCCTGTAGTTGCTCTTGGCGCACTAAATGCGCCAATCCCTCTGTGTGATTTTAAGATTATGACAAGTACACGTCTTAGGGTGTAATGCATCTATTTTAGCATACGGAGGTGTGTACAAAGAACCAACATTTCACTGACAATTAAAATACAAATAATTCATAGTTTTTCGTTCACTTTGCATATGCTGTATGTTTATTTCTATTTATTTTTTTATGTACTGAGGAATCAAAAACATAAAACTGTAACGTGGACCCTGCATTGTTTTAAAACCCATCCATTTGGTATCTTCTGTTGTGTGCCGTTAATAAAGCGCGCAAATGTGCTTTTCTAGGTGTTGTCCGTGTGCGTGGAGGAGGAAAACATCATTCCCTACATCACCAATGTGCTCCAGAACCCAGACCTGGCCCTCCGCATGGCGGTCCGCAACAACCTTGCCGGTGCTGAGGAGCTGTTTGCCCGCAAGTTCAACACCCTCTTTGCAGCGGGAAACTATTCAGAGGCTGCCAAGGTGGCGGCCAACGCACCCAAGGTACTGCCAGGGGGCGCCCTGCAGTCAGCAGGGTCAAACAGCGTGACCTTATTCACAGTTCAATTAATCCAAGCTCAGACTGTTAAGATTAAGCAGATTTCTGAAGCTTACTATGACAATAAGTCAGTTTTATGTAAACCAAGTTTAGAGTTGCATGCCAAATTAGTTTACATTTCTTTTGGATGCACTCTTTCAGTGTTTCTAAAGTTTAAATCTTATGTTTACTGAAATCTATTATGACTTATCTCAAACCGAATCTTCCCACTGTCGCTTAATTCCGTTGTCTATCCATCCGTCCTTCTTGTCTAGGGTATCCTGCGGACCCCAGACACCATCCGTCGCTTCCAGAGTGTTCCAGCCCAACCAGGCCAGACGTCTCCCTTGCTCCAATACTTTGGCATCTTGCTGGACCAAGGCCAACTTAATAAGTTTGAGTCTCTGGAGCTGTGCAGGCCTGTCCTCCAACAGGGCCGCAAGCAACTCCTAGAGAAATGGTTGAAAGAAGACAAGGTATTTGTCTAGTGGAAAATCTTTATCTTATCTTCAGGCCTTTTTATTTTTATTTCTTTTAATTCATGAAAAGGAAATATATTCTGAAAAACGTCTGCTCTTTGGAATACAGTCACCACAGAGCTTGAATGCTGGACTGACTGGCTCTAAGCATGCACAACATTAAAATGTGTTCCAAAATTAAACATCATAACACCTTCGCAAATAGAACCCAGTAATCAGTAACTAGGTTCCTAGTATTTATCATGTACATGGGGATATGAAAAACCCGTTTTCTGTGTGTGTGTGTGTGTGTGTGTGTGTGTGTGTGTGTGTGTTTGTTTACAGCTGGAGTGCTCTGAGGAGCTCGGTGACTTGGTGAAGTCTGTCGATCCTACTCTTGCCCTCAGTGTCTACCTCAGAGCCAACGTCCCCAACAAGGTCATTCAGTGCTTTGCAGAGACTGGACAGTTCCAGAAGATTGTCCTCTATGCCAAGAAGGTTTGTGACAATGTCTGACTTTGTTATCTTAGTCTATAATATTCGACTATTGTGGTACATAGAAGGGAGAAAGCGTTTGAGCCTCCAAAATACTATTTTGCTATGTTGTAATCTGTGTTCCACTATTGTCTTTACATATCTGCTTTATATTTTTCCATTTTATCTATGGCACACCTCAAATTAAAGACTTTTGTGCCTAAATATCTGTTGTCTCTGTAGGTGGGCTACACTCCAGACTGGATCTTTCTGCTTAGGAACGTAATGCGCATCAGCCCAGAACAGGGCCTTCAGTTCTCCCAGATGCTGGTTCAGGATGAAGAGCCACTTGCGGACATTACACAGGTAAAAGAAGAAAAAAAATCATATTTACCATGTATTAATAACACAAAAACCCATATATCAGAGTGGAAAACATATTAAATAAGAGGTTTGCACAGGTCACAGTAGTCTCTTGAATTGGGTCAAAACTGTTTCATTTGTAGCACTTGCTCTGCCTTTGGGCAGCTTAGAAGAGTGATCTGATCTTGTGACTGGAAATAGAGCTACTGCTCTACACCCAATGATCAAACATTACATTGATGGAAGCTGTTATCTGTTATTTAAAAGGTCTTCCAAACATACAGTTTGACATCTCTGACCATGTTTCTCTTCTGTGTCTCCAGATTGTTGATGTGTTCATGGAGTACAACCTGATCCAGCAGTGCACATCCTTCCTCCTAGATGCCCTGAAGAATAACAGACCCATGGAGGGACCACTGCAGACACGCCTGCTGGAGATGAATTTGGTGCACGCACCACAGGTACATACATTTGACCTGATCTAGAATTGGAACACCGCAGGTTAATTTGGCAGACAGAAGTCCGCCAACAAAATGAGAAAAAAAAATCTGTTAGAAATTCACGATGTATAAACTTCTTTAAATACTTTTTTTAAACTTGTGCTTTTGGAAACTAACCCTGAAGTTATCTTTCTTCTTTAAGAAGCGTCTCTGTGTTTCCTTTTCCTCAAATATCTAATTTCCCTTTGCCTATTGGCGACGTTTCCTGTACACAAAGCTTCAAACAATGTTGAAATGTCTTTGTCTCTGTGGCATGTCTCGCAGGTTGCAGACGCCATCCTGGGCAATCAGATGTTCACCCACTACGATCGTGCTCATGTGGCACAGCTGTGCGAGAAGGCCGGTCTCCTGCAGAGGGCGCTGGAGCATTATACTGACCTGTATGATATTAAGCGTGCTGTGGTGCACACACACCTTCTCAACCCAGAGGTACGACACAGACCAAGGATCACAATACTAATACTAACGAAAATGTATAAAACACGACTGTAAACCTGTTTTTCTATGTTTGCTTTTGAATTGCTGATTGCTTTTTGTTTGTCTCTGCAGTGGTTGGTGAATTTCTTTGGCTCCTTGTCAGTGGAGGACTCTCTGGAGTGTCTGAGGGCCATGCTGTCTGCTAACATCCGCCAGAACCTGCAGATCTGTGTGCAGGTCGCCTCCAAGTACCATGAACAGCTCTCCACTCAGTCCCTCACTGAACTTTTTGAGTCATTCAAGAGCTTTGAGGGTAAGCTGGGAATATACTGAGAGCCAAGCACTTCTTCAGCAGATTTTTAAAAGATGGTTACAGTTTGTTCTCCTGTTGATTTTGAACCTTTTTTGTTGTCTTTTTAGGTTTGTTCTATTTCTTGGGTTCTATTGTGAACTTCAGCCAGGATCCAGAGGTCCATTTCAAATATATCCAGGCCGCCTGCAAGACAGGCCAGATCAAAGAGGTGGAGCGGATCTGTCGAGAAAGTAACTGCTACGACCCTGAACGTGTGAAGAACTTCCTCAAGGTCAGAAGTGGACCAGTGCAGAATAGACATTTCACTGTAAAATAATCTAACCTTTCTACCACTAATTTAGCCAGACTATTGTTAAAACATCTTTTTAAATGTTTATCTCTACAGGAAGCCAAGCTGACTGACCAGCTGCCTTTGATCATTGTGTGTGACCGCTTTGATTTTGTCCACGATCTGGTGCTGTACCTGTACCGCAACAGCCTGCAGAAATACATTGAGATCTACGTGCAGAAGGTACCTTATTACATCATAACCAGGTGGAAATAATATTGTTATAAAATCCAGAACAATAAATGAATAAACATTTAAGGCGACCTACATTTAAAGGATTACGTTTAGTCTGCCATGTGTAAGAACTGTGTCCTGTATCTTGTCTCATTGATGCAATGAATGCTTTAGACATTGAACCACCTCACTCCACTTGAAAGAAACTACTGCTATGCATTTGTTCTTGACTGTGTAACTTCATGATCGTTTTATTCCAGGTGAACCCAAGCCGTCTGCCTGTGGTCATTGGAGGGTTACTGGATGTGGATTGTGCTGAGGATGTGATTAAGAACCTGATTCTGGTGGTTAGAGGGCAGTTCTCCACAGATGAACTGGTGGCTGAAGTGGAGAAAAGAAATCGGTAAGAAGAAAGGAACTAATTGAACTGCACAGCAATAGGGGAATCACTAAGTCAACACTTGGAGAGTAGAGTCTTCAGACCTTGCTAGAGTGCAGTGAAACCCTAACTGTATCTTTCTCCAGACTGAAGCTGCTGCTGCCTTGGTTAGAGGCTCGTATTCATGAAGGATGTGAGGAGCCTGCTACCCACAATGCCCTGGCTAAGATCTACATCGACAGCAACAACAACCCGGAGCGATTCCTGAGGGAGAACCCTTTCTATGACAGCCGTGTGGTGGGCAAGTACTGTGAGAAAAGAGACCCCCACCTGGCCTGCGTGGCCTATGAAAGAGGACAGTGTGACCAGGAACTGATTCATGTGAGTTAAACTGAAATCATGCTTTCATGTAATGCAACTATAAAGGCTGGTTTTGTCAGTTATGATCATTCCGTTGTAAATGACTGTGCTAATTCCTATCCTCTGTGGTTTGTATCCTGCTTCAGGTGTGCAACGAGAACTCGCTGTTCAAGAGTCTGTCCCGCTACCTTGTGCGTCGCAAGAACCCTGAGCTGTGGGCGAGCGTGCTGCTGGAGACCAACAACTACAGAAGACCACTCATCGACCAGGTCCGGCCCTTGCCATCTCTGATACTAAACTATACCACCTGACTTATCTTTGATCCAAAAAACTGCTGGCATTGCAGACTTTGCTTTCATATAGTTCTGTAAAACAAAGTTAAACATTCCTATTGTATCCATTTAACCATATGCATCTTTTAGTTTTCCCTGTCTTTCACATCTGCCAGTTTTGTTATAGGCTTATTCAATTACAATCAACTGTATATATTGTTTTACATTTACTTCAAACATCAGCTGAAGTGCTTCATGTCTGTTGTCCGTCTCTCCTGCAGGTGGTCCAGACGGCCTTGTCTGAGACCCAGGATCCAGAGGAGGTGTCTGTCACAGTCAAGGCCTTCATGACCGCTGACCTTCCCAATGAGCTCATCGAGCTTCTGGAGAAGATTGTCTTGGATAACTCTGTCTTTAGCGAGCACAGGTGAGAGAGGCTGCAAGCAAATCTCTTGATTATATTTTTTTATTTTGTAAAAGCTATTTAAAATTGTGGTAATATTAAAATAACACTCTAAAAAGAAAAATCTAAACGCATTTCTAATAGTCACATAGATAATAACACCCTTTGGTGGTTGTTGTTTTTCAGAAACCTCCAGAATCTGCTCATCCTGACAGCCATTAAAGCTGATCGGACTCGTGTTATGGAGTACATCAACCGTCTGGACAACTACGATGCCCCAGACATTGCAAACATCGCCATCAGCAATGAGCTCTTTGAGGAGGCCTTTGCTATTTTTAGAAAATTTGATGTCAACACCTCTGCTGTGCAGGTCAGTGGATTTCTGCTGTTTTTTAAAACGCGAGACATGAATACTGTCTGTATACAGTTTCAAGCTGGCTGTGTAAATCAGGAACCACATACTTGAACTAAACCCCGACTATAATGGCCACCAGAATTGTGTTGTTGTGCTTGATGTTACATGTTCTGAATGTTGTCTCATTGTGTCCAGGTTCTGATTGAGCACATCGGTAACCTGGACCGAGCTTATGAGTTTGCTGAGCGCTGCAATGAGCCACCAGTGTGGAGTCAGCTGGCAAAGGCCCAGCTTCAGAAGGGCCTGGTCAAAGAAGCCATTGACTCTTACATCAAGGCTGACGACCCCTCTGCTTACATGGAGGTGGGACAAGCTGCAGCCCAAAGTGGTAAGATGATACATGCATTTTTATTGTCTGTATATATAATACTGCTATTGTAGATTATTTACTGTTTATTTATATTACTTGTTTTTTTAATTTAATTTTACTATGTTTCTTTTGCTGCTGTAATCCTGCAATTTTCCCACTGCGGGACTGATAAAGGATTATCTTATTTTATGAACTTTGTATATTGTATGAGCCCGTTTGGTGCTTAGAGCTGAGCATTTTGGAATAAATTCCAAATCTGTGTGATTTGTCGTTTTCATTTTGTATTTAAAGAAGACATTTGATAGTTTTTGGTAAATAAACAACAGATTGATGTGCTTATGAAACTGATCGGAGTTGATTGTTGTGTGCAGGAAATTGGGAGGATCTGGTGAAGTTTCTGCAGATGGCCCGTAAGAAGGCCCGTGAGTCATACGTTGAGACGGAGCTGATCTTCGCTCTGGCCAAGACCAACCGCCTGGCTGAGCTGGAAGAGTTCATCAATGGACCCAACAATGCTCACATTCAGCAAGTGCGTCCTGGGAAGCATGCAGACATACAGCACACACGCACAGACACAGTTGTTACCACTTCATTCTCTTTCATCGGTTTACAGTTCCTACTTTTGCTGATCTTGCTTGTTTTGTTTCCTTTCCATTTTCTTCCTCAGGTGGGTGATCGTTGCTATGACGACAAGATGTACGATGCGGCCAAACTGCTTTACAACAACGTGTCCAACTTTGGCCGTCTGGCCTCCACTCTGGTGCACCTGGGGGAGTACCAAGCAGCTGTGGACGGAGCTCGCAAGGCCAACAGCACTCGCACCTGGAAAGAGGTGAGTGATGACAATGCAGTTTAATTTTTAACTCTGAACAGAGAAAATGTCCTTTTGAAGAGTGAAGAGTCAGATGTTTGCACGCAAAACGCCAAGCCTTCCTGTGGTGTAAAAGAAGACATACTTTGTTTTAGTGTATGTCCACAAGCTCATATTAAACGCTTTGTTTGCTTTGATTCTCTTCCAGGTGTGCTTTGCGTGTGTCGATGGGAAAGAGTTCCGTCTTGCCCAAATGTGTGGGCTGCATATTGTCGTCCACGCCGATGAACTGGAGGAACTCATCAACTACTACCAGGTAACGTGGTACACATGACTGGTCTGTACACATGACATCTATTGCTTCTCTCCATCCTGGGAGAGGGATCCTCCTCTGTTGCTCTCCTGAAGGTTTCTTCCTTTTTTCCCCGTGAAAGGTTTTTTTTCTGGGAGTTTTTCCTGATCCGATGTGAGGTCCTGGGACAGGGATGTCGTACAGATTGTAAAGCCATCCGACACTAATTTGTGATTTTGGGCTATACAAAATAAACTGAATTGAATTAACCAGGGTAACTGGCGTCGGTGTGAAACTCACCCCTTACACTTATGAATGTTGCGTAACTACTGAGTACACTGTCTGGAATCAGATATAGTGCACAGTGGTGTGACACAGTGGGGTTTTCGGTTGCCCTGGTTTCTACCAAATCGCATTACAACACAAGCACGGAGGTAAAGCGGCTTCATTCTCTGCTCTTGTAAACATTACAGCACTATATCTTCACGGAGCAAATGGGTGTTTGAAGCCATATTTATACTTTGAATGTCGTACAGAGAAGATATTTGCCGTATTTATTTAGTTTTTATTGCTGGTTTAAAGGGTTGTGGTTAGTGTCATTGAGTCCGTCTGTACCCTGCAGGACCGCGGCTACTTTGAGGAGCTGATCACCATGCTGGAGGCCGCCCTGGGACTGGAGCGCGCTCACATGGGCATGTTCACCGAGCTGGCCATCCTCTACTCCAAATTCAAGCCCCAGAAGATGAGGGAGCACCTGGAGCTCTTCTGGTCACGCGTCAACATTCCAAAGGTAGGCGAGGGGAACAACGGGAACAACGGGAACAACGGCAACATCTTCAAACGAAGCACGTTTTATTGTCATTTATACAACTTGAACATGTAATATCCCCTGGTGTGTGTGTGTGTGTGTCAGGTTCTCAGGGCAGCAGAGCAGGCCCACCTCTGGGGGGAGCTGGTGTTCCTCTACGACAAGTACGAGGAGTACGACAACGCCATCATCACCATGATGAACCACCCATCTGATGCCTGGAAGGAGGGCCAGTTCAAAGACATTGTCACCAAGGTAATGAAATGAATAATTCGAAGCAACTTATCAATAATTAACAAATAATAGTATACGTGATGTCACTTGTGTATCCAGTAACAAGTTATATTGTTACCAACCGTGCCAAAGCGCAATACCGAGCTATTATTGTGGTAGAATGTATTTGTAGCTGTTCAACTACAGTATACTTGTGCTTTTCTTTGCAGGTGGCCAATGTGGAGTTGTACTACAAGGCCGTCCAGTTTTATCTGGAGTTCAAACCGTTGTTACTGAACGACCTGCTCATCGTCCTCTCTCCAAGACTCGACCATTCGCGCGCTGTCAACTTCTTCAGCAAGGTCCTGGGCAATTATAGTTTTCTGTAAAAAATTAAAAAATAATAAATGTGTTGCATTGTATGTATTTATGAAATATTTTCAGAAAATTAAAAAATAAATGCCTTTGTGGATCAGTAGTGTCAAGTTACGAGTGACTGTTCCCCATTGAAGTAGTTTTTTGGTAGAGAATGATGAATGATGGTGACCTAAAAAAAAAAATGGACATGGATGATTTATTTTTCCGATTTATTTCTTCTGTTCAGGTGAAACAGCTGCCTCTGGTTAAACCTTACCTACGGTCTGTCCAGACTCACAACAACAAGTCAGTAAATGAGGCACTGAACAACCTCTTCATCGTTGAGGAAGACTATGCGGTAGGATATTTTGATATTGTACACTGTGTATGCTGATAGTATGATCATTTTGTTTTTAGATGTTTACATCTTGGTTATGTTTGAACTTATTGTGTGTACATTGAGTCGTAGTTAATTTTCACTCACAGGATAAATGTTTTCCAGCAGTTGCATCTGATAATCCCCTCCCTCTCTCTTATCTAGGCGCTGCGTGCTTCCATCGACGCCTACGACAACTTTGACAACATCTCACTGGCCCAGGGCCTGGAGAAGCACGAGTTGATTGAGTTTAGGAGGATTGCCGCCTACCTTTTCAAGGGCAACAACCGCTGGAAACAGAGTGTCGAGCTCTGCAAGAAGGACAAGCTCTACAAGGTGCTTGTCCACTTCAACACATGATAACTTTCAGTATATTCTCCAGTTCTTCGAAGCAGTATAAATACCAGCGTCACGAATGTAAAACGGCAGATGTGGTCACTTTCTTCCGAGTCAATTTATTGAAACGAATTTATGCTTTCTTCTCTGCAGGATGCCATGCAGTACGCATCCGAGTCCAAAGACATCGAGCTGGCAGAGGAGCTTCTGGCTTGGTTCCTAATTGAGGACAAGAAGGAGTGTTTTGCAGCCTGCCTATTCACCTGCTACGACCTGCTGCGGCCCGACGTGGTGCTGGAGACCGCCTGGCGACACAACCTCATGGACTTCTCCATGCCATACTTCATCCAGGTCATGAGGGAGTATCTCTCTAAGGTGGGTTGGCCAGAGGTAACGTACGTGTGTGTGTGTGTGTGTGTGTGTGTGTGTGTTTGTGTTTGTGTGTGTGTCAAGAGAAGGTAGATGGCTTTGTGAGAAGCTTTCTTGAAAGAGAGTAGAGAATATTAACTACAGTGAAAGAAGGTCATTAGAAGGTAGATGGGCAAGATTAGACTATGTTTTTTTTACCTGCTGCTGTCAGCTGTGAATATTTATAAACGTATTTGCAAACCTATCTGTGGAGACCTGTCGCGCAGAACATTTCAGATGTGTTTGTAACGCAGAAAGAAATGAAAAATGTAATCTTCAATCAATTTTCCCCTGATTTGATTTTCACACATTTAAAAAGCACCAGCAGCTGCTAGAATATGTTTGCAAATACTATTCAACTTTAGGAAGTGTCACGCCGTCCCCTCCAGACAGTATCGAAGATAAATCCCCCCCCCCACACCCCAGTACTGCCTATTCTTTCCTCCATTCATGGTCATCTTCCTATGCTTCTGTCAGTCATGTGTCACCACTGGTGTTTTCCTTTTCATTTGGGTTTCCATCCATTCAAGCTGCTTTTCCATACAAATGTGTTCCAGAAGAGATTCATAACTGCTGTGTTGCTCGTTCTGCCATTTATCTGTTACATGGCATAAACAAATGACCCACCTATTGCTTTCATAACAGACAGCAGACCTGAGTGAAGCATTTGTAAAATATTTGTTGCATTTATTTGACAGACTTAAAATGCCACGTTGGTGGGTTTTACGAACCAAATTTATCAGTTAGTCAAATCAGCTGTTTGGTTACACTTTTTGGTGCTCGTTGTGGGAAACCCCACCAGTTGTTTACTTGAAACGGATTAAAAACCGCTCCCTCAAGTCTGAGCTTTATATATTAAACACTATACCTTTTATGTAGTACATCTTGTGTTTAAACTTACTGTGGGCCCGATTTATTAAACGTGTATTTAGTTTTTTATTCTGTAGAAAAGCAACAAAGGGAAATTTCTCCATCTCAAGTCTGCATTTGTATCAAAAGTGGCGTTATGACCTGCATCTGTCTCTCTGGATTTTTGTGTTTTCTTGAAGTGACAAGCCCTGTGTTTGCTCTTCTCTCTCTGTCAAGTTCTATTTTGGGAGACTTCCATTTGTTTTTTTTCCTCCTTAAGTTGCCTCTCTGAATTTCCTTTCCAGGTTGATGCGATAAAGGAAAAGGTGAAAGTCGAATCCATTTTCTAATCATTCTTTTTGACTCCCTCTCCCCTGTCCTGTAGCCTGTAGTTTGGAGCAGTGAAATTAGCTGAAACTGCATGACCCCTCTCCCCCATGTCACTCTGCTGCTTCTGGTTGTAAACTCCACATCTCCACTAGACCACCTACCAACCCACGGGACTCCGGAGCGGGGCTCTTCACACCCATCCCTCAGGGCTCTGCTGGGTTTGCTGGTAGATAAAATAAAATAATCCTTTATTGGTCCCTCAGTGGGGACATTTACAGGATTACAGCAGCAAACGGGTTAAAGTACACACAAGAGACAAGTGATATAAATAATAAACAGTAATAAAAAAAAAGTGCAATGATTCAAACAGTTGTCGAATTAGATTGGCACAAAATACCTAGAGGTGTGAAAATCTACTTCTCCAAAGTGTTTAGGATGTGACAATTCTATAACATCTACGTTATCAGTAGTAAATGCTGATCGTATTCACCGACTGATAAATGAGATGGAGATCGCTGTAAAAAAAAAATTGTGCGCAAATGGGGGCATGTTGCTGTCATGTGCCCAGACTGGCTCACACATGTCAAGACAGTAACCAGCATTGGCTCAGGATCTAAATTTCTATACTTTTCATTTGCAAGAATGCAGTTTGTCTTACATGTTTTGTATTTACTTGACATTTGCTAAGAGCAGTTACAGTAGCAAGGCCATTAAGCTTGCAGTAAGAGTTGGGCGTTAAACATAACCCTGACATATTATCCCCTCCTAAGTTTATGTGGCGAACTAGAGCTGCTATGAGAGCAGTGAGAGTGAACTAAGACACCAAGCTGCGAGCCAGAAAACGATGAGCTGAAAGATGCCACAGAGCCGGGGGAGGGGGGACAGCAGGGTCCCGTGATAATTATTGTGCTCCATCACAAGTCTTTCTCCTCAAACACACTGAGCCATCCACTTAAGCCAGCATGCCCGTCAGCTCTCCGTAGGAGTGGGTGAAGAGCGCCACTCTGGATAACAACCTCACCTGCTGTGGTCAGGTCCTTTTTTCTCACCAGACTTTGTAGATGAATCCTTAAACTTGTAGCACCGCTCAGCTGCAGTCTGCTGCTAAGCGTCGTCCTGACTTGGTTCAGGATCATTTCAGGAAGCGCATGTATTCGCCACGGAGACATTTCTAGGCATATCAAATTATTAATTCTTTGATTGTATCTTTTTATTTTGAGAGGCAAAGGCATCTTTATGTCTGTATTTGTGCCGTGGAGCCGTAGCACAGACTGCAGCTAAGTGTCAGACCTAATCTCATTAGTTGAAGTTAATTTATTTTTAATTAAGTGACCATTCTGTCGGAGACCCTTTTTTATATTATTTTCCATATTTGTCAGTACTACTGAATTTATCTTCGTGCCATAGAGGAGCATCAAACCTTAGCACAGGCATATTAAGAGAGGGGTATTTTTCTGCAGTATATGTCTCTCTGAGTATCCTCTGCTACTGTAAAGTGTGGTCTCTTCAAGGAACAAACTGCTTGAGCTTTTGAGAGCAAATAATCTGTTTTTAGGTGTGTTTTTTGGGGGGAGGGAGGGGGGAGAACGATATTTAGAACAACGAGCATGCATTTCCCCCTCCCTCGGTAGCATCAGCCTGAACAGCATTCAGGCCAGGCTAGGAGACGTTGTTGGCTGTGCCTGCTTTGGGAAACCTTGAATTGGCTGTACAAATCCATCCCCTCCACCCTCTTTTCACACTCCCCCACGATGCTCTCTGCTTCTCTGTCTTTTTCTCTCATGCACTCTTCAAGAAGACAATAACTCGACTGCCGCTTCAGCATGTCTCTCAACCCTCCTCTTCTGAAATGAATCAAGAGCCTGTCTTTTCTCAAAACAGCCTGCTTAACCAGATTGACTGTAGTAGTAAACCAGACTGTATGTAGAGAACTGAACCCAAAGCCACTGGAAGAGGAAAGGTGTCCCGTCGCATCATTTAGCGTTGTCCTGAACTGATTTCATCCTTATTTAAAGCTGCACACTGCCATAGCTGAGGGGTAATATCTGAAGCTTTTTTCTGGCTGCTTAACTCTTTGAATTGTCTTTAGCCCTTCTCCTGTCATTGTCTGCCTCTGGGCTGCTTTGCAAATACTAAAACACCAACAGAGAACCAGGCGGTTTTAACAAGTTTATTCTCGAGGCTGGAGTATAGAAAATAGGCAAACGGGACAACAAATGTTTGCACAATGTTTATGCTTCAAGTATTTTTAATAGTTTTCACATGCAAAACAATTAGGCAATTAATAATATATTTTTAAAAAAATGCCTCTGCCGGTTGGTGGCCATTTTTTCCCAGTTTCTGTAGACCATAGTTTAACTCATTAATTTACTAAATTAGTTGTCAGATTAATCAATAATGAAAATAATCATTATATGCATTTTCAACAAATCATTTCCACTATACTGTATAAACTTGGTATGTATGTAATTCAGTGCATTTTCAATAAATACATTCAGATATCATTTGTGTTCATTCATGTAACCCCAACATATACTACAAAAAATAAATAAATTTAAAAAAAGACCTTTTTATATATGAACATTTCTTTGAGTACTTTAAATGTCCCCTGAATGTCCAATGACGAGAGTGAAGTGTGTATCAATGTTTGCCCTCATAAGTCTACAGACAAGATAGCGAACACACAGGCAAATGGAGTTTTACTTAACTATTCATTTAGCATCACGGCTGGAAATATGTAGCGCTCAAACTTTCAAAATCAAGTATTAAATCCAGTTTTAGTTCCAGTTTTAAATGTATAACAATTATTTCGGACAGAAATGCCAATTTGCGATCGCTACCGAAGTGTTAACCAAGTTGTGTCTCGGTCTGCGCCGCTCCACCTTCACGCAGAAATGTGCAGCTGTTCCGCTCCGAGGTCTTAGTAAGTCTATTCGTACCGGTGAGGGGTTGGTTCTCTACATACTCTGCACTTCCAACATGTTAGAGTAGATGATTTGGGTGGCTGGATGGTGGGACCATTATTGCCCAGTCGCTGTTCTGTCTCCGTCTCCCCCTCCTAATCCCTAATTTGTTCCACAAAGAAGTGGACATCTATCTCATAGGCTGTTGTAGCCAAGCTCGATAGAGTAGCCAGTAGCTCTCTAGTCGTAGTTGGCCATGTAGCCTTGTAGAGGGCCTCCCAACACTATTAGCGCGGCCTGCCTCCCGCAGCCTGTTTGTATTTAAATCTGGACTGTATTCGTCTTCGCCTGTCAGGAATGGTCCCATCCGTCAGCCAGTGAAATAACCCAGAGGTCAGTTTTTTTTTTTAACCAACCGGGCGTCTCAGCCCCTTGCTCTTCAAGAGCCCCCGTCGGCCAACGGTGTAACCGAAGTCTGACGCGTCCCCTGCTGTTGTGTTTTCCACAGGTCGACAAACTCGAAGCCTCCGAGTCCCTGAGGAAACAGGAGGAGCAGGCGACCGAGTCTCAACCGATTGTTTACGGTAAAAAAAATATAAAAAAACACTCGCAGAAGTTTTTATTGTGTCACTGTGAAGGAAACGAGAGAGGATTCTTTGACACAGTTCGCTGTTTGAAGTCCCTGATCAGAATCAGAACCATTTATTTGCTAGCTATGTTACACATACGAAGAATTTGTCTTGGCATGTGGTGCATACATTAAGCAAACATCAACAATCAACTCAGTGCAATAGAAACATATTACATTTACAATAGAATATAAAATAAAGTGCACCGATAACAGTACTGTAAGTGTGTGTGTGTGTGTGTGTGTGTGTGTGTGTGTGTGTGTGTGTGTGTTAAAGTGTAATGTATGTTAAAGTGACGTGTGTATTTAAATATGATTCTTGTGTTGTAGGCACACCCCAGCTGATGCTCACAGCAGGGCCCAACGTGGCCGTGCCCCCTCAGCAGCCCTACGGCTACGGCTACCCAGCAGCACCGGGCTACGGCCAGCCGCCACAGCCCAGCTTCGGTTACGGCATGTGAACACCCGACACCCCCCCCCATACCTGCTCCCCACCACAACCTGGCCCAACACCTCCCCTCCATCTGTCCTTCTTCTCTCTTTGTGTTCCTCACCAGCTTCCCATGGTCTTCTACTCATTACTGGGGCCACAAGCAAAGCAACTGCCCACTCTCGTTTTTGAGTACTATTTTTTTATTATGTCGTTCTGTTATAAGAGAAAACATTTAACTTGCATTGAAGGACTTTTATTTGTATCGTTTGAAAAGAAATTGGACCACCTGTTTTTTGTTGTTGTGTTTTTTTCACATTCCATATTTATGACTACTTATTTAGAAATATTTTTGTGTTTTATGTTATTGTCATGTTTTTTTGTATTGTTTTGTGCAGACGTGGACTTGCTAAAGCTCAGCAACGAACCTTTTGAAGTAGGTGGAGGAGCATTGGATTTTGCACTCGTGAAGAAATTGATGTAGAGAAGCTCTTACTTTTGATGTACTGAAATGTGAACTGCTTACATTGTCTCGTTTGTCTGTATAATGCATTTCATCGTTGTATATTCTGAGGAAAAAAAAGGTTACATATAATATTTGAACATATATTGCCATTTCAATGGCTATAGCTAGCAACACTAAGTAATGATAGTATATTCTGCACAGGCGTGTAGCTTTATGGAGTTTTAAATGACGTATGTCACTGTGTGGATGAGGGTGTGTTTGTGTGTGTGTGTGTGAGAGTGTGAATGTGTGTGTGTGTGACCTGACGGTCTAAATAAGAATTTTAACCCCCTCTCGGCCTGTACTGAACTCTCCAATCCACCCCCTAGATGTTAGCTCTCTTCATTGGCTCCATGTATTTAGGTGACCTCTTGTGCCGTGTACAGTGCTTGTGTGAGACTATCTGTGTATGTGCAAGGATGGGACCACGGCTCCCCAGACCCCCAGGGCCCTTAACCCCTTAACCGTACTGTGTGTGTGTGTGTGTGTGTGTTTACTCGGAACCCTCCTCGTGCTGAGGGCCGCGTATGCCAGGTGTTGTAGTGTTTCCCTCGGTCACCATTACTTTTTCTGCGTGTACAGATGTGAACAAGAATTGAAAACTTTTAGACAGATACCCCCAACCATTCTGTCCTCCACCCCACTCTCCTGTCCCGTTTCCCTCTCTGTTGATGCGTAGTAGCGAGAACAAACGAGGAGGCGGAGGAAGACCGGTCGGTGGAACCTTTGGCATCCTGATGACAACTTGATTAGATCCATGAACACTCCTGTAGGTTGTGTGTTTTAGATGGTTATGATGAAGAAATTAGGCCTCAGTACATCCAGTTCTTTGTCAAGAATGGTCTGAAATAAGAGCCTGTATTTACCTTGATGTACTTAACACATGCTTTAAGATGTGTGTGTGTATGTGTGTGTGTAAAGTGTCATCCTAACCCTAACATAAGTTGAATTCCTTTCTGTTGTCATGCATATTAATAATTAAGGGGATCTGTCATTGATAAGTGGAAGAATATGACTCAACTGAAAGGGAAATACTAGCCGAAATAAAAACTAAAAACTGTACCCTGTCTGTGTGAGAGAAAGTAGTAATGTCTCAACAAAAACATCCACTACCAACATATGTACATGCCAATGATCAAAAGAGTACAAAGCCATGAAAGGGTAAAATCAGTTTTTATTGGTGCACTCTTATATATGCTTCTGTTACATTAGTACTTGCTTAAATGAGAGCCTGTCAAATGTGAGTGGATCAGAGTGCTCAGGGTCGGGCCTTCCTTTCCACCTCATTGCAGTATCTTTCCGAGACCCCCGTAGCCCTGCGCATCGACAAACGCACGTCAGGTTTATTCAGTTTAAAGACGGTCAAGTCATAATATCGGCACACGAAGGACGACCCATTAAACCCCCGAACCCGTACTCACCTGAGCTCCTTCAGCTTCTTCTCTTTGATCTCTTCAAGGCGCATTCGTCTCTGCCGCGCTTCCTCGACCAACTGATTGGCCTCCTTAAAATTCTCTCTGCGCTGGGCCCCGGCCGAGAGCACCTGCTCCTTCACCTGATTTCGGATGGCGTCTGCGTGGTTGCGTGCCTTCTGCTGATGCTTCTTCTCTTCCTCCTCCTGTCTGGCGATTGCTTCCTTTTGCACGCTGCGCGGAGAGAAAGGTGGAGGTTGAACCGTCCCACTGCAGGTTGTTGGCGGTATTCTGCTTTTGCTCAGACTCTTAATGTGATGCAGTGCGACGATGTTTCTTACTTCAACACCCTCTCAAACTCGGCCTTCTCCCGGCCGGCCTCCATCGACAGGAGGTGCTCCTTGCAGTTAATCTGCTCCTCCCGAGCCGCCCTCAGCATCGCTTTCTCCTGCGCCTTCTTTGCACTGAGCTCCTTCTCTTTCCTCCTCCATTCCCGGTCGGCGGCTTCCTGGTTCCTTCTCGCACGGAGGTCATCCTTCCGAATGCACAGAGACAAAATGTTGACATACCGAATGCTTTGATTCCAATGAATCTATGTTGAAGGCAATTGCCTTTTTTAAATAATCAGTTTATAGGATTATCTTCAGCAGGTACCAGCTTTTATGGCAGCGGTCAACTGGTTTGTTTTATTCCTGACCTGATCTGACTTGTAGTCTTTTGCCTTTTCTTGCCGGGCCCTCAGCCTGGCGATCTCCAGCTCCTTCTCCTTCTTGATACGCCTCTGCTCAGCCTCATAGTCTGCCTCTCGCTTCTGCAGAGGTCATACAGAGTCGATATGTGAAAAAGAAAACCATATTTTAAAGACGGAATAAATCCAAAGATTAACTTTAATTGGTATAAACTCTCCATGTATTCCTGTTTATTTTTGTCACTGGAGAGTAGCGACTATCTCCGTCTATGCAGATCATTGGCCTTTCTCCTAACCATTTTGTTTCGCATGTATTCCATGTTTCTCATGTCGGCCATCTTCTCCTCCTCTCTCCTCTGCTCCTTGGCCTGCATGGTCTCGGTGTTGATGCGCACGATCTCCTCCTGCAGGTGCTGCTGCTCCTCCCTCTTCTTCTCCATGGCCTGCAAGAGAAGAAGACAACAAGTCGGAGAAGAAACAGACTCTAGCGGAAGTGTACTGATATCAAGATGGTTGCATATCCCCCCCCCCCGAGCTTGTGTTTGACCCGTGAAGTGCTCGTGTTTCTCTCTCTGCACGGGGCTGTGGTCGCACCTTGAAGTCTTCCAGGTTCATTTTCTCCCGTTTCTCTCGCGTGTGCTCTTTCTCCTGCTCTTTCAACACGTCTTGCATTTGCTTATCGTTCAGATGTTGCCGGATCTGGTTGCAAATGTTCTGCATTCCCCTGGGACATGACACGGGCACAACAAAACACATGATAACTACACTAAAGCCCTTTTCTCTTTTAATGCCGACTACAAATGGGAATCGTATTAAAGGGAAGTGGGTGGTTTGCATTGGTCAGGGGAATTAAAAGCAAACATTTTTGCTTCACTACAGTGTGGTAAAAGGGTCTCTCTTTTTAAATCAATATATCAAACCATGAAAGATTTTGTCGGTGTCTCTCAGTAGAGCTCTCCTCACCCGATCCTCTGCTGTTTGCGCAGCTCATCAATCTGCTCCACGGTCTCCAAGGCCTTGCGGCGCTCCACTTCCATCATGGCATCCAGACGCTTCTCCTCCTCTGACAGCTCTGCCTGGATCTGTTTCTTCTCATCGATCTGGGCGTCACGTGTGGCTTGACACTGGGCGGCCAGGATCAGCTGAGGGTGTCACACACACACAGAAGTATTGATACATCAATATGAATAATCGGCAGCACTGCCAGTGATCGACGGGTCCACTTTCACAGTCCACAGCTGCATCCTACGTTGTTGAGCTTTTTGATCTCGTCCTCTTCCTCCATCTTTAAGGCGTTGGCCCGCTCCAGCAGGCGCTGCGCACGGTCCCGGGCCTCGAGCTCCAGCTCGGTCAGGGCCTGATTCTCCTTACGTGAGAGGTCTGCCTCATAGATTTTACGCTTCCTTTCCTCTGCAGCTCTCTGGATGAGGGGTATATTTATAAAAAATAAAAATAAAGAGTGAAGGGCTTATTGTAAATCTGCATGTTTAAGAACAATATTGTTTGGAGTGCTTCCTACAATTTCCTCCTCTTTCTTCCTCTGATGAGCCTCCTTCAGGGCCTCTCGCTCCTCCTTGGTGAGAACTTTAGTCATTGAGGTGATCCGCTGAAACTCAGCTAATGGCAGGATGAGAGAATCCCCTGAAGGATCCTTCAATGGGATCCTGGAATAATAACAGGTGGTGGTTTGGTTTATGTGCTTTTGGGGGTTTCAGTGCTGCATAATTATAATAATAATAATACAATGTAAGCCTTTTTACAATCATGTTTTATCTCCATGATATACAATAGCTCTGATTCATAGGGATTGATTAGAAAGTAAATATACATCACTTTCTCGGCATAGTGCCCACCTCTTAAAATGTTCTTCATATTATTTTGAATTTAAATTTAGCTACTTAAATCTTCCTATAGGAGCACTGGTTTCATACCGTGTGTGCCGTTCATCAGTGTGTTAGCCTACCTGAGGTTGCGAATGAGGTCTTTGGTGACTATTTGAACAGTCTTTCCTTCTTGGTTCTTCTTGGACGGATTCTTTGGAGCCTTGGAGGCTGAGTTTCCGTGTTTGTCCAACTGTGTTGATATCGGGACAGAGTTCGTTAGCATCATCTCACAAACCCAACCTTACCTTCTGATCTCTCCACCCTTCAATTCAGTTTATTTTGTATAGCCCAAAATTGCAAATTTGCCTCGGAGGGCTTTACAATCTGTACACATACGACATCCCTGTCCCGGGACCTCACATCAGATCAGAAAAACCCTTTCACAGGGAAAAAAGGAAGAAACCTTCAGAAGAGCAACAGAGGAGGATCCCTCTCCCCGGATGGACAGAAGCAATATATGTCATGTGTACAGAATGAACAACGTAACAGAGTTACAGTAAATGAAGTCAATGAATGTGGCTTACAACAAAGGAATGGCTTAATACGGTTCCACGATTTCTTCCATATTTTCTAATACCTGGTATCACTGACTCTCCATATACAATTCTATAAAAGCCTTCTGTGTAGATTTCAGAAGTGGCACACAAAAACCTGAATGTCCTGTAGAAATGTCCAGTGACATGTCAATGTATGACCCTGCTTGCAACACTACAACAACACTACATCTTCCACCGCAAACTAAAAACACATCTTTTCCACTATACCTTGAATAAAGAAAGTAGCACTTTAGTAGCACTTAAAATGGCACTTACTTATAGCACTTTCTTGAAGAAATTGTACTTTCTTGATTCTTGTTGTTCTGAGTTTGTACTCATGGTTGAATGCACTTATTGTATGGATAAAAGCATCAGCGAAATGAAATGTAATGTAACACATAACACTCACTCGTAACAGGTGTTTGCAATTAGCTATGATACTGAGGTGATAGCAACATTATATTATAACTAAACACGTAATGACCTTGTCTATTGGGGGTCACAGTAACATGTCACGCGCACTCACCGGGTTTGAGCTCCCAAACAGGGATTCGTCCACCTGGGATGTGGGGGCCAGCCTGCGGTAGCTGCGGGTATGAGAGCTGCTCCTTGACTTGATGGAGCCGGATCCCCGACTCTAAACCGGGGTAAATATGACCACACTGCGTCAATACGTAGCCGTTCACTATTAATTGCAACAACAACAAAAAGGGGTCTTCTAAATTAACTCCTGAATTAACCTTAAACGTACCATGGTCCTCGGCTGTTGGTGTCCTTTGTTCACAAGTTCCAAAGACGGACAATACGAGCTCACGCTACACGTGTGTTTGTTGTAAAACGAGCTTATTCGTGAACCGGACGATTTAACGACACCAGTTGACAGTTTGGAGATGTTTGTTGTCTGTTGCCATGGGGATACATGCCCGCGTGAGCAGCGCGAGCATCGTCCAGATTCCATCAACATCGAAATTAATAAATTATATATAACCTAAGAGTAATATGAATGGATTATGAATAGCTAAACTAGTTTCAATGCGCAGTATAATCGCACGGTTAATGTAAACCATAATTATTGTTCACAGTTTAATTATTGCAGTAATGATCAGTATTGCATAGTTAAATATATAATTTATGGGATTATTGCTGCTGATAGGGGTACAACAAAGTATATGTTTGAATTAAATACGATTTAATTAAATACGATTTAATTACTAACAAATCTATCGTGTTTCTGGACTAGGCGAAGGTATATTGATCCTAAAAGCAATGTCACCTTTAAGTTGTGAATGTCTGTAAAACAATATTAAATGTATATCTTAGTCATAAATCTACGAATTGTGGAAGCCCATTCCCACCATTTTATAAAAAGAATAAAGATCCTATAGGTCATTATGAGATACTATCTTAAAATAATGACTTAGCATCTCATAATCATGACGTACTATATTTACTATCTGAGATAGTAAGGCAAGGCAAGGCAAGGCAAGTTTATTTGTATAGCACATTTCAACAACAAGGCGATTCAAAGTGCTTCACATAAAACCATTAAGAGCATCAAAACATAATGCAGAGAAAATAGGATTTAAAACAGTTAAGAAAACATTAAAACAGTAGAAAACAGGATTTAAAACAGTTAAGAAAACATTAAAACAGTCAAAAAGCTAAATAAAAAATAAAAATTGAATAAAAGTTGCAGTGCAGTTTAAGAAATAAAATGCAGTAGTGAGATGCAGCAATTGAATCTGGATCAATTAAAGGCAACAGCAAACAGAAAAGTCTTCAATCTGGATTTAAAGGAGCTGAGGGTCTCAGCAGACCTGCAGCTTTCAGGGACCTTGTTCCAGATATGTGGAGCAGAAAAGCTGAACGCTGCTTCTCCATGTTTAGTTCTGACTCTTGGAACAGAAAGTAGACCCGTCCCACAATTATTAAGTCATAATTCTGAGATAGTATCTCATTTTAATTACTTACATTATCTATTTTTTTCATCACAGTGACGGAAATGGGCTTTTATAACTAATAAATGTGAAAAAGAAAGAAGAGCCTACGGGTGGAACCACTTGCACGGAATGTGTTCCACGACGAACACAAAACGACGTTGCACGTACTCGTGATGGAAAGTGGAAAGCTGGCAAAGTCAGCATCGTTGTAGACCCCCCCCCCGCCCCCAACAAAAATCAATGGTATTTTTTTATTTTTTTATTTTCCGACTATTGCAGAAAGTGTACTCCGTGACAACTACAGTGTTATGACACTGAAACGTTTAGTTCCGCATGATAATCTTCATAGATAAAAATCACTCTTATGAAAACCGAGGCAACTTTAATTGTTGTGTGTATTGATTACATACAGAGAATCAGAATCAGCTTTATTGGAGGTTTGTTCACTTCCACTAAAGTCTGGTTTGGTAGAATGCGCATGCCTCAAATTTTACACACTACCTACCTGGAGTAAAGTATGGACAAATATGTAGTTTTATCTTTACTTTAACTTGATTTGGACAGAAAAGTATTTTATTAATGTTTACAGTTATATGTCATGTCTTATTCACAATGGCTTTGTACCTCTCTTGTGCAACTTTCTAAACATTTTGAACCCACTATTTGTGTCATGTAGGTCTTTTTCCTGTTGAGGATCACCACAGTTCACACACCCCTGGTCTGCTGTGACTATTGGACTCCACAGTAAATCATTAACCACATTGATATGAGGACTCCTTCCATAACATCCTCAGATGGAGAAACAGCAACAGATGAGAAAAAAAAAAACACCAGGGTCATTGTTTAAGTAGACGGATCTCCCTTTTTGAAAATATAAATAGGTGTATAAATTGATTCCCTTCTCCAGTCCGTCAGTGGCCTGCAGCACATGGTAGCAACCCAGATTAAATCAGCTCTGGGTCAGAAAAGTTGTCCATTAACCTTTCTAACTGATTGTGAGCTCATCTCCATTTGTAAGCAGCGAAGTCTGAACGGTGGATCCTGTAGCAAAGTTCACTGTCAAGAAGTCTGTCAAACGACAGGAGCTGGCTCCTTTTCTCTGGATTGGTCCTCTATTCTTCCAGTTTTTGCCTCTTTTTTTTTTTTAATAGAACTAAATCTGCAGCCATGGCGACAGCAAGTTATGGATACTACCGAACCACTATATTTCTGGCCATGTTTGTCGGCTACACACTGTACTACTTTAACAGAAAGACTTTCTCCTTTGTGATGCCTTCACTCATGCAAGAAATTAAGCTGGATAAGGATGACCTGGGTATGAGACTCTTGATTTATCATCGCCTTTTATGCCTGATTGTTGTGTTTTGCACATTGTCTACATACAAAGGAATATCAATCACCATAATGCTCTTATAGTAATGTAGCATTTATCATGAAAACTTATTTTTAAACATTAGAATTGTAAAAATCTCAAGATGGATGAATAATTCACCCCCAACATGAATACATTACAAGCAACCCTGACTAACTTCCACACATGCTGTTTACGTTGACTTGTCCTCACACACTATATTCCAGTTATGTTTCTTGGTAGACGGTTGCTTACAATATGTCAGAAATATTTCTAAAAACTAAACTTCTCTCCCACGGCCCCTCCTTTGCTCAGGCATGATCACCAGTAGTCAGTCTTTGGCCTACGCTATCAGTAAGTTCATCAGTGGCGTGCTTTCGGACCAGATCAGCGCCCGCTGGCTCTTCTCCATTGGCCTGTGCATGGTGGGAGGCATCAACATGGTCTTCTCCTGGTCCTCCACTGTCGCCGTCTTCTCCGCCCTGTGGTTTCTCAACGGCCTTGGCCAGGGCCTCGGCTGGCCTCCCTGCGGCAGGGTGCTGCGCAAGGTACCGTAGCATCAGGCGAGCGTGTCAGCGCTGCAGCATACCGACATCCGATTCAAGATGTTTCTTTTTTCGTCTCCGACAAACAAATAGGCACCATGAAACACATAATAATGACCTGAACTGGGATCAGGTATAGGTAGAAACACATTCCAAATCAGATACATGTAATACACAAAAATGAGACGTTAACATGTGTTATATATTACGAATTTGACACTTAAAATCTCAAATTAGGTCTGCTTGGGTGTGGTGAAACAGCCCCACCACTGTCAACCCATCTTAATTAAATGTTGATCCATCCTGATTGGATTTGGCATAAAACTGGGTGTTGGTAATAGAAAGATGCCAACTGAGAAAATGTGTTTTTAGGGTCTGTACTCTCTTTTGTAAAGAAATAATAACTAGCTTTACCTCAATGCATTTTGAGTGTTTCTCAATATTTACCAGAGGATGTTTGCAAATGCCTGTAAGCCGAGGGGAAACCAGTATTATAATGTATTCACGGCACAGTATGAGTGAAAATCTCCGCCTCCCCTTGTTTAACCTTGATTTGTCGCTGTCATGCAATATGACAACTGTCACATGACCGTCATGCAGTTATTACCTACTGTCAATTCAGAACATTGCCCTGTTTCAATTATTCTACCCCTCCTGTATATTTCATATGCTCATTTCCTCTCCTCTGCTGTCAGTGGTTTGAGCCTTCTCAGTTCGGGACATGGTGGGCCATTCTCTCCTGCAGCATGAATCTGGCTGGCAGCTTGGGCCCCATCATTGCCACGTTGCTGGCCGAGGTTTACAGCTGGAGGACGATCCTGTTCGTGTCTGGAATGATTTGCGTGGCGGCCTCCTTTTTCTGTCTGCTGCTCATCAAGAATGAGCCTCAGGAGGTGGGGCTTCCCAACATAGAGCCAGCAGCCAAGAGCAAAGGAGGTGAGACTTTACTGAATGAGTCATAATAACTTCTTTTGGGGTTCTTTTGCCATCACCTCTCTCAGACAGTACTGGCAGTACATATACTTAATATGTGGCAGTGCATTGTCCAGGTGTGTGTGTGTGTGTGTGTGTGTGTGTGTGTGTGTGTGTGTGTGTGTGTGTGTGTGTGTGTGTGTGTGTGTGTGTGTGTGTGTGTGTGTGTTTTCGCACAGCATGTGCCTCTTATGTTGTGACTAAAGGTCGGTGACTCTGTGGACTCTGTACCCAGTTGGCCCTCTCATGCCATTTGTACACAGGCAATGTGAGAACGAGACAATGTTTCATTATTCTGATTAGTAGCCGAGATCCTTCGGTGTCTCATAATACTCTGTCTTCTCTTCAGGATCCTCCAGTGATGAGAGCACCCTGTCCGAGTTCCTGCTGTCGCCCTACCTGTGGCTGCTGTCTGTGTCCCTCCTGGTGGTGTTCGGGGTGAAGACCGCCTGCACTGACTGGGCCCAGCTGTTTCTCAGTCAGGACAAGGGCCAGTCTACACTTATGAGTATGGAAGAGAGCGGGGAGTAGACGCCCCCAATTTATGTTGGGAAATATGCTGAGAACTCAGTTTCGTCAGATGATATTATTTCTCGTGAATCACTATATTCTTCTTCATAGGTAGCTCATACATGAGTGCGCTGGAGGTTGGGGGCCTGTTGGGCAGTCTCGCAGCAGGTTACATTTCTGACAAGGCGGTGGCCAAAGTGAGTTTGCATATAATATATAATCATTTATAAGGTATTGATTATAAACTGTTTCCCACGATATGGCCCATATGGCTGTTTGTTTTTAATGTGGGAAAGTATGTGGGTATCCTATAAGAACCCCAGGTATGTGCAGCACTACTAACTTAACCCTTTGGCCAAGAAAGACAATGATGATAATAGAGAAAGGGGTGGTGTTGTTTTCACCAGAACTTCCATGTCAGGGACGTTCATGATAACTTTACATTACATTACATTACATGTCATTTAGCTGACGCTTTTATCCAAAGCGACTTACAATAGTGCATTCAATCATGATTACAAACTCAGAACAACAAGAATCAATAATCAATAATCAATAATCACTAAAGTACTAACCGACATGTTGATTATTCCTGGATTGCCTTGGTCTTCCCTCCCTTTTTTTGTAAGATGTCAGTTAGGCATCCGCTCTTCGGCCACCACAACAAATAATGTCATATATGTGTACCCGATAAGCACGGAGAACTGTGAAAAGGGGTTCAGTCACTCATCACGCAGAGCGTAAAAATGTGACGACCACCTCGGCAACATTCAATCGCACTTATTCAGCTCCATAGATGACAATAAATTGTCCCAGATGTTTGCCCTCCAATGTATGATTGCATTGAAATGGAATTTAGCAACAGGAGAAACCAGTATAACCATTATTTATTTCCTTTTCTTGTACAGCAAGGCAAGAGACTATATGGCAACCCTCGCCATTTCATCCTGATCTGCATGATGGCTGGAATGTTTGTGTCCATGTACCTGTTCAGGATCACAGTGACTCCTGACAGCTCAAAGGTATCTGTTCTGCTAAACACTCCATGTCTGACTGCTGCTATAATACAGACTGAGAGGAACATACTTTCAAATCTTCTGTATGTTTGCACATGTGGAAGAATTGACATTAAAGCTGACTTTGACTTTTTGACATCCCCCCCCCCATTCGACAACAGTGAATAACTGAAGAGATTCTTAAATGCGTGTAAACCTCCTGACAGCGCCTCTCTTTGTACGTTCAGGTGTGGATACTCAGCCTGGGCGCCGCTTTCGGTTTCTCGGCTTATGGACCAATAGCGTTATTCGGAGTTATAGCCAGTGAGAGCGCCCCGTCCAACTACTGCGGGACGTCACACGCCATTGTTTCCCTGATGGCGAACAGTAAGTAGAGTGGTTTTTATTTCAGAATCATCACACTGTGCATCAACTGCACATATGGAGCCTGACATACAGCCGTTACTCTAATAATACAATACAAATAGTTTTAGTGATACTGTTGACTTTTTTATATTCTCTAATCCTTGGGAGTAAACTTGTCTTCTCCTCAGTTGGTGGCTTCCTGTCTGGACTTCCATTCAGCACCATTGCCAAGCACCACGGCTGGGAAATGGCCTTCTGGGTAGCAGAGATCACCTGTGGCATCACCACGGTTGGATTCTTCCTACTGCGCAACATCCCCTCAAAGATGGGACACGTGTCCAAGAAGGCCGAATAAAACATCACACCGCATCTTTTACACCCAGACGAAAACTGGATACTTAAAGCCATCATTGTATTTTAATATTTTTCTAACTTAATTTTTTTTTTACCATAGTACTTTCTAAGCCCTGAGACATTGAGTGCCTTTTCTTGAAAAGAAATATATATATATATAAAAAAAGTGGAATATATCAAAAGGTTTGAATTTCTTTTACAGTATTCACTGTGTAAACATGGGATCAATAACATAATGTAAATGACTGCACATTATATTTGCCATATAATGGAATGTGGCAAAAACACCTCTAGAGAAAGGATTTCTCTCTTTAAGACACTTAAGTATTATGATTACAAGAGCACAAAACTGGCACCTGGTTTAAACTGGTATATTATGCAATATCTGTGTTTTAAAACAAACTTCGTAATATTGAATCATGAACTGAATTACAAGACAAACCTTTTTTATATAGAAAGCAAAATGTGTGGTATTCATGTCATGAATAAATGATAACTTTGTTGTTAAGTTTCATAATTTATGCTCAATGCCAAACATACGACAGTTAAATCACTCATCAAGTAGATGCAGCCAAAAACAAATTTGTGAAACAGTATGTAATTCATCTTCAAGTATTTACAAAACAATGTATTTACAATGTGCTAACTGACAGTCCGATACCAACTTGGAAAAAGAAACAGAAAAAAAAATCCTTTTTTTTGGGGGTTCATAAATCAGTGACCGTGTTGTGGTTGGAAATCATCGCACATTATATCTCGTCTTCTCTGGTTCAAGATCCAGCTCCAAAGTTCCCCGCTTTCTCTGCGATCTCCAGTGAACCCTTCAGATTCTGGTCAAAGAGTTCACACCTGAAAATCAAACATTTACAGAGACATCAGAGGACACAAGCAATTGGATGTGTGAGTGTAAGACATTTGATATGTAACAAGTACCAGATACAAATAATAATAATAATAACAGAATGGAAAGCGACATCATCCTGATTCTCTCGTATTTACCTGATTGGCATTTCCAGAGAATAAAACGGGTTCTTGAGCGCAAAATCTGAATAGATCTCATAAATCTTCCTCAATAGCGCATCAATACCAGATTGTCGAGGGTCCGCCAGCACGATAAACTTTATCCCTGGAAGAACAGAGGTGAAACAAGTGATTAGAAAGACATCCGTTTAAAATAACTGATGTCAAACGTACAATTACTAATTACTGCCACGTTGAGGGGTGGTTTTATAAAGGAGGATACAGAGTGGGTTGATTTTTTTTTAAATTATTATTATTTTAATTTTAAAAATGGTACTTAATATCACTCTCTGCTTTTTTTCTCCGATAGTTGCTCATGACTGACAACAAAAATCATTGCACAGGTCTTTGTTTCATCTCCAGTAACATGCTACTGACCTGTGAGCGTCTGGAAGCAGTGGAGTTTGAAGACATCCGTTTCCAGCATCTCAATCCCTGAACTGCCAACGTCAGGAGACAGCTGTGAACCTATAGCAAACAACCTGGTGAAAAACACAAAGAGAGGCTACTTCACGCTTGAGACAGGGATCCACGGCTACTGACCGGTGCCAAAATCATCTTTAGTGAGCAGACTCCCATATAGACCTCATGCATCACAATAAATGGTCGGCCTTTACTGTGAATCCAGATGTAGTTTTAAGCATGGCGTCAACTAGAAGTGAAGTTGTAGGTGAAGAGATGCAGAAGCATGCAAGTTAAATAAGTGGAGCCTTTTTTCCTAAATTTAAACTTGCACAAGCCTAAAAAGGATGATGTATGAACGTCTGCCCTAATGGATATGAGCTGTAGTTACAGTCCCATAGAGTAGATATAGAGGAATGATCTTCATCTTTTGGGTGAAAAAAAAAATAGTACTGGTATGTGATCGGTACTCAGCAGTGTCACCCAGAGAAACCCAGAGATCTCTGGTAAACCTGGATATGACTTACGAGTGGAACATGGATGCCAGCATCAGCTTCTCGTTGGAGCTCAGGCGTGCCCGCCCGAAGCGAATAGACACCGGGTAGTTTGCGGGATCCTTTAAATATTCCAGGGTGTCCTTCCCATCTGCTGTGTTCTTGCCGAGCACATCGACTCCATTGATGGACAGCACTGCGTGGCCCACTGGAGAAAGACAGCAAGCACACTGACGTTTCAGAAAATACAGTTCAAACATAAACTCAATAAAAAAAGCCAGCTTAAATGAGCAGGAGCCTCTTCTAGTAAACGGAGCTAACGTGACGTTAGCTTGTACGTCACCTCTGATTCCATCCCGCTGTCCGAACGACACGACGACCTTTTCGTCGTGATGCTTGAGCACTAAATCCAAAGGGTAGCTGAACGTCTTCTCGGCCTCCGCTCTCGGGACATAATTATCGTATTGGTAAATTAAACCTCCAGCCTTGTTCACCACATACACACTGAAGATCACCATCTTGGCAACGTCCTGTCCAGCTGACACGTGTCACGTGACTCTGACGTTGTGAAAGGACAGCGAAAAAAATAAAGAATTACCATACTTAGCTGTTTTTTATTTATTTGTATTTTTGTAATATTCTTTTTAAACTCAAACATGTCGGTATAACTATATAGTTTAATTCGGTCAGCCAATAACAACCAAAACAATATAACACGGCCGAACTCCGTTTCCCATAACTCCCTCTTCCATTTCCGCATGTACAGGTTGTCTAAGGGGCTCTTGCACGGGTGGACTTCCTTTCGCTCCGACATCTTGACGAGGAAACATGGTGAGGATCGTTATTACACGTTTTGTCGAAACAAATAAAACATGGTCCAACTTTCCGTCACTTATGTCGAGTTTTAGATACTCGGATTATCTATCGATTGCACTGTGCGTTCATACAATGTAACCGGAGAGTGTGAGTGAAGGATTAACGTGTCCGATTTTGACTCATTTAGCGGTTAGCTAGTTTGCTAGCTAGCGTGCTAACTCCACGCTTTCATGTAAAACTGGTGAAAGAATATGAGCCGGACTCACTGATAACGCCCCCTTAAATTGTTATTATGTAAATGTTTGTACCCATAGGTCGCTTACAATTACTATTATAACAATGAGAACTACCAATGCCAATCGCGAGTTTTTAACGCTTTCCGAGGTCGGATGCAAGGCCATCCCATGCCAGCCAGTGCCTCAGACCTTTGGCTCTGTCAATCAGCTGAGCATTTCGTCTCTCAGGAGCAGCATTTGTGTTTTAAATACGCCGTAAAGCATAATGCTGACAGGGCCCACGTGTGAGACTGTGTGAAGGTGTTATAACTTGTCCTCTTTTTTTATTTTAGCCTCCCAAACAGGATAAGAAGAAGGACGCTGGGAAGTCCAAAAAGGACAAGGACCCAGTCAACAAGTCCGGAGGCAAAGCCAAGAAGAAGGTATGCAGTGGTTACTCATTAAGAATTGTCGCTTTACATGTGATGTCTAAATAACTTTTGATCAGGCATACTGCAGAGCTTTCCTAATCACATGATATTTGTGTGATTTTGAGCAGAAGTGGTCCAAGGGAAAAGTTAGGGATAAGCTCAACAACCTGGTACTCTTCGACAAGGCAACCTACGAGAAGTTGTACAAAGAAGTCCCCAACTACAAGCTCATCACCCCAGCTGTTGTTTCTGAGAGGCTGAAGATCCGTGGCTCTCTGGCCAGGAACGCTCTCCAGGAGCTGCTTACTAAAGGTGAATATTGTAGTTCCTGCCCCAGTAGTGCACACTGCATTAGACCAAGTACCTTCTTCCAAATAGTATATCAAGTTGTATTTAACACATTAAGCGATAGCTTTGATTGCTGTATAGGTAATGAGTGTTTACGGTGTGATTTGCACTACTACACATTTTCTGGATGTTAAGAATCTGTTTTGGTTAAGGTCACATTTAAGTGAATTGCTACACTTTCAGCATAGCCCTTTGGATATAAACTTACTCATTTTAGTAATACGTTTATGCAAAGTAAAAATAATCTCTCAAATGTTATTTAAGAATTAAATGACAACATTTAAGCAGTTTTGCTGCTAAAGTTTCAAATTATTCCTGGACGTTTTGACAATTTGCGTAGTTGTTGGTCCAGCAAGGTTATTTTAGTAAATATGTAATGTAAGGAGCAGAACAATTCTAATGTCTGCATATGTTTACAATGTTTTTTTTTTTTTTTCTCAATTTCAAAACGTGAATAATGGAATAGTCGATTAGAAGTTGAACATTAGAGTTGAGCTTAATGCTTCAGTCTCTTTATTAATCTCATCTGCCAGAATGTCTTCTGATTTAAATGCAGAAGGTCTGAACAACAATAACATGTTTTTGTCATCTGTGAAGCACCATTAAGCTCATGTCATCAATATCCCTGTCATCAGCACTGCTCATTGGGTTTGTCTTAGCGTATATAAATGCTATCGCACTACGTATCCAAGCTAACACGTTTTTGTGGCAGTTCCATCATTTGTTCCCAAATGACAGTGATTTACATGAATGATGTGCAGCATGTCTGCTGCCAACATCACTAATCATAGCCCCAACATTGTTTTTGTCATTTCTTTTGAAATCCTTCACTCCCAAGAGATATGCAAGTACAAATTGTAAGAGGCACAACAGTGAATGCTTTTTCAAAACATTATAGTAATATAGACGGTTCTTGCTTCAAACCAAACATCAAGCAATTCGTTTAGATACCAAATGGTCTACTTGGTTCCGTGTCTTTTCTATACGAAACCTGCCACCTGGAACAAAAGAGTGGTTTGCTGTGTTGGAATTTAAAAGTAAAGCATTGTAAAAGGTATTTAAAAAGAGACTTTGAATGAATTGGGTTACCCATTGAGTTTCAGTGACATTGTCTCGCATGCATTTAAATCTACGCATCTTAAAAGCCATATAGAGTTGCAAACTGCATTTATCTACGTGAGGTTTTCACTGACTGCGGCTTTGTTCTGATAAATAGATGCGTATTAATTGTCCCACACAAAAGGCAACTTAATTTTCGGTGAAGCTACAGTAATATTTAAAACGTTCTCTGTATGGTGCCAAAATTAATTTGTTCTTGAACTGCGGGAGTTATTTTCCAGTCATCTTTAAAGGCTGTAGTCGTACTGGTTTGAGATGTAACAGGAATCAACTGTGTAGCTGAAACGCATATATCGCTTGTATTCACATGGCACAAAAGACATTAGACTAAAGCGTTTACACACTTTGACTTGCATTTAAAATAACCTGATGAACAAGTTGACTAGTCGAGTGAGTTGCACTGCAGGGTAACTGAAATAAATGAACATATAAAATACAAAAAAGAATATGCTTACATACGATTGTTTTGTTTTCCAGGTATGATCAAACTGGTGTCCAAACACAGAGCACAGCTGATTTACACACGTAACACCAAGGGTGGAGATGAGGAGGGAGGCGAGAAACCAGAGAAGCCCGAGAAACCAGAGAAGCCCGAGAAGGCAGAGAAAGCAGAAAAGGCAGAGAAAGCCGAGAAGGCATAATCAGGTAAAACATTAGATCTGTGAGGTTTTTTCTTCTGCATTTTATTTTGCAGCCACTGACCTTCAGCCTTTCTGTCTTGCAGGTTTTCCTATGTTTCCTCTGGTGAGCTGTTTCTAATGGATGAATAAAAACTGTAAAGACAAAATCACATCTGTGCAATTGTGTGCTGTTCATGTGTCAGTAACTGGATTACCTGCTAGTTTGGTACTTTGTATAACCAGGTTTTCAATATTAGTTAGTCACAATGAATTCATAAATTTGTAAGTAGACTGTCATGTTTAAAATTTCAGCCAGAAAATGACCAAAATAACACGTGAAATGGTTGGATGGTAAAATGCAAATGGAACCACTTAGTTTCTTTGGTCGTCAAGTCCGAAATGATCTTTCTGTGAGAAACCTATGGCCATACCCCATATTCATATGGATGTCCTTTGGGTATTTTTCACCCATCTGGAAGGCAGACTGGCATGTATTTGTACTGGATCATGGTCTGATACACAGTCTGCAAGTTAGGTTGGGTAAAAGAAAAAGATCCCGATCATAATCTATCTTGTCCCAAAATTCATAAAATAGAAGTTGAGAACGGGTCTGCTTATTGTAACACGAAGCAGGTTCTCCGGATCGGAACGCGGTCCAATAAAGTGAACCGGTTCCTTTTTTAAAAAGAGCAAGTGGCTTCAATAATGTACAAAGGTTTAAAGGGCTTTATTGTGAAAAAATTCTGTTTTAAAACTTATCTATGATCAAACATTTTAATCTTCATACTTCAAAGCAGTGTGGCTGGGAATTAATCTCCTTTCTTGTGGACATTGAAAATGACTTATTTCGAATATACAAGGCAATCTGCTCCAAAAGGCCCACTGAGGTTTGGCGTCCACACTCCTGAGCGTATGGGTCTAAATGCATTCACCTCATTTAGTGTTTTGCTTTCCTTGGTAATGAAAGTCCTCAATTCTGCTGCATGTACCTCGTGTCTGTCATCCAATAAATTCAAGGGGACATCTTCACTCGACTGAACTTGATTTCAGTGCAAGATATTCTCTTGCCCCACGCAAGATATTTATCATTAACGTCGACCATTTGTCTGTTAAAAGCCACGGGCGGGGAAAGGTTATGAGATATTGATAAGAAATAGCATGAAATGAAGCTGTCCCCTTTGTCGGATGTTTGCTCGGGGCATCAGAGACACGGGGGTCCTGTGATTAATGCATTCAGACGTCACTTTGTCACTGCTCAGCACCTCGAGCAGATACAGCAAAACAAACGGCCGGATGAATGCCACTGACGGATGTGCCACCCATCAGCTCCTCCAGCATCAGCCTGTGAGAACACAAACATTATTGCCTGTTTTTAATTGGAGGTGACTTCTCTTTCTTTTAATAGACCAGTTGTCACAATTCTTTATAGGTGTGTATTCTAATCCGTTTGTGGTGTTTGATTTATTACAGAATACATTAGCCTTGCACGGAAAACTATTTTTGCTAAATATATTCTCGTGTAATGGAACAGACGGCAAATACTGCTCTGTCTGTCCAATTTTCAAGGGTTAAACAATGAAGATGCCTGGCTGGCTCAGAAAACACATCTTAACATTGAACTTGTTTTACCACAGGAAGCAAAGTATAAATTAATAAAATAAATAGAATTGCATAGAATTGAAGTGATGGGGCGGTGAATGCAAGCTGATTTCTGTTTCCTGCACGTGTGACCATGCCCTAAAAGGTGCAACAAAGCCAACAGGAGTCAGAGATGTCAATCATCCCCAGTACAGTCTATTTAAATCCTGACACTGTCCAATCAGACAAAAATAAATCACCTGTGTGAGCCCCTGTGGATGTGCAGGGCTTTGGCAAGTGAGATGGTGGAATTCATTTATTCACTTCAGTTTTAAGGTAATGTTGTCTGTTTGCTGCATCACTGCGACAGTCATGGTTTACACAGACACTTGAGAACAGAGCTCCTCCTTGATATCAGTAACACTTGTGCTTTTCCTAATACAGTATGAAAAGTCAAAATATATCTTCTTTTGACGCGTCATAGAAGGAAAAGCTCAGGTGTGATTGATATCCATACCAATGCTCGTGTCAGATGCCATACAAATAGTATGCAATCCAGCATGGTCTTCTAGCTTTTCTGACCCACAGTCCTGTGCAGAACCGAGATATGAGCAAGAGGGTCAAAGCTCAAGGCCTGGCCGGGTGACGCAGCAGAGCAGCCGGCTGGCAGCTAGCGACCTGCTGCGGCAGCCACCTGTCACTCAAAGTCCTTTAATTATGCATAACTTGAAGACTTAATAAAATATAAACAGGTAAGTTATCATTAACTAGGAAATGAGCTATAGAGACAAACACCGTCTGTAACCACGTGTATTTCCGCTGTAAAATGTGACATTTTAACGTGGGGGTCTGAGCCTCTGGTGGCCATTTGAGGAACTGCAGCGTTTGGCACTTCCGCGTTTGTTTCATTTTTCATCACCGAAGGTTTCCCCTTGATTAAAAGTTACGACAATTAATCCAATTTGAAATAAAGAGACACTTTCTTCTGCAGAGATGCCTGCTCGGCCCGACTTCAACCTGAGAAGAAGTAGTCTAATCAGCTAATTACAGAAAACACCTGTGGGTGCAGCCTTCTGATGTTACATATTGTAAACAAATATATATAATAAATGGGTCCCCAAATATGTAGGAACTCGTGTTCCTATATATATATATATATATATATATATATATATATATATATATATATATATAACAGCTTATGTTCTTGAGCACATGGGGTTAAGATGCATTTTCTTTCTGCTATGTCTCTTTTCAGTGTGCAATATCATCATGTAGCTTCCGGACTCCTGTCACCAACAATAAACGTCGACCAAGTCTTCATCAACAGGTGCATCAAGCAGCTGTCCCTGGGGATGGGTGGGTGTCCTCTTCATAATTACCATAGAGCCACTTAAACAGAACACTTTAACGTTTGAGTTCAGTGAGAGTACATGCAAACTATGCACGTGCTAATATTTTCATTGCTTAACACTTGGTGTTAAATGATAAGATTAGGGGGTTCAGGAGTATGATATGTGACGCCCCTCCCACTGTCTTGCAGTGGTGTATAAAGTACCCAAAAGCCGTACTTGAGTAAAAGTAAAGATACCTTACTGGAAAATTACTCCAGTAAAAGTAAAAGTCACCTATTAAAATACTACTTGAGTAAAAGTCTTAAAGTATCTGATATTTTCTGTACTTAAGTATCAAAAGTATTTTTCTGATATAAAATGTACTTAAGTATTGAAAGTAAAAGTAGAAGTACATGCTTTTAATAAAAAAGCAAAGGGTCAGAATTTTGAAAATTATTAAGTTTATTCTTTTAAGTGCTGTGGCCACCATGACCAAGGACAAGGAGTTGTGTTGATAAAATAACTGGGTTGGCTGTGATCCATCCACATATATTATGTACAACATAATATATTGTACCTAAGTATACTTTTGCATCTACTATGAACTTATCATCATAATTCTCCAAAAAGCAATATGACACTATGAAGGACTTGTAACAGTGTGGTTATAAGTATGCTCATTCCGCCCGCCGTGGGTCTCTTGGTACCGGTCTGTGGGTCTCTTGGTACCGGTCTGTGGGTCTCTTGGTACCGGGCCACAGAAAGAATGAATGAAACATTTCAATTAAATAAAAAAAAAATCAAGGCCGGAAAGATGTTTTATTGTGAAAAATGACCGCATACATCCGTCTGTGGTAACCTCAGACGGAACCTCTTGACACATGTCAAGATGTTACGTTACTCTAAAAATGAAACGTAAGTCTGTTACAACTCTGTCGGTGATCTGGAAACCAAGGCAGAGTATCCTGAGATCGCCAAAAAAGCATGAAAACCTGCTTCCATTTCAACATCCTGTCTTTGTGCAGCGGGTTATAAGTTAAGCAGTAGACTGGACTAAAGGTTTAGTTAGGAGTAGAGTCAGTAGACTGGACTAAAGGTTTAGTTAGGAGTAGAGTCAGTAGACTGGACTAAAGGTTTAGTTAGCAGTAGAGTCAGTAGACTGGACATAACGAACACACACGTCAGGTGTCGTTGTCGCCCGTCTTTCCGAGGTCGGACCCGGTCTGTGAAAATATTGTCTTCACGTAACCGGTCCGTGACGCATAAAGGTTTGGGAGCGCTGGACTAGAGGATGCAGAGGGAAAATGCAAAACATTGTGATTCGCAAAACCTGCTTGCTGGAGTCTGTGTTCCACCACAGTCCCCGATGTTTTTTTTCTTCTTTTTCTAAAGATAGATTTGATTTTGTAGCGAGTAACGAAGGTTTCAGGAGAAATGTATCGGAGTAAAAGTATCATTTTTCTTTGCAAAATGTAGTGAAGTAAAAGTAAAAGTAAACAGAAATATAAATAGTAAAGTAGAGTACAGATATCCCCAAAAACTACTTAAGTACAGTAACGAAGTATTTATACTTCGTTACTATACACCACTGCTGTCTTGGGGGATGTCCTGGTCAACCAGTAAATAGTCTGATGTGCAGGGTCGTCAGCTGATGAGGCTCATCTGGGCCCTTCAGCTAAAATAATAATAATAATAATAATAATGTATCCTTTATTAATCCCCTTGGGGAAATTCTTCTCTGCATTTGACCCGTCCTTAATTAAGGAGCAGTGTGCTGCCCTGTGAGGCCGGGGAGCAACTAGGGGTTCAGTGTCTTGCTCAAGGACACTTCGACATGTGAACTATGGGGAGACCAGGAATCGAACCGGCTTCCTTGTGGTTACGGGAGGACCACTCATCCCCCATGCACTCACATGTTTCTATTCATTCCTACAGCTGACAGCCGCTCTGCATTGTTGTAGTTTGTTTTTTGCACTGTCAACATATCCGCAGCACACATGCCACACAGTCATGCACTGGTTTCATCTTGCTGATCTCAGCTGAAATTGTTGATTTGTATGTTGGTGACCAATACGGCTTGTGAATGCTTAAAAAAAATCCTTTTTGTTTGTGCATTTTGGGATGATTTGGCTCATAAGCCTTTTAGAGGAACATTTGGGCATGCTACCATAGTTAGCACTTTTGTCCTTTCAGTTTTGTCTATTTGGTATTTGAGAGTTTAAGACCGCACTGTGAGTTTGTGTTGTCTCGCTGCAGGCCATGTGTTGTGGAGCACTTGGTGAGTTCTGGTGCTCATTTTGAGATAATCGAACTCGGGTGTAACCTCGTTGTCATGTATTCCTCACTTTTGTGTTCCTGCAAAACCATCTGCCTTTTTAGGGTGGGTGCTGTTCTTGTACTATAGATGTTCATTAGGAAAATGCCATCCACTAGTTCTGTCATGTGGTGATTTATTTGCCAGTTCACTTGCCTCCATTTGTCAAACTGATTTAAGATCCTTAAATTGCTCCTGTGGATCAGAGGTTGCTGGGTGGGGGATCGGCTCTAGTAAGATGGATGCTGGTGGTATTAAGTTACTATCCATATACAAATCTGTCTTGTACCCATTCTAGTGGAATGGGACCTCTACATTTATATTTCGAGAATGTAAGAAAGGTGTATGTTGCTGTTTTTGTCTTGTATTTTGACTTGGGTGTTTTCAGACGTCAAGGTGGGACCTTGTTTTAGTCAACCTCGGCAGTCAGTTGTCTGACATGTGAGGGTTGTCAGCTGATTAGTGTCGCCTCGGCCCTTGAGCTATAAAAGCGGGTCAATTTGTTCGCTCTCTCCCTTCCTGCAGTTGACATCCACTCTGCATCGTATTTGTTTTGCACCTTCACAACACACGTGACACACACTCCTTTCATTGTCGACGTACTCGTGCCATTGTTTGTGTTTACCTTTTTAAGTTTAATCAATTGTTCTCAGCTGACGTCTTGCCTCTGCTCCCTCTGAGCTAGTTTGTCGTCTAACTTATAATGAAACATCTATTGTAGTAATAAAGGATGCCCTTGAATCATTTACCTGAAATGCATATCAAAGGTTCTGAAAATTCACTATTTTGCGACTGAAATAATTCAAAGCCGTGACTGAAACAATTCCCACTTCAACAACTGTAACCCCCCCCTTCTGTCTATTAATACGCTGTGTTTGCTGCCGGTCTCTTCTGCCACTCTGACTTCCTAACTGCCCTCCTCAAGGTCCCTCCCCATCCCCAACCAGCTGCCTGTCACCCAGCAGAGCTATCTGAAAGAACAGCTTAACTTTATGTTGAGAGCCATGACTAAAGTCTCAAATTAGACTGGACTGCACCGGGCCTTGGGTCGGGCAATAGAAAGTGACTCACCGGTATGCATGGCAAACAACTGCCTCTGTTCATTACGGATGGTTTCTGTGTGAGAGAGATTGAACCTCTCTCTCCACTGATGGGTTAACTCCCCCCGCCCCACCACCTCTATCTCTCTCATACACTCTGATGATATTCAAATGTCTGCAGGAAGGCTGGGAAGGCAGAGAGGAGTCGTGGTGGGAGCGCCGTCTCGTGGTGATCAGCCAGCGTGCACCCGGAGCTGGATTTATGGCACGCAGCTGTTGAGTGTCTGACAGACGAGTGAGTGGCTGCTTCTCAAGCTGCTCTCACCAGCTCGAGCTCTGCTTACCGTAGGAAAGGAGACTGCTGTGCCCGAACACACACAACGGTGAGTACTCTGCCCTTTCTTTCACAAATACTGTCATTTGTTTCTTTCAGAACTTCCTCTTAAGGTAATGTGTTTATAAAGGCAACCCGTTCACCATGCTGCACTGTTTCTATGAATGTATTTTTTTGCTTTGTGTCTCACAATGCGCTGTGACTACTTTGTAGTTTGCGGAAAAAGTGTTTTAGGTTTCAGGCTGTCTGCGGTTTTACCATACATGGCAGAAAGATTGGAATACAAAAATAACTTTAGCAAAAGAGCACCGTACTAATGTTTTGTGGGTTATGAGCAGTACTACAGTGTCTTTTCAGTTTCCATTAGTTATACCCATGTGTGTGTGTGTGCGCGCGCGTGCGTGTCCGTCCTGTGCTGCCTTTTTAAATTTAGTTCACAATGCTGAGTCCTATTTTTAGAAGTGAAGGCAGCAAAGTGGAGACATGACGCCGGCTACTCTCTAGACAGACACAAACTTCAGCCCTGTGCACGGCGGTCGATCGCTCCTCGCCTCTCGCACAGAACTCCTGAGCATTCCTCTGGGAACGTTCTCCACAATTTGAGCTTTCCTAACTCACTGAAACTTTTGGCATTTGGTCTCTGCGCAGAGGGAAGACTGGATTCTGAATTACAGCCGGACTCTGTGGATTCAAGGCAAGCAGTTTGCCTGCCTTGAATCTCACCCAGAGGTCAGGGACAGAGACCGAGCCAAGCGAGGAGCATCGCTTGTTTCAGGTTAATTGAGACGGTGCCCGAGGATAAATTGCCCCGCTAACAGTCTCTTCATCTTTGGGAGCAAGGGACTGTGGTTGAGGTCTGTAGTGAAGCTTGCATTTTAGTCTCTTGTGGTATAGAATCCATATTTGTTTCAGATTTGAGAATCTCATTTGAAACAACCAGTACTCACCAGGAGCCTGATGAAAACTATTTTCCTCGAGAAGGTCGGACTGTATTGCCGATCAAAGTCCATGAATTGAGCATTCCTGGCACGTGAGCAGGGAGACCGTTCGGGGAGTGTTTTTATTTGGGTTGCTATGGAAGGAGCAGTTTGTGGCTGGTGGTTACACTGAAACTGGAGCTGGAAGACGCCTCTAAAGAGCCAGCTTCAAAACTGCTTCCTCTTCCCACTGTTAGTGGAGTACAGGGTCCTTTTTAATGCCTTCATTTGAAGTCATTAGACTGGGTTAAATCAAATCCATTAACGCCATAATGAACAAAGCCAGAGCTCTGCACCCTCACCACTCATTTGCCCAAAGTGCAGAGTGGGCTGATCAACATGTTAACACGCAAATGATCTGTGGTTGTTAATGGGTATAGTGTGGGGATATTGGAATAGGTCAATTTAAAAGACACTAATTCATCTTAGTCCTCTTTTGAGCGTCAATGGAGAACTCCGCATACACCTTTTTTACTTTACTCTTTCTCTGCTCGGTTACGGAGACTCAATTTGTCATCATGACTCATTCTCCAGTAGGCTTGATACATTTAAATGAGGGAAAATGCATTGGGGAAAAGGACCATTTTACATAACTTACTACTCATCAACCTTCGATCTCCTCTCCCTTATGGAAAAGCCACACAGTCATTTTCTCCCCCTCCTTTATTCGGAGAAAATTCATTTTGTTTGGTTGTGAAAAAAGGGCTATTCGTCACAGCTGGGCTTGCAGGCCATGTGACGGGTCCTGTGGAGAGGCGGGTTCGGTCATAGAAATACACTCAGCCTTTTATGAAAGCACCTCTCCTCCCTGTGTTTACTGCAAGCAGCAAGAAACGAGCTGTGGAGACTATGGGCCTTTTATTATCGCCGCTCTCTAAAATATCTCCTGGACCTCAGTGAGCTCAGACTCCAGCAGCGAGCACGTTTGCTTTTTATTCATCACCACTTGCTGAGAGGGTGGAATATTTACCTCATTATTGACAGAAACGCAGCTTATTTCAGTCGGCCCTTTTCTGCTTGTAGCCCCTTCACATGGGAGTCACAGCGCGACGATGTGCCCAGCTGAACATCTGTTAATGTCAGAGTAGGAATAGATTTTGGTTTGAAAAGTGGCTCCTTAACATGATGGAAACCACCTTTACTGTGGCAGTTAGATGCAACATCTGTCCCGTATGTAAATCAGCTACTGGATGAACACCGCTGAGACAACCTACACGGCTTTGTTCAGTAACTCTTCCTATTAAGTTTTTAGATGTGGCAAGTATAAAGTATTGATGAGGAGTTTGTTGCTTGGAAAAGCTGCGGTCTGTCTTTGTTTCTGCCGGTTCTGGGTGTTTTTATATTAACTCATAATAATCTCCAACCGACCGCATTTTCTCCAGGCCGTGTCCTCGGACGAAGGCAGCTTTCTCTGCATCTTGTGTCAGGTTATTAATGCAGATTATTCACCTTGGCTCCTCCGCGCTCAAACACACACACACACCAACAGTGTCGTTGTGAAATCTGTCCCTGAGGTTCCCTGTTGTCAGATAGTCTAAATGTGCTGACGAGGGGACTTGCTCACAGGTCCTGCTTTCCTGCACTTGGAGCTCCGCTTGCCCTCACGTGAGCTGAATACACAAATCTACGGTTTGTTGTAATACTTGCTGTGGTGTGAAATATGCAGACATTCATCTCATTGGTTTTTGTCACTGATAGCCTGCTGCTGCGTAGGCAGGAAGTAAGTGGGGCATTTTCCTTTCTGAAAACTGCTGGAAGTTCTGTCAAGTTTTCCATTGGTGCAAAGAGCCATATATCCACTACTGGGTCTGTGCATGAGCTCTGGGCTCATGATTGATACACTGGACATTGTATGGAGGCACAATGAGGCAGTGTGCATGAATACAACTAAAAGTAAAGGCTTCACCTGAACATGTGTGCATTCACATTTTACAGGATGTGTAAAAGCTGCTGGTGAAAGATGGAAATCAACCCCATGACTTGATTCAGAGCAGAAATCCACCTCAGATGAAAATCCTCTTTTTAATGTCTGAGTTAATACTCAAAACCTTTTTAAAACTTGAGCTAATGGATATGTAGTAGGCTACAAATGATAAAATGGTGTTATGAAAAATATCAGCTGGCTAAATGGTGTCTTCTTGAACTTCCTGAACTGGCAACACGCGTGTCCAGGAAATAAAAGTGCAACCACAGAAAGGTGCACTCGGTAGAGTTCAGACCTCTAGCAGGTGTGTCTGCAACAATCACAGCTGTAAAGTGATTGAATAAATACAACCCACGAGGCGTCATAAAACGCACCTCTTTCAACTCGAAAGCAAGTCGCGATGAATGGAATCGATCAAAGTCGTGTTATAAGACATGTTCTACAATCGTGCCATAAACAAAATGACTTTCAGCTAATATTTTTAGCTTTTCACTTCTCTCCACAGACACGGTAGACAGTGCAGCATTTAGCGGCTTTGATATTTCCCTTTAAGAGTGGATAAAGCAACTGTTTGCACATAAACTTAAAGGTGAGAATATGTCGGTGTTCTGCTGCCCCAAGTGGCCACAACAAGTGATTGCAGCTTAGTATAATATAGATATAGTGTTGTTTTTTTCAACATAATTCTGTATCAGCTTACATATTTCCTGTATTAATAGTTGCTGTTTCTCTGAGCCCAGGCAAACCAACTCTGTGGCGTGTTGTGTCCAATCTGGCTGAACAGCTTGAAAGAGCAACGTGTGTTTTTCTTTAACATCTGTGTCTGTTCTCCTACCTGTCTCCTTGTGATGCGCTTAGTCAGCAGATGGTGCGGGAGCAGTATGTCACCACCACCCAGGGCAGCAGCTCGCCCAGGACGGTGCCCGACCACGTCTACAAGATCGGCATCTACGGCTGGAGGAAGCGCTGCCTCTACCTGTTTGTCCTGCTGCTCATCATCATCTTGGTGGTGAACTTTGCCCTCACCATCTGGCTCCTCCGGGTGATGTGGTTCAACACGGTACGCATGACTCGCCTTGGCAGTCTGTATTTTCAGCAGGAATAGCTTTCATTTCTTTCTTTCCCCCTTTTCTTCTGGAACTGGGAGATATGAAGAAAAACTAATATCGCTGTTTTTGACCAAATAACTCTACATTACAACAATATCGTAGGGTTGACTATTGGTGCTTTCCCGACATTTACACAGGGAGATTTTTTTAGATAAATAATCATCAGTAATGTTGATCTAAATGTACATATGAGGGCAGTCTGGGAGGTTCAGTAAATTACATCACTTTACTGTAATACAGCCTTTAAAACCAGGAAAAGGCAGCACTTTAAAAATTAAGACGATATATTGCCCAGACCTATTTCCTTTCCATGCTTCTCTTCATACCTTCAGTGTTATTGCGTCAGTTTGGATTGTGTATCCATCACATTGACCCAATGATCCTGCTTATTATATTTAATATTAGCAGTAGAAGCGGTAGTATTATCTATTAACTGATACTTGGCTGTCAGGAAACAGAGTAGTCTGTGTTTTCTATTTCATGCAGTCTTGTGTCCAGCTGGCAACCATGGATTCATGCAGAAAAAGGCACTCGTCCATTGCTAAGCGATTCACATTTGGAAACCTATGAAGTGGTTGGATGACAAAATCTAAATTTCTAATGTCCTAACCTGGCATATGTTTGATTCTTACTTGGCAGATAACGCTGATTTAGGGCCAATATTTCAGCTTTGCTTGCACATTCTGAATTTTTAATAAATACCTGAATACATGTTTCTTTATTTTGGATGTAGGAAGGGATGGGACTCCTACAGGTAAACTCAGAAGGGGTCAAGCTGGAGGACGGCGAGTCTGAGTTTCTTTTCCCCGTCTACGCTGAGGAGATCCACTCCAGAGAAGTAAGATAATCAGGAACACACACTTTTCTTTCTCTCCCCCTTTTTTTTCTCCCTGTCTACCTTCTGCTCTCCTCCGCCTATCTTATTCCTGCTACTCATGCTTCTGTTTGTTCAGTAAAGTGGCTTGACAGCTTTTCCATTATTGCATCTCACTGTTAACCAAATTTAAACCCGATTGTGAGTTGGATCTGTGCAGAGTAAACGTTCTGTCGGCTTCTAAATCTAATTCCTTGCAGACGATCGAGAAGTTTTTATCCAGCTTCAGTGAGTGAATTGCATATTTCCGAATACTTTTTCTGGGCGATGTGTCAGAACAAACTGGATTTAGCAGTCCCACTCAGTCCCACTCAGAGCTCCCCCATTAACCTCGGGGATATTTGCGGTGGGAAGTAGTTTACGGTCTGCCTGCTAGCAGCAGATGGGAACACTTTGCTGCAGTTGTTTACATGTTATGTCTTTTCTTGCTCATAGCAGCATTTTTTAGCATTCTTTCTTCTTTATGGGCCTCATTAAAAAGGTAATGTATTCCTCATTTATGGACTGCCACTTTCTCTAATGTAGCCTATGGATTTCTAATGAGATTGAGGATTTATTGAGCCACCGCCTCGCCGTCCTCGTGAAAAGTCTTCACAAGTTTCATTGTTCACGGAATTCCCTTAAAGCTGCATAAGTGAATTATTGTTAATGCTTAGTCATTTCACAAAATTGTTTCTCATGTTTGTTGAAAAAGTATTACATGATATAATTTGTTTTGCAGGACAAATTTGTGTCCTGTGGGATTATCATCAAAAACCTGACCAAATTTATATAAAGTTGTCCAATTCTAACAATATTCTTTCACATAATAAAGCTCCATTTTTAAATGTTTTTGTTGTAAATGTACCGTACCAGTTGGATATACAAAATATGCTCAAATGTCTTTTTTTCTTTTTCAGGACTCTTCACTTCTGGTGCACTCATCGGAAAATGTTTCGCTCAATGCCCGCAATGAAAATGGTGACGTCACAGGGAGGGTATCTGTGGGTAAGAGCCTGAAAGAGGACACATGTACACACAGGGACACATGGAGCACTCATGCATCACAAAGTATTCCATTGATGTACGAGGGCAATAGTAAAGTCATTCATGCACTTGTCCTGCAGCGATTCCTCATCCAACATTAACAGTGACAAGAAGCAGTCTTTCCATTTGTAATCTCTTCGATTTCCATTTAAAATCCATTAAATGCACAGTTCTTCTCTCTCTACCATGGCTTCTGGGCCGTTCTACATTACACACAGGGCTCCAAGGCCTGTGGAGGATCATATTTGTGAGTCTTTTATGGCTCGCCAACGGCGGCGTCGGAGTCTTTTGTCATAATTAAAAGGCCAACAAATGACCCAACTAATTGCGGTGTTCCACAGTGCCGCTATGTGTCCTTGATCATTAAGCCATAAAAAGCATAGCCTGCATTATCTCGGCCCTCTGTGAATAAAAGTGAACCGCTTGTTAGAGAGGGGGACATGCCGGTTCACAGTTGTAGGTGCTGAAGTGGGTTAAATACCTCACTGACGGATCTACCTGCTTAAGAGTCGCCTCTCCCAGGGCCGAGACCGTTAATGTGTCTGAGGTTATTTGACTTAACCTTTCACTACGTCGCCGATCAGTTTGAGCCGTATTGTGGTCACTTGTTTTACACATTTCTTTTCAGAACGTGGTTGTTTACTCTCTTTTTTTATTTTGCCATCGCCTGAGAGGAGGTTGAGATCTTCACGTAGCAAAGCTTGAATCTGCTTCATTATATTCTCTAAACGCTGCAGATATGATAAGTGTGAGGAGGAGAGAGATTTGATTTTCATTATAATATAATATATATATAATATTTCCAAACCCCTTCAGGTATTCTTGCTTGTTTTTGTTGTTGCAGGTCCAACGGAGGCTCAGGGACACACTCAAAATCTGCTCATTAACTCCCACAATGACAACATGCTGTTCACTGCAGATGGCGACCAGGCTGTGATTGGACCAGACAAACTACGAGTCACAGGTATACAATCGGCGGCCACCTGCTGCTTCCTCGGAAGTATCGCACTCCTCTTGGCGGAAATGTTTTTTTTCTTCCGATTTGGAAAAAAGACAATACTGACAACAGATGTGAACACAACGGGAGCCATTTGGTTTGATGGCAGGTATCTGTGCAACAATCCAGCGACCAAGGACAAAGACAGATGCAATAATTTTCACAATCATTCATGTCATTCTGTCGAGTGCTTGGATATCTCTATATATACACACTTGCATTTAAATTAAATGTCAAGAGCTCGGTTATCTATACCTGAGGGCTGCTTTACTTGTTTTTGTAACCTTGTAGCTTTGTTTTTGAGAAAAAAAAGCATTTAATATATATATATATATATATATATATATATATATATATATATATATATATATATATATATAAGAAAAAAAAAGTCTCTTTTTTAAAAGCTTAAACTTAATTATCTCCGTCGCAACCACAACGTTTATTAACTTCATTTAAATTGCTACAATACTGTAACCCTTGTGAGAAGATACATATGGTTTAAAAAAATTTAAGTAACTTAAGTTTAAGTACTTACGTAACTCTGTGAACTTGCTGCGGCGACCGTAACGTTTCACTAAACTCATGATAGGTACCCCTTAACAAAGTCGGATTTCACTAACAAACACATCCACGTAGCCGTAAGGCTTGTGGGAGTCCGACAAAAACATATAAGCCTTACAAACCCCCTATTTGTACCTGAAAAGTCACAAAACGGCCGTAGCTCTTCTAGTTTTTTGAGGGCGGAGGCTTCCATGACCGGCGGATGTTTCTGCATCCGGGTCATAGAGCACAAGCAGAAGCTCCTGAAGATTTAAAGCCCTAGCATGCAAAAATCGAACAATGTTTTCCCATAAAACAAGTACTTTTTCTATTTTTTAACCGAGCGACACGTTTTTTTAAAACTAAAACTCTTTCCCAATATGTTAAAGATTTGTTTTACACAGATTTTTTGATTCTTTAGGTCCTAATCTTTAGCAGGGAAAATAGTCATATTTTAGTTGAAAACATTTTGGAAAGAGTAGGACCTAAACATTTTTGAAAAGATTAGTCATATTTTAGTAGAAAACATTTTGGGTATAACTCATGAGTGTGGGATGTTGTTAAGGTCCTGAACCATGGAGTTGGAAAAACTCGGGGACCGCTCGAGGGGGGATTTTTGGCAAATCTTGCTCATAATCATGCTGGATGTTCATAGTTATGATCAAAATATGGCAGTTTTATTTTTATTTTAAATATACATTTATTTATTTTTATTATGAAAAAAATGATATAAAATAACACAAGTATTAGAACTCATGTGGGGTTCATATGACTACTTGAACACGGGGAACAAGAGGTACAGAAGGAAAAACAACCCCAATTGGGGCCTATGGTGTTTAAAAGGTTGATGGCATGTAGGTGAGATCCATCACGTTAAGATTCTAATCTACCATTTTTCAAACCTCAATTTTGAGGCAACAAAAGACATTTCACACCTCAGTACCACAAAGTACACACAAGTACACAGAGTGTTGATGGGTAAAGAATAACAGGCTATTATTATCACGCTGCGCCACCCCCGATGATCTTTTCTGTCCTGCTCCCTCTTACTGTCTTCATGTCGTGTGTGTGTGTGTGTGTGCGTGTGTGTCTGTATTGATTATATTGTGGGTCACGGACCACACTCTGTGGGGCTGATTAATGTTGAAGGGTGTCATCGCCAGTGTAAGCTGATTGTTAAATTATACCCAAGGCCATTTTGGTCGACCGAGAGAAGCCCACTCCTTTTATTTAACGGCTTCACAAATTGAAGTAACGCAGTTAAAACAAGAGTCTGCAGCTCTGCTGGACTGTACTAATGCACACATTTGAGCTAAATGGCAATGCTCACATGTTCAAATCAAGTACACTCTTCGCAATAATTACATTAAGTAATTGGCACAAACTACGTCAAATATTCAGTGGTTGATATTTCACTAAAAGCCAAAATTGTGACTTGCTGGTGGCACTAGATCTAAAACAAGGGGATCCCTTAAGTCAGTATTCATGCTCTTGAAACCATGATTTAATAGTTCAGATATTTCAGTCTGGACCAAAGTGATGGGCTGACCATCAGACAGAGGTCATTGGACCTGTACAGCGCTTTTCTAGTCTTCCAACCACTCAAAGCGCTTTAACACTACATGACATCATTCACCCACTGATGGGAGGAGCTACCATGCAAGGTGCCACATCAGGATTATCAACCATTCATACACCATGGCGCAGCTACGGGAGCAATTTAGGGTTAAGTGTCTTGCTCAAGGACGCATCGACATGAGCTAGCAGAGCCGGGGATTGAACCGGCGATCCTCTGATTGAAGGACGACCCTGCTCACCACTGAGCCACAGTTACCCTGTGGTACAGAGGGCCATGCTGCTATCAGGACCAAACATATAACCATTCAAACGCTGCAGATTCATTGCATTGTGCTCATTAGATGCTAATCTGAAGCAGTTGAAAATGCATTTGTAGGACTTATTTTAGTCTTTTTTGAATGCTAGATGGCAGACAAGTGGTGATTTGGAAATGACAGGCAACATGCATTTCAACAATGAGAAGCTCAGCACAGCTCTGAGTCTATTTAGAATATTACACAGACACAGTTATAGGATCAGTCTCCAGGTGTGTGCACCAGACCCTCAGAGTGCAGGAGATTCTTTAACACACCTTGATACAAACCTTCTCTCAATCAGGGCCTGAAGGAGCTCTGTTCCAGCATTCAGTGGAGGTGCCCCTGCTGAAATCTGAACTTTTGAAAGACCTGAGGTGAGCATTTTGGCCATCTTGTATGGGTCATCTTACTGGCGAATGCATTTAGACTAAAACTCTGAAGTATAAGGAAGATATTCAGAACAGAGTTCAATCCTTGCGGTAAACAAATAGTGCATGACATCCACTGGCGCAATACATGCATGCTATGTCAAATGAAACTAAAGAGGATCTTTTTAGTGTTCTTATCAATATAAAAAGACAGATTAACATGAAGGATGGAGGCTGTACTGTAATACTGAGCTGTTTTGTTTTAGGCTGGAGTCTCCAACTCGCTCTCTCAGTCTGGCAGCGCCAAAAGGAGTTCATTTCAAAGCACTGGCCGGCAACATTGAAGCTGCTTCGAACATGGACGTCATTCTGCAGTCGAGTATAGGACTGGTAAGAAAAGCAATGTTCACTTCTCAAAGTCTTCAACATATAAATTTACGGTCTGTTTTTTCTTTCTTCCCTTTTTGGATTACCAAATGAATATATTTTTCTTCTTTACTGTTTTTACGTTTTATTCATATTACTTGATTTTAATTTACTATGTGTCTCTTGTGTGCACTGCTGCTGTAATCCTGCAATTTCCCCACTGCGGGACTAATAGAGGATTATTTTATTTTATCTTATTTTATACAGTATGCTTTTGCAGCTACATGCTGCTTCACGCTTCTCTAATCTCTCACAGTCACACCTGGGAGCTTTTCATCCCAGTGAGCCTCACTCCAGTGCAGTTTGACAGTAGCTCTGTATTTTCCATTTGTTTGACGTTTTTTGTCCAAAATATCTTCCAGAGAGCTCATTAGACCGTTTTACTTAGTTTGTTGTAACAAAGTAAATACAAATGTTATCCATTGCTTGTGGTTGGAAAGGGAAGACACTGACATTATACTTTAGCCTTGCAGGGAATCTTATTTGTGTGCATGAGAAGTTCTTTATGAAGCCAAAAAGAGCTCTAAGATCCTTGTCTACGCTGTAAAGAGTTCATTAGCCTTTTGAGCTCTGTAGGTCTGTCGAGGTGTAGTGATTGGTAGTTTCCATGTTTTGAGTGAGTTTTGGGGAAAGTGGCTAAATAAAGCATTTGTATCACAGGCACTGATTGGGCCTAAAGCAGTGCATTTATGACAATGTAATTGTGGGGTATAAAACACCCTCATCTCACTTTTCTTGCTGTAAGGAAGAAAATGGGATGTTAATCTGCACTGAACTGGTATTTATTTGAATGTTCACATTGTCTGGTTTTCAGTGTTCGTTGGTTTTTCCTGCCACGCAAAAGTAGACTTTAATCACATTCTCATAACTTCCTTATGGATCAGTGCTCTGGTTCTGTCTCCCAGCATACTGGGTCATTATGTGTGTGTGTGTGTGTGTGTGTGTGTGTGTGTGTGTGTGTGTGTGTGTGTGTGTGTGTGTGTGTGTGTGTGTGTGTGGCACCCTCGGTCTTAGAGGATAGAATGAAGCACATTGATATTTCTTTGTTGATTCAACACAACTCTTTGGTCTCTCCTTGTATTGTCCTTGCTCTCCACGCTGTCTGCTGTGCAGCTGGTGCTGGATGCTGAGACGGTGCGCATGCCGAGCTTGCCCCAGAGCGAAGAAGGTGTTTCTGGAAATGCTCAGGGTCTTTTTGAGGTCTGTGTTTGTCCCAGCGGCAAGCTCTTCCTGTCTAAGGCTGGGGTCACCTCAACTTGCAGCGAGAATCAGGAGTGCTAGAAAGACTCTGACAAGGTAATCGATTTTCCATCTCTCTGTAGATGCATCTTCTGGGAGGCAACAAGCACAACTGTTTATATTCGGCCTGGAGTTGTTGTTTTTTTAAGTCTTTATACCACAGTGGGTCTCTGATGATCTCAGAGATAAGAGCCCACTGGCACATCGAGGCCTGTAAAAATACAAATGCCTGCTGGCGTACATGGAGATGTCATGGAATGCATCCTTTTAGTTGCATGTATGATCTTCTAACCATTCAGCTGAAACTCATTTCTAAATGTATCAGCATCAGAGTGTAAAGATTTTTTTTTACAAACACAGTATCATGGCTGGGCAATGAGGAGCTGGTAACAGCTTACATCCTATGCAATATTATCTTGTGGTGCAATAAATAAATTGACGCATATCAAGGGCTTGGAATAATAAAAAAATCTCTCAAATGCAGAACTAATGTTGTTTTGGTCTACAAGGGTCCAAGCCCTTGGTATGTATTATATGTTTGTCTTGGTGTTCAGCATGTTTTTATTTAATTTGGTGCTCTTTTCTTTTTACGTTTTATCTGATTTAGAATCAGATAAAACACAAGGCCTCAGACTTGTTTCTCTTTGTGTTAATGACTTTGAGATTAAAATACCATGTGCTTATGGTACCATAAAGTGTTTCTAGTGCAGTATCATGTGTGTGTGCAATTGTATGTTGTTGTTTTTTTTAGTTACTACACTTATGTATGTTTTCACCTGTGTATTTTTAAGCCCCAATTTAAGCATGCAACTATGCCTTAGTTACAAGACCTACAAGGTCATAACCTCATTTACAGCCGAGGGCGTATGACCTAAAACACATTACTTTTGACCACCTTAACATGGAAGCAAAGACTAAACATTTCTAATGGACTAAATGTAGTTATGGGTAGTTTATGATTGAGTGGAAAACAATGGTGGTATTTAAGTTTTGCTTTTAAATCAAATGCCTTCTTTTTTTTACACAAAATGATGGTAGGATGATAGACTACATTTGCGTCTGTAAGATGAAGAATCTCCGTTCATTACATCAAAAAGGGCAATATTTTGTAATGGCTCCATTGAGTTTAGCATTAATTTAACCGCAAGACTGCAGAAGTAATATCTCACAATTTTATTATTACAATTTCTAAATAGATAATTTGCAATTCTCACGTGTTCTGGCATTTTTGGGATAGTGTGTAATGTGTATTTATTTTTGTATGTTGAATAAACTTTGTGCGACTCTATGATGCGTCTGTTGGAGCTATTCATTCTCATACTTGTTTTTCTGCATACTGGTTTTGTGTTCAATCTTATGAACAAAAAAGCACCAAGTGACTGGCTGGCTTTTAATTTATTTTATCATTTTTGTAATGTCCACTGTTGGGTTCTTCTGTGCACAAAAGCTATCGTGTCTTTTTCTAACATGTTTATTGGCTCTCTGGTGCACTCTAGTGGAGAAGCACTGCAGTACCACAGTATACACACTCCATTGACTGACACCAGCCAGCAAAGAGAGCAGCATTCTGATAATATCCAGTACTTCCCAGTAATATCAGCACAGGTTTGACCTTTGTTTCAGTATAAGAGCTGGCTCTGAATGCAAATGTTTGCAAATAATAATAAAAACGTATTAGAACATATTTTTCCCTGCTCTAAAACAACACTATTCCATAACTGAACTGCATTTCTAAAATAAAACAAATGCCAGCATTGACATTCCCCTGCCAATACCAATAATCAGAGTATATCAAATTTAAATTTCACCACTTACAGGAACAGATGTTTGGGTGTGTTTTGATTTCAAACTCGAGACAACATATGACATGTTTAAGAGATGCAATACAGAATATACCAATTTAAAATTGATGAAATCATAGACGGAATAGAAATGTTATCTTTAAAATGTGCGGTCTTTTATAAACCTAGAAAAAATAGCTGACTCAATTTATTGAAGGGGAATTTATTTTGCCGTCCTACGGCACAGTGTGTATCACATGGTTCTCAACTGTTTATTCAAGGAGACACCCTCAGCTGACACACCTCGAGCTGAAAGTGTAAGAGGACAACAAATACCAAGAAGCACATTTTACATTTTGTTGGAAAATGTCATTTACAATATGTGGTCTGTGTCTAGTCCTTCAACTCAAAGGAAAAACCAAGCAGATGATGCAGTTAGACACACGAGCACTACGGTTTAGTGCTGCTCTGTTCCCTAAACTGGACAAGTTAAAATTACTGAAAATGTATGAACATGGTTTCATGCTGTCAAAAGTTAACTTGTTCATGGTTATATCCACCCATATATGTCTCTGTACTTTATCACTGTCCTACTGAGTATTCTTGGTAAAAAGAAACAACTTTTGGATGACTTAATAAAGCAAAAGCTGAGCTGCAGTCATCACTGCCCTATCCAAAAAACTTAGTAATAAAAGCAGATTTGCTGTAGAGCCCCAGAGTACACATAGTTCATATGAACAGGTAATGATGTACAATAGTCACCCAATGTCAGTGTAGAGCACAACAGACATTTAACATCGCAACAAAACAAGAACTATCTCCAATGAAAAAAACTAATTGCATTTCAAGAGTTTTTCATTCACAGTTTGATTCTCCCCGAGTTTCTGGGGTGCTCTACAGTTCTTGAACATCAGTTTAAAAAAAAAAGTGCTTTGTCCATAACAAATGACTGGCCATGTCACAGAAAATGTACAACTTTTTACAGAAATTATATGAAATTAACCATAACAATACAAAAAAAGAATTAAAAACATGTTTGTGATTTCCTTTCCTTGATGAGATCTTGCAAATAGGACCCGTTGCATGACAGTATTTTACATTTCATTATAAGCACATCCTTTCAGTACACTCAACTGGTTTTCAGTGGCAAGAAAATATATATTTATATATTTTATATTTATAAAAGAAAGTTAAAAAAAAGCAGCATATGTATTAATCTAACTCAGAGCAAATATATGCAATGTGGGGACTTTGGTAAACAAAATGTATTTGTATGTACACCAAATGCAGATTTCTTTTTACACTTATTACAACAAATGTATATTGAGATGGCCTAAAAGGTTATGGGAGCTATCCATTTACTTACTGTGATTGGGCCACAGCACGATCACAGGTAGAAACTGTATATGTACCATAAGCTGCCAGCTGGATACTTCAATGTTATTCAAAATGATACACATGATCTGTATTGCACACCGTCATGGGTGCCCTCTATTCAGTAGAGGATCTATGCAAACTGTAGTTTCATCGTTTTTAACAACGGTATTATAATTTTTGCTGCACAAAGGTTTCAAGCTTTATAATAATCCGTGCGGTACATTCCATCACTCTCATTGCCACCTCAGAAGTGAATCTGTCGTTGGGTATCTGTGGAAACGGCAGGAGATCTGGATAGCGGGTTCTCAGGCTGTCCACACCATATCCTTCCAGGATCTGAACATCATTCGTAAGGCCTTTCAACTGAGGATTGTACTCCTCCACTTTTTGAGCCAGAGCAGTTGGTTTCACATCTTTGTCTGACTTTCCTCTGACTGCATAGTCGGCAGCTATCAGTGCAAGTTTTGTGGCTAGGTAGCATTTGAAACAAACCCACTCATTGGCATTTTTATGGAGATCATTCCGAGCAGCAGAGTAGTTTGCTCTTGCTTGTCTCAGCCATCTGCGGGCTTCCACTGGGTTTCCAACTGTCTTGAAAGTAGGGGGCACAAAGAAGCGGTGAGCATGTGATGAACCTGCATAGCTTGGATAACGTTCCCTGAACTGTTGCCGTTCTGATTTGTGATTTGTTGCTTCTTGGTTCCACGAAGAATAAAACCTTTGATACGAGAACTTCTCTGACTGGAAGCGGGATGATGATGTGGAGAATGATCTCCTGGAAGCTCTCTCTGTATTTTGCTGATCAGCCAAAGTCTGTTTCTCCATCCTGTTGATCTCGCTCTGTAAGTGCTTGAAGACTTCTGTGGCAATGTCTAAATGCTCTGCATTTTTGTCTGGATGCCACTTGAGATACAATCGGCGGATTATCTTCTTTCTCTCTGTCTCAGAAAGCTTCCAAGCTTGTTCAACTACTATGGTCACTTCTTTCAGGATCTCAGGCAATGAATGAATCTTGATCTTTTTTGGAGACTGTTTCTGAGTGGGGGGTCGGAGGTTTTCCTTTCCAGAAAAAGCAGGAGGGACCATTCGTGGGCTAGTTGAACGACTGTTTGGGCTTGTAGGAGTTGATGGGGCACTGGTGTCTCGCGCATGGTTACTTTCATCTTGTCTTGAGAATTTGTACAAGTCAAGGGAACTCACTACTTTGTACTCACTGTAACCAATGTCAATCTGGAAGCATTTTCCAAGGAAACTTGTGTTTTCCTCATCTCTTTCTACTTCTTGAACAATGATGGCATATGTGTAGGTAGGCTGGTAGGACCCGTAGATGTCTCCACCCTCGGAGTCGACAAGGTAACCCACATACTCTCCCGGATAAAATACATTCATGGGATCCATGAGGAGTGTGTGATGTATCTCAGCTGGTATGGGGGTTCCAGGTAGCGGCAGCTCAAGTTTCGAAGGCTCTGTTGAGTCGTACTTAACCCCAAGGTTGTCCAGCTTTTCTGTGATTCTGTAGATGTCATTGCAACCCAGCATGGCAATCAGATAGGATGTGTCAGAAATCAAATTGTCTGTAGCAGTCTTCAATGTCATTGCCAGTGCTAGGAGGAAATTAATGTCTTTGCTGTCTGAATGCTGGATGTAGAGGTGAATCACTGCTGTCCCGTACCTCTTGAGGAAGGCAAGTGTTTCGCTACGACTGTGTGGGATGGGGCTACATCCTTTCACTCTTAATGTTGTTTGGAGTTTCTCAAAACAAGAAACTTTTAATCCTTCACAAAGTGCTTTGCAGAGGCGTATGGCTTTTTCCTCATTCACAAGGTATGCATTGTCATTCTCATGTTTCATTATTCTGATCAGTCCTGTGATGAACTGCTCTGATGACAGCAAAAGCTGAAGGCGGCCTTGAAGTGAACAAAGAGCTCCAAACTGGCACATTCTTGGAGAATCCTCATCAAGTTGCTCTTCAAGAATGCTACTCAACAGTCTAGGCCTTAGTTTCTGTGGAAGTAGCATGATCAGCTTTGTGTGGAAGGAGTGATCTTTGCCCAGATAGCACTGGCTCATGTCCACAAGCATCTGAACTCCAACGTTACCCTGAATTCTGCTCTTGTAGTGTGGGGCATCATCAAACACCAAGCTATTGGATTTTGCTAATCTACCGTCATGACTTGGCATATAAAATATCAAATCTCTGAGACTCTCGAGATCTTTGCGAATTTCCACTGGATCATTTTGGAGGGACTTGAACAATCCTGAAACGACTCTTTTCACAGTTCTCATTTCATTTGGATCAAGCTGCTTGCCCTCGGAACTCCTGAAAATTCTCCACAGCACTTCAACATACTGTTTGATTGAGACAACGTCTTCTGTACCAAGGAGTTTGAACAGTTGATGAAAGGTACCAAGTTCAAGAGGCAATTTGTACAAGTAGGGTTTGAAGTCAGATTCATTTTCCAAATTAATGACAACCTCTTCAGGTTTCAGCAATTTCCAGCCATCTTCAACCATGACAACAGCCACTCCACGAAGTTGGTAACGGAAATCTCTTTTATCTGCATTGAGAAACTCGTAGGTGGACCGTAACACTTTGTTCCTTGTTTTCACCATTTCATCATCCGGATTGGATATGTTGCAGATGTTTTTGCAGTTGCTCAAGACTTTCTCCAACGAGGGATCCAAGTTGACTCCTAATATGTTCAGCACATGGTCAAGTTGTTCCTGTCCAGCGAGAGTGTTCTCCTCCTGGTCCTTTATGCTTGATGGTGTAGCTTTCTCGGGTAGAATTGGGCAAGATGTCCAAAGCAAGTGAATGATATCTGTTTGCTTGAATTTGGGATTTACCTGAGACCCACTGAAACGAATCAGAGGAAGTGTACCACTCATCTCTTGGTACTGCGAATGAAGCTTGATGAGTTCTTTGGGGGCTCTCTCGGGACACAGGAATGCTATCATTGAGAGCTCCTTGAGAAAAGCACCCTGGAACAGGTCTGTCCTCTCTTTGAAAATATGGTTCAAGAGTACATCGACAATGGTTTGCACCTTTTCTTTGGACCAGCTCTCTGTTTGGGCTTTGATGCTGACCTCTTTTGCAAACTGAAGAACCTGCTGCTGTGACACTTCGTGTTTGAGACCAATATTTCTCAGAAAGGTTATCCATGAGGTGAGCAACAATGTCCCATTCCTGGGTTTTGACACCTGCTCAACTTTCTTAAAAAAGTCACTTGGTATGAATGACTTTGCAGGTAGCATAACTTCAAACACCTTCGCTGTTTCATCATAGAAGAACTTGGTTGGCCGGAGTCTGTTTGAGTAGTCATAGATGAACAACAGTCCCTCCAGTTTCTCATAGAGCTGACTCTTCATCTCACATGATTCTTCCATTGACAAAAGTCTCTCCTTCAAGTAGACAATGTGTTCAACTTTGGCATCATAGGAAAGACTCTCAAACTTTGGAAGGAGATGTTGAAGGTAGATTTCTAAGTCATCAATTGGCACGCAGCCAAGGAAGGTGTACAGGTCTTTCAGCTGCTGATTATCAGCAAGAAAGGCCAAGGAGGCTGTGTGAGCCCATTTTTCTATGTCTGCTGTGGGGATGCTTTTTGCAAGGATATAGTTTGTGCCATAGTTTGCAAGGCTGATGTATCTCCCACTGACTGATTTAAAACATGGGAGGAGTTTTAGGCTCTGTGCATCCTGTTGTGTGAGGTTAGCTAGGTTGCAGTTGAAATACAACAGAAGAGCCTCAAAATCCCTGTCAGTCAGGTTTGCTGCTTTAAATGCAGATGTCTGGATAATGTACTCTACAGCCTTCAGAACACTTGATGGATTTTCAATGTTTGCCGTGTGTTGTGCCAGAAAAGGCATGATGGGATTCTCTTTGACACAAATTTTGTTCACGGCAAGCTGAATGCACCCTGCTTTCATTAGGGTGTGAAAGACTTTGTCATTTTGGCCATGTGGAAATATGGCAATGTTCATCAAACTCAAAGGTAAAAGCACATCATGCTCAGGAACAACAATCTTTTCTCTTGCCATGAATTTGATTCCAGGTAGCAAAGCCCAGTCTTTCAGAATGTCAAGCACTGTGTCAAAACTGGGTTTAATGTCTACCTGATCCTCTTTAACAGCGATATTTTCACTGATAAAGTTCCACACACTCTTCAGCCAAGATTCACTGGCAAAGGTGTCTCTCCACTTAACAGGGATCTTTGTTCGATACTCTCTTGGAAGAACAGACCCTAGTAGCTCACCAAAGCAGCTGATGTCAAAGATCTTTGCAGCTCCTGCCTTCAAAAGGATGTTGCTGTACCTGATGTACAGTGTATTCATGAACATTTCTTTCCTTGATGAGATCAGCTCATGGTGTGTTGTCAGGAACTTTGGTCTCTTGGAATCAAACACCTGAAGCGTAGTGTCCATTGTTATCAACAGAGGCAAACCCTCAATTGTGACTTCATCCACTTCCCTATCTTTGAAGCAGTAGTCGACTAGAAGCTTCACGTTATGAACTACCTTGTAGTTTGACTGTTGGAGACGACAGGGGAGTTTTCCAACATGGCAAGATGTGTCTGGGGATGAGAAAGTGTGAAGAAAGTTGTGGACATCCTCTGGTGTCACATAACTGACTGGTATCCCTGCATCTTCCAAACAGAAGTAGAGATTTGCTGTCTCATCGCAGCTGTGAACCAGGTTGAAACCAATATCCAGAAGCAAGGTTTTCAGCCTGTAAACATTTTCAGCCACCGATTTCCTTGAGGTGATGTTGTACTCTGTGTTTTTCAAGTGCTGAAGTTCATTTTGAAGCAGATTATCAAAAAAGGCTCTGCCTTTGTTTGCAGTGGATGTATTCACCCATGAAATGTAAACGACAGAGTGCATGTCTGAATTGTCCATGTGTGCTGCTCGGACTACAGGTAGCAGACGCTTCATGTCAGCATGGATACAGTTGTAAACTGCTTTAACCAGGCAGTACCAATCTGGCTGTATGTCAAGTCTATTGACTGGGAAGAAGAACAGATATTTTCGCAATGTATCTTTAACAACATGAAGCGGTGTTCCTTGTAATACGCTTATGGTGGGATCAGGACCTGGGAAGTATCGACGCTTTAGCTGAATCAGCAGTTCCACACAGGCAGGGGCTATCAGTGATGTCATCAAATTATTATTCCAGTCACTCCTTACCCCCACTCCATTGTCATCTCTCCACAGGTTTCTTCTTGCAGAGTCTAGGGCAAAATGCCCATTGACATGAAAAGGCAAGCCAGTCTCCAGTGAAAGGGGCAGAAAGCAGAAAGCTCGGTGTGGTTTTTTGTAGTTGTGGCTTACACATGCAGCTACCCCTCCACGTGGAAAAAGAGTTATGTCTTCATTTTTGTGAGCTGAGATCACACTTTTTGAGACATTTTCAATGTTAGGGAAGCCAGATCGGTTGCAGATCATCCATGTGGTCAAATTTCCATCATTGTCCTCTATGTCCATTGTGTAGGTTATCTGTTGGACTGGGATAGCAGTGAGCTGCTTCTTTTTAGTTACACTATCAATGACTGAAGCATGAAACTGTTTACGTTTCAGCCGATCACCATCTGTTATTTTGGCTGTCACAGAATAGAGCACTTTTAGCGCTCCAGATTCATTATCAATTTCACAGATTGATATTTTCTCCATGTGGTTGAGGAACATCAGAAGCTCTGCACCATCGGTTTTTAGCTTGTCCAGAAGATTTTGCACCATTCTGTCTGACGCGGGGACAGAACTGATCTCTGACATCTTTGTCATCTCCTTAGAGCGGATGGGGAATCTGAACATTGTGCTGCGTTCTAACTTAAAATGGACTCCTAAGTAAAGACTTAGAACATCTGAAAACTGAGATCTGAAGTCAGAGTCCAAGTCTCTAAACATTCTTCCAGGACTCATGGATGTGGCCCCAGGTGCATATTGTGCATGTGGATCAAAGATGCACAGAATGTCATTGTTTGAGATGAATGACGGGCAGTCAGTGATGTGATAGACAGAGTTGAATCCTATGCCGTATTGACCGGTTTTGCCTGGATTGGCCTCTTTTGTTCCTCGTCCGAGGTTCTGTATACCTCGGACATCATCCTCTGTGAAAGGCTGGTTGTTATATACACAGAGGGCAGGGCCTTGCATTGGGATCCATTTATCATCAAAGATTCTGTCTGTGGGGTGTACCCTTGGATCAAAAACAAAGTAAATTTCAGTGGCTTTGGCATCATCTGCATTTTGAAGCAGTTCTTTTAGCATTTCTTTTTCTGATGGATAAGCATTGAGAATGCTCTTAATTCTGCTTGTGAGTTTTTCTTTCTGTCCAAACTCAGTCCCAAGTGTAGTGAAGCAGACATTTGAGGCATACCTCTCCAAGGCTTTGTGGCGTTTTGGGACTGCTCCTAATTTCACAGCGACCTCTCTTGGAATATCTCCATGACAGTACTTCACAGAAGTGTCTCTGACTTTGATCCAAGGGCAGTCATTGTAGCATAGCGATTGTGATGGCTGCAACGTCATATTGAGGTCGGGTAATAGAATCCCACCAAAATGTGCTTGGCAGTACTCTTGGTTCTTGTCTCGTATCAAGCTCCATATTCCCTCACTAATTATTCTGCGACACAACTGGAAGTTCTCCTCAGTGAGTACCCTTCTCCCATATTCTTCCTTCACAGTTTCAAGAACAGCTGAGAAATCCTCGACTGTGAAGTTTGGCTGTACCCCAACATTTTCGAAGAGCTCACGGCAGCTGTTTCTGTATTTGTTTGGGAGCTGATAAAGATGTGGAGCTGCATCAAAATTCAGGTGGAAGGCAACTTTAGAGGGATTGACATATGTGTTCTCCACCAGGATGGAATTGAACTCTTTCAGTTCCTCAGTTATTTCTTCTTTTGCTTTCTTATCCTGGAGCATTTCTTCATGAAGGAACTTGTAACAGGCATTTGTTATGTTCTCCTGATACAATGTGACACCATCAAATGATTGAGACAGTTTATTGAGTTGACTGATGACCAGTCCAACTGAAGGTGTCCTTATCAGACCAAGGCAGTCTTTCACAGCCAATGACATGGCACCGCAACCTTTGAAAGATGGAGAATTCTCATTCAGGATTGGCTTCATCAGACACACTGTTTCCTGATGTTCAGTTGTGAATAATTCTTTAGCAGAGAACATTGTTGTTGGGGAAAAGTTGTTCCCGTGCCATGGCAGTGAAAAGCCTGCAGGTCTTGTCAAGAATGGAAGGAACTTGGTGTCATGTAGCTTTTCCAAGAGCTCCGCTGCTCCAGAATCGCTCATCTTCAGTTTCTCATCAATGAGACTCAACACTATACTGCTACGAAAGCATGCAGCTGTGTGATCATTTTCATTAAGATGGATAACAGATTGAGCACGTTCAATCAGGTCCTCCCATGACAGATCATCTTTGACCATGCCTAACTGCACTAGCTTCACTAAACACACAGGGTTTAGGTAGTCTTTAGAAGTGCCTTCAGGAAATCTTCCATCATCAGTGTTGTAGAGCTTAGCAACTCTTCCCTCTGGGTGAATGAGTCTGGAAGGTAAAACCAGTTCCTTCTTGGGGCCACAGCATGGGATACAAGGAGTCACCCTGAGGATTGAGGCAACATCTTCAAGTTTTTCATTCAAGACATAATGCACCAGGGGATCTCGAAGCTCTCTGTCAATTTCCTGGATGTGAGGGAAAAAGACGTCTGAAAAGAACTGCTTCTCAGTCAGGGTGTTTTCCATCAACTTTCCTCTACATCCAGCATCATCAAATCCCTCCTTCACCCAGTCAGGCAGCTCAACAGCACAGAGATTTTGTGAGCCACTCTTCTTGAGATATTTCAAGAATATTTTGAAAGCAGCAGGACCAATGTCTGGCCTACAGAGTAAGGCATCATCAAGGAATCTGACGTATTTGATTGATACCCAGGTTTTGCCGTCTGAGAAAACCTTTGCATGCTCACCATCACCTCCTTTGGCTATTTCTTGGTAGACACCCTGGCTGACCAGTGTGAAGTCATCATGCACCTGACTTGGATCTGGCCATGCAGCGTAATAGCTGTAGTCAAGCAGTTCTTCACTTTCAGCCATTGAACGTAGCATTGAGAGGGCAGCTAAATACGCCTGGACAATAACATGTCTCATGAACACAGAGTTCCACTGTCCTTTGGTGTCTGTCTTCCAGATCTCTTTGCGGTTGGAGGTCACAGCAAAGCAGCCATTAATGTGGACTGGTAAGCCTGTTTTGATTCTGAGAGGTAAGTAACAAAACACTTCTCCAATTGGTGTGGTATTTGTCTTTACTGTCCATTTGCGATTCTCCTCTTCTGAGAGCAGAACAGACACTCCACCACAAGGCACTAGTCCGAGTCTTTTTCCACTATCACTGAGGGAAAACTTGAGTGCCTCAGTTACATCCATGCATGAGCAAATAAGCCAGTTGGTGACCTCGACTGCTTTTGCAGACATTTCATCTGTGAGTCGTCTGTTCTGAACACCTTTAGCAGCCATCTCAAAGTACTGGTTAGGATCTTCTTCTGAACCTCTGAACAGTGGCGAATGGAGATCGACAATGCGTTTGAACACGTTATGAAACTCCTCCACCAAAACGCGTATGATGCAGCCAGACTTGGGAACATCAGCAGGTACCCTGTTGGTGCTTGCTACTTTCTTCATAACTTTTGCTGCAGATTTTAGGATACTCAGAGGTCCGTATGAGGATTTGGATGACCACACACTTTTGTTGATGGTGACGACATCTTGTGCCCCTGCTGGATTTGGTTCCTCATATTTCAAGTATTTCAAGACCATACTTCCAACATGCTGAGTAAACAGAATGAACCGATGGCCACATATGCTGAACTCATCAACCAGGGAGTAGATGTCTGTGGTGTTGTAGTACAGACTACTGATTTCACTTACTGATGCTTCCTGCTCTGTTCTGAATGGGAGTCTGAACAGTGTTCCGTTGTACTTGTATGGGGAGTCCTGAGCTAGAGGAAGCTGGCAATTGAAGACATTGATGAAAGGTTTGAACTGGTTGGGAAATTTTCTCAGCCTTTTCTGTTGTTTGCTCCAGTTGATTTTAATCCCTGGATTAGAACTGTCTCTGATGTGCTTGCTGATGTGATTGATGTTCGGATCAAACATGATCATGAACTCTCTGCTCATTATGATGGGGATATCAGTGATGTGATAAACTGAGTTGAAGCCCAGGCCAAACTTGCCCACTTTATCTGCTTCACATCTCTTCACGGATCCACCTAACCTTGTGATGTTCAGAAAGTCAGTGTCTGAGAAGACAGAGCTGTTGAAAGACCACAAGGAGGGCCCGTGGCAAACAATCATGCCAGGGTCAAGGAGATTCTCTCGAATGTCAGGGTTTTTTCTCATGTCAATGAGGAAACTGCATTCTGTTGCACTTGCATCATCAGCATTCTGGAGGAGCTCTTTAAAAATGTCTGCAACAGATGGATATTCCTCCAAGATGTTCTTTATTCTCACTGTTAGAGGTTCTCGTTGGCCTGATTGTTCAAAGCCAAGGTTCTCTGGGTTTATCAACCTTGTGCTCAAACATGGCACCTTCAACCACTCTGCGGTTTTCATTGGGATGTCATCATGGACTAATATAATAGGCTCTGATGCATCCTCAAGTAAGTCATTCAAATCATCAACCTTGATGTCACAGTAGGTGCATTCATGAATGGGCTTCAACGCTAATTTGCTTGGGTCTTTGTAACAAAGAATCGGCACATGCATGTTAGTATCTACTGCTATCTGATTGTTGTTCAGCCATCTCAGGATGTTGACTAAAAGTAGAATATCGTGTTTGCTTTCCTCCTTGGTAATCTCTCCTTCAGATCTTTGTTGGATGGTGCTGATAACTTCAAACACATGGCTTGACACAACCTCTTCAACTGAACCACAAAACTTGAACAGCTTGTGAAACTTTCTTATTGTCTTTGGCAAGGAGTACAGGTAAGGCTGCAAGTCTAGATCAGGCAGGGGCTTTAGGACTGTCTGGCCAGGGGATGAGAATGTTTTCCCCGTCCACACCCAATCAAAGGGAAGTGATTTCATTGCTTCTCTTGCGTCCTCAAGATGAGCCTGCATGAACCCATATATCTCAAACAAGATCTGCTGGAATTGATACCAATCCTCCGTGGTGAATGCTTGAGATTTATGCCAGTCATTCACTGCTTTAAGGTGCTGTAATACTTGATCCACCTGAGGCTCTATGGTTAGTTTCAGTGCTTTCTTCATACCTGCAGATGTGTGTTCAACCAGTGCTACTGAAGATCCCACAAGCACTGCATGGGATATGTCGCACATCTCTGACAAAGAGACGATATTGAGATTATCTCCAACCCAAGCAAGAGATTTTGGATAAGTTAGAGGTCTTTCTTTGCAGACAGGTACCCATTTCAGTTTTAGCAATGATGTCTGAGCATCAGCTGATTTTACCAACTTGGTTTGTTTGTTGAGTATTTGCAGGAGTGTTTTCGCTTTTTTGATTAGGAATTCCCATTCTGGCTCCTTGCTGCTTTGTAACTCCTCTATTTTCTTTGCCACTTTGATGACATCTTTTTCACTGAGCTGTACTTCATTTCTTAGTCCCAGTTGTCTGAGTGAATGAAGAATATCAGGGGAAGATGTGAATGTACTTGTGGGAAACCTGGTTTCCTCTTCTTTGTAGAACAGGTTCTGTAGAATCTCCAGCTCAGGATCAAAAAGATCTGAGGCTTTGACTGACTTTCCACAAGGCAACTGAATAAATGTGAGAGCAGAAAGCCATCGAATTACATTTGAGTTTTCATTTTTGAGAAAGGCCAGATGTTTAAGTGCCCAAAGCATGACCTTGGTCATCTCATCTGTTGTGTAGAACCCCCGCTCAATATCCTGAATAATCATCTTCAAACATTCAGTTGTTTTCAGTTGTTGTACATTCAGCATCTTGATGAGGCGGATGGATTCTTCGTCACCGCAACCCACAAGATTTATGGATAATTTCACATCTGGTGGATACTTTGCTCTGTGATGTAAAGCTCTAGCTCCTCTCAGTGATGTAAATACTGAGGTACCTTCAGAGCAGGTCCCCACTTTCTCAAAGATGGAAAGCTCCAGGAGGGTATACTTTTCCCTCTCTGTGATGTCAGACAGTCCCGCAAGGAAGTTTCTGAGCGCAATCTTCTCTTTGACTGAGAAAGAAGAGACTAGGCCAGATAATCGTTGTGTTGGTAATCTATCCATAATTTGCAGAAGCAGACCTGGAGAGGAAGGATGGATGAAATTCTTCAGCAGAGGGTGCTGCAAACACGAATCCAGCTTTTTTATCACTACTCCTCCAAGCTTTTCCATGATGTCGAGAAGGTTTTCAGAAATCGGCGCCTCTTCCTCATCCACAAGAATGATGGGGGATGGAGTTTTGAGACGTAGAAGCTTAACTACATCCATGCTTTCCTCAAGTGGCACAAGTGGGATCAAAGGCATGTCTTCAAAGTTATTTAGGTCATCAGCAAAATGTATATAGAGATGCTTCCAAATCATCTTCAGCCAGGAAACTGTGGGATGTTTCAACTCTTTGTTTCCAGGTTCCCATTGGACAATCAAGTCTCTCGTTAGCCAGGCTGTAGATAGGATCTCCTTGATGAGGCGAGCTGATCGTTCAGTGTTCAGCATTTGTAGCTGAGTGCAGGGTCTTCCTGTTCAAAGAACAAAATTAAATTAGCCTCAGTTAGTATTTTACAAGCAAATGTTAACTATCAAAGCTGGTAAAGTTAGGTTTGTGATTGTTCTTGCACGATGCAGCAGTCTGAAGATGAAAGTTCAACCGTCAAAATTGTCTTAACAATCCACTAAATTAGTTTCTATACATATTGGAGAGCACACTGCACAAACAAATTAAGACTTATACTGCAGCACATATTGCTGATATTGCACATATTGCGCGCGCACACACACACACACACACACACACACACACACACACACACACACACACACACACACACACACAAATAATATCAGTGTAGGGGAAACCATTTCTCAAATACATGCACACTTAGAAAAACACTGCAAGTCATAAAATGCTGTAATTCTGAGTGTTTCTGACTGCACGTGGTGTTTATTTGCAGCCATGCATTAGTTTAGGGTATTGTTGTTGTTAGTAGGTTATATTTGATTCAAAACACCTACCTGAACACCCCCAAAGATATTGTTGTACTGTAATTAAAGTGGCAAATTTTTTAGAGTTCTGGGATGAATTTTAATTTGTTTCTCTGTTTTATGTGAATTTAAATAACAAAAACAAAATCATGATGTCTTTCAGCATAGAATGATGTATTGTTTAGTCTGTCTCAACCTAATGTACAGTTTGGGGAAATAGTTGTTGCAGAGAGTGAGTAAGACATGAGTGGAGAGGGGGAGGTCAGGGGATCTGAGTCCAAAGTGATACTTTTACTTAACAAAGATATACTAGCGTAATGCAGAGTAATGATTTCTGTAGACACCATTAATAACTGTACAACAATGTAGTTAAACATAAAAAAAGAAAAGAATAGGAGTCCAAATTACTATAGTTAAATATTAAGTTACAAAATGTATTGTGTTTCATCTTTGGTTTAAAGGACAAAGCTGTTACTCAGCATATTTCCTCTGCCTGGCTCACTGCCTTCTTGTCATAATCATGGTTGAGTATGGCAGTGAGTGGACTCAGGATCTGATCTTGTGGGTCATGTGGAATGTCTATGTAGCACAAAAACAACTCTTGCATGAATCAGCATGCTCACGCTCCCGTTCCCTTTCTGCATCTCACTCTGAAATGTCTATTAGCAGTGACTTTAATGCCCTGCTGGCATTGCAGGGGAGTAAAGGGACCCAGCGTTGCTACAACATGGCTGAACCCAGATAACCCACAAAGTCACCACAAGGACTTTTATGCTTCACTATACATGGTACAGGGCCCCTGCAATCTGTCAAACTAATCACAGATTTACTGTCATATACTATTGTTAAGATTAACAAATAACTAAAATACTTTACAATATAATCAATGTTTGGGACCAAGTTTATTAATGTGGAAAATATATGGTAAATTACCTCTGCTTTTGGCTGCTTCCTTCAAAGTGTCCAATACTAAAGGTTTAATACTCTCCAATAGGAACCGACCCTCAAGTCCTGGATACAGGGACCTTAGGACAAAGCAAAAGGGGAAATAAAGGTGAACGTGTGTTTTAATTTCCATATACAACACTTTATGCCGTCACTGATCTAGTCATTTGACTCCATATAAACCAATAAAATAAAAGAACAATGCTAAGTAGGATGGAGTTTGTTTAAAGACAAATGCATTCCTCTGAATACTGAAAAGAAGATGCACAAAGGGCCAAATTTACATGTATGTGCATGAAAAGACTGCGCAATTTGCACTTTTCCTCATTCAATTTGTGTTTTCATTGTCCATGTAATTATTGATAGATTTAAAAAAGGCAGAAACAAAGCCCCTAGCTTTGTCACACATTCAGCCACTACCTCTAATATTCCTGCACATATTTGCATCTACTTTTCAGATGCAGAAGTTTTTCTCCTTAAAACTGGTCTTTATAAATTGCCGTAACCTCACTAAAGTCATGCACAATGATCTACACTTCATATGTATATATATATATATATATATAAAAATAGAGAGAGAGAGAGAGAGAGAGAGAGAGAGAGAGAGAGAGAGAGAGATGCACTATTAACACTTATACTGTGCCTTTGATGGCAAACTGATCCTCCAGGCTGGTGCAGCTGTTTAAATCCAGCCTAAATTACAAAATATTAAAATTAACTGCTCTTCATTTCTGGTAGAAATTAAAAATGTCACCTAATACAATCATTTTGATGATTACAAGGTAATTGTACAGGAGAGACTGAGGTAATTTAGACAAGAATTGCAACAATTTGGTAATGAAAATACACTATTACTTTAAATCTACCTGGGGTATTCTTCAGATGCAATGTATATGGAATCTTTATCACCGACAGAAGAAGAAAACATTGTAAATGTCTCATCTTGCAGTGGCAGGAGCTCCAGTCCAATGAGGTCACTGTAATTGCCATCACTAAGCGCAAACTCCAGCAGCAGCAACTTCTCCTGTGAGGGACCTTTGTGTTTGCACTTCCTGATCACCTGCCGCAACAAAGATGGAGTCACTTTTTTTACTTCAGTGGACTCAGTCATGCAGGCATCCAAGACAAAGTCCGTGGCAGCGGGCACTTTTGCCACCTGCGTTCCTGCGCTTTGGAGGTAGTTGATCACAGTTTCTGAAATGTCCTCGTCTGTTTTTAGCTCTGAGAACACAGCCTGGTCCACCCGAATCCAGCTCTCACTGAGGGAATAGATGACCTGCTGCTGTAGCAAGTCATGAAACAGCGGCTGGAGGATGGGTTTCCAGCGGGACTTGACCCGCTTAGGATCTGGCCAGGCCCCATAGGTCCCTGTGGGGGACAATGGAAAGTCTTGGTCCTTTTTTGTCTGTACCCTTGTGATGGCCTCAGTGATGAGCGTGAAGTAAGCCCGGGGGATAACCGTGATTATAAGCAGCTCATTCCACAAGGCAGCTGGATCCCTCCACTGGTCCACCTCGCGCCACTTGATACTCCTACGGTTGTCTGTGAGGCCGAAGAAGCCACTGACATGCACTGGAAGCCCTGTCTCGCTCTCCTCGCCAGGGGGAAGCGGAAGGAAGCAAAAAGCTCGTCCTGAGAAGCCTGATGTGGCACCTTTGTCTTCTTTATTGATCACAGTAAGAGGCAGCGCAATTCCAATGTTGGGTATGAACTTCAAATCATCTGCCAGAGAGTCCAACTCGGCACACATTCCTCTGCCCCCAACTCCATTACAAACCAGCCACGTCATTCTCTGAGTCTCTTTAGCCGTTTCATCCTGAGACTCTATGTTGACCTGGTAAGTGACACACATGATGGTAGAACTAGGAACCCCATTGCTGTAGCTGTCTATAGCCTGATCCAGTGTCTTCAGTGCGTTTGGTCTTTCTAACTTATCATCAGTATTCTCTGTTGCTGTAACCTGAAACAACATGCGCTCTGTACCATCGGACTCGCGCACATGTAAGGAGATCTTCTGAACACTCTTGAGGAAGAGGAGCACTGTGTCTGCGTCTGCTTTGAAAGACTCAAAGAGCTCCAAAACCTTTTCTTTGTTGTAAATGTTGCCACTGAGCTGGGAGGGTTTCAGGCGAAGCGGGAAGCGGAACAATGTTCCAGGAAAGCTGCCTTGCTTAATGGTTTTCTCAGAGCTCCCAAACATCCCAATGTAGGGAGTAAACTGGTCAGCAAGTTCTGTGATCTCCTTCATGTCCGTCTTCAAGTTCCAACACTGCCCAGACTCATGCACACCAAACAGGGTCTGATGAGGGTCCAGCATGGCAATCTGGTCCCCACTGAATATGCTGGGAGCATCTAAGCAGTAAGAAGAAAAAACACAAACATCAATATTACCAATATCAATTGGTATTGGTAATACCAAAGCTGCAACAATTAACAGTGTCATTTCAGGTCATTTTTCAAGCAAAAATGAAACCCGCTTTTCCAATGTAAGGATTTGCTGCTTTTGTGTGTGTTCTACATCATTTTAACACAATTTTTTGGGGGGAAAACAAGACATTTGAAGAGCTCCACCGTCTACATCTTGACAGCCGTGTCAATAATAGATGTGCTCTGAATTTGGAATATATTTGGACGTGTTGCACAACGTGGAAACTTTAAAAATGTTGTTATTAAAACTGTCATTTTTATCATCTGAAGAATTTCTGGATATAATTTTCTCTGATTTGATTCTGATGTAAAACTCAGATAGGTAATTTACAATGCATCTTGACAGTAATTTTGCCGAACTTAGTACAATCAAACTTTTTTTATTACAGACTCAAGGTCCAGATAATACAAAAGACATAAATAGAATAAAATACATAAAAGCACAATTACAATACATAGACCTGTCAATGCTTTATAACAGTACTCGCCTGTAATATGGTACACAGAATTGAAGCCAATCCCAAATCGTCCGACTTTCAAAGGATCCTCTCTCTTCCTGCTCCTCGCAATTTCCTGAATCCCATTCCAGTCTTCCACGGTGAACACGGCATCATTGTAGACATACAATGCCGTCCCTGCAATACAATGAGTGAAAACCAGGTCAGCACGAAGTTCATATGGCAACCTAAAACCTACATATACAGTAAAGGTGCAGCGTAAAATGTATTTCAACAATCCCTGTAACAAATGTGCTCGGTAGCAGAGGATCAGCTACCGAGCACATTAATACTTACGGGAAACAGGAAAGATTCCAACTCGAGGGCTGTTTTAACTGTAACTACTAACCTTGATGCTGAGCCATGTCAGGTGACCACAGTGACTCCACTCCATACTCCGTCTCATCGTACATGAACTTGACTTCTGTGGCTCCAGCATCCTCTGCATTTTGAATCAACTCCTACAAAATAGAGCACAACAAATATATGCATTTATGAAGGCAGGACCTTTTATTGCGGTTTTAAGAAATGTAATGTGCACAATGACATCAGATTATTTTGTGGATGTTTTAGCCCAAACATTTTACAGTCAAATTACCACATTACTAGAGCGGATGGCCCCAGCGGTACCTAAGCCCTTCACCTTGGCAGTATTTCTACTATGCATGTTAATGGCTAATGCCAGCAAGTAAAGCCAAAATATAACTATGCCCTATATTTTTGTACACGCTTGACATATTTTCTCACTCCAAATCACATGACATCAGTGTTATTGACTTCAGCCTTTGCTTTCAGATAATATCGACAATAGCCTGTTAACTCAACAACTAAAAGTGGGCAATTCTACTAAGAATAAAAACGCATCAGGTTAACATCCACAAAATAATGCTAAATGTAATTGATGTCTGTGAAATGAAATGTGAAATAATAATGGAGTATGACACTTACTTTTAGTATCTGTCCACCTTCAGGGTACCTCCTCAGAATATCTTTCAGAAAATCAACCAGCGGTGGTGTAGTCTGTCCAAATCTCCCTGTAAAAAGCCAAGCTGTGTAAGCCTCACTGTGGAAATGTCTTGTTTATTTTGCAGAGAAGTGGTGGTTTTAATCCTACCTCCCCCTTTAAGGCCTCTTCCCTCGAGTGTGACAGACACTTCTGGGCTTCCAGCAGGCACCAAGTTCCGGATCTGCACGCTGTCATCCAGCTAGGAAGATAGGATGTGGAGACGACGCATAATTGAATGTACAACAAAAATAAAATCTGCTTTATTGAGGAAAACATTTGAATGGTCTAGTCTATTATATGGAGAAAATATAACAACAGGCCAGGTACTGACTCAACAAATTCAATGTATCAATGTCATTGCTTTAGGAGTCTGTAACTAACTGTCCTTCACTGTCTGTCAGAGAAATGTTATTGTGAAAGATATAATGAATGATGAACACATTACATCTGCCATAAACTATTTTATCACTCAATGCCCTCATGAAACAGTCTGAAAGCCAACTGGAACTGACTCAGTTTTACGACAACTATTAACAGATTTAAAGTTGTCCTCTCTTAAAAGAAATGAATGTATCATCATCAGTCTCTCACCCCAGCAAACAGTCATTATTGCACACGTTAGTGTGATAGACGATCTTTGCCTAGTGCGTCGTTCAGAATCGATGCCGTAGGGAGCCAGAGCTGGCACCGGGCCTCATACTGCTGCTCCTGCCGTTTCAGGCTTTTCAAGGTGAGACTGTGACCTGACTGCGCTCAGCAGTCTTTGTACCGCTACATGCCGCCTGGCAAACTGAGCTCCGCGTAAGCAAATCTCTGTCATCATCCTCATCATGGTCCCTGCATAGTACAATGATCATTTGTACACTTCAGGATGGAGGATTCTAAGTCTTAAATGACATTAATATTTAATATGGGAAACGGAGAGCTCACACGTTAGAGAAGATGAGCTGTATTATTGTCTGAATTTGTCAAAGACGTGCGAGAAAGACATTGATATTGGCGGAAATGTGCGCACACAGAACATACTGAGACTTAGAATCAGTAATATAATTGAATATTAAAATGATCATGATTTGTGCATCTAGAGAACAGGGTGCTTTGGTTGTACATGTCTCTCTCTCTAACAAAGATATACTAGCGTAATGCATGGTAGTGTTTTACCTCATTTGGCAACTGGACTGAATGTTTTATTCCATTTTCACCGGCAGACAAGCATTTACATTGAAGAATGCTTTTGAAAAACACAGATAATTTACTACATTTGCCTTTATGTTTCTCCTAAAAGGCAGACCACTCCTCTGCTAAGTACAGCATCTGGCACAGGGTCTCCTCCATCAGATCTCTGAGCATTTAAATTGCATCAGGCAGAACAGAAAGGCAACTGGAGGGAGCAATGGAAATCCTTTATATATTTTTTATTTATTTTTTATTTTTAGGAAACCGTTCACATTATATAACACTTACAGTTTGAACAGAATTCAAGACTTAAATTCCTTTTATTCAAAAGGTCTTCTCTGTATTGAAGGACCCACCCTTGTGGTGTATGTGGTATTAGTGTGTAGGTGTGGCTTGCAGCTAATTTCTGCATATGAGATCAGAGGGGGCTGAAGAGCACTGCCCACCACCTGGCGCTTTCCATCAGCTGCTAAACCCCAAGACAGGGGGACAATTCTAGTTATTTTAGGCCATACACTGAAATGCAGTACATGTATCTGGCACAAAAGTGACACATTAATACAATTAATTAATTAATTAAAACCGTTTGATCCCAAATAACATTTGTATTGTAAGCAAGACCTTCATTTATAAAACAGTATAAAGAATTTACTTATTTTTTAATTTATTTATAAAAATATATAATTTCAGGGTAGAAGGAATAATAATGAATCTCAAATGTTGAGAATTACTCTTGAGATGTATATTAGCTTTTGATTCTATGCCAAAAAGGCATTTATCAAACTATTGCAATCATTTGAGTTGATAATGTTTTCAGGACCACTGCCTTTACTCTGTAGGAAACTAACACAAATCTGCAGTAAAGATGAGATAAGATGGATTGATAGATAGATATTTATGACCATCACTGAGCTAAAATCAGTCATAAGATGAATAGCAACACCAAAAGGATTACATTCACAGCAACAAACAATTAAACCTGTGAAACTTGGCTCGTGGCATCTCAACAATGACGGCACTGATCGTGGTTTAGGTCAATGTCCTGCAGTAATGGCATGGGGTCATTAAAATAGATCTGTTTTCTGCTGCTGGCAATTATCTACCATTAGAGAAAGAATCCTCAGTTATTCCTTTTCTCTTTGTTTGGTAAAATGTGACAAAACCACAGAACAGCAAGTAAACCAAATAGTTAAGAATAATTCAAAATAATGTAACTTTTACAATCCACAAACTGGATAAAGGTGAAATTATACCCTTTTATAAAATGTCTTGCAACCATGTAAAACATTTACCCAACACGGACTGGGACAGGATCCTGATTTAACAACAAACTTAATCAATTTCAAAACCTAGATTTCGATGTTTTGTCTTTGTCTTTGACTAAAAGGCAATGCTACTTTCCAATGTTTTTCTTTGATCCACCGTCATGCACTATTTCTGTGACTTAAAGTAGTTTAGCAACACCTTCCAGTGCATACGAAAACAATGAACAAGCAGCCCAAACATGTCAAACATTAGCCTCCCACACACACATCGCATGACCACAATGAACAGACATCTTTTATAATTATCAACTAATAACCATTTTGCGACATCATTTGGATCTGTTTGTGCTGTGATTAAGTGGCTATGCTATTCCTACCTGTAGAAATGATCAGTTGCACATTTTGGTATGTGTTAGTATATTTACTCTGTTGTTACAGGGTAAAAAAAACATACCAGTCTCCCATTGTGAGTCAGCCGTTGCTCTTTGACGGGCAGGTCTGTTTCCTCGTACAGCAACTGCTTGACATCTTCAACCGATGTGAAGGGAGAGACCTGGTAGGACCTCGGGCCAATGTACTCATGACGAACTGTCACCCGTGGCAACCTAAACAAAATAGAACCAGAAATGTAGTTGGAAATTTGGATGAAATTATGATACATTTGTTTGAGGTGTATGTAGAGCTGTGAAATTAGTAACAACAATTGTTTCCTAACCCAACAGGAGATGTTGCAGTTATATGGTAATAACCTTTATCTGGCTCAAAAGTGACACATTAATACTTGATGATTGATGCACTTTAGTTTAAAATTTGTTTAAAATTCTGTCATCCGTGCATGTACAATATTTATTTAAAAGGTTTTTCTCAAAATTGAAATGGAACACTTGAATGAAACCCTTGATTTCCCCCCCATTGTTAAGGGCACTCTGTTATGCAGGCATTGACTACATCACTGTAGGTTAATAGCAGAGAAAGGGGAGGTCAAAGATCAAATGTGATGTAAACTCCAGAGGATGTGAGAGTCTTGCTTAGTCATTATTGATCACGGTTCAGGTTAGAAAGAAACATGAGAATTGAAACCTCACCAGGTCCATCTGTTAATTGTCCATTAGTGCCATTTAGACATCTGTATTAGGCTCTAGATTTGGACTTTTAGAACATTAACTTGTATACCTTCACTTATAGGCTGCAACCTTACTGCACTCAAGTACTAGAGGGTGAAGAAAATCTTCTAAAAATGTGTTCATTGATTCCCTCAAGAGAGCTGTGCTGCTTCCCATCAGTAGCCTTTCTACCCCGGTGGTTTTGTTGACTGGTCAACTCTGCATCCATGAGCATTACTTGGGCTACCTCTCGCTCTAGAAGTGACCATGACGCTATTTAAGGAGGCAATAAAGCTGTTTTACTTATGTAAGGCAAACGCATAAGTTAGTAAAAGCAATAAAGCAAAAGTATTCCAGCAGCAGGGCGCTGGACCCACGCAGCCAAGTCCACAGTGGTGCATTCACTGCAGCTGATGTGGGTGTGGCAGCACAGGATGTTTGAAAAGCAGGCCATACTAAACAATACTGGACCAGCAGTGATATATGGTGTGATGGAAGATACAGACTGACACAATGCAGTGGGGATCATGGGACATGTTGTTGTTACCTCTTTGTAAGTTCAGCTGTGGAGAACCTGAACAGTGTGCACACGTGAAACGTGCTCGTAATGTTGCCAGGTTTATTTCACAGTTAAACTCACCATGGGTCTGGACAGTTGGTCATCTCGTTGCTGCGCTGTGTCCCGGCACATACACACACATGGGACTATCTGCTGCACCGAGCGCAGGAATACTCGGCTGTCGCAAAAAAAAACAACAACAAGAAAACCGTTATTTTCCTCATAACACCTGCATGTTCGGTACAACTGTGTGATGAATACATAACATCCTTGTTTTGGCGATGCATACGATACAAGAAAACTCATCAAATCAATAAGTTGCTGCTAAGAGGCTTTCTTTTAACCAGGTCTCGCCGGTGCCGGGTGATTTAGCCTCTTCATGGAGCGTTATCCCGAGAAAACCCCCACTCACTTGAGTCTGCCCAGCGCGCGCCGTTAACGGTCCTCTCAAAAAGCTGATGCATACCACGACAGGCTGTGTTCCTGGAGACAATAACAACAACAATAGCAAGGGACATGGTTAATTACACCCCCCAAATAAACATACTGACTCCTTCAAAGGCGATGTTCTAATAATAATGAATTACAGTGCGCGTGGGAGCGAGAGATGAGGCAAGAGGACTCCCTGCCGGTTTACTTCCGTGTCGTCGTAAATCCCGGCGGGCTCTCTCGGTCTGATTCTGAAACTACCTCTTTGACTTCTGCAAATGTTTATCACGGAAGCTACTCTATATAGTTTATTTAAGAGGTTTATGTTGTATTTTATAGGCTTCTGCTACTTCTATAACTCTAATCACAACATTTCGTTTCGCGCATGCGCAGTAGCTTACTTATGTATCAATGTGTGTATTATTGTACTTGTGCTTGCAAGTATTAACTCATGCATACTTTAGCTTAGTTTGAGATATCTTACTTAACCTACTAACTATATGTCTGCACACTAGCGTACACGTGGTGCCAGTTCATCTTTAGCTCGGTTAAAGGCACACGTCTGCAGAGACTGCGAGGAGTCAAAGAGCTCTCGCTCCATTCTATTCAACTAGCCCAGGGTTCCGGAAGTAAAACTATTGATACGCGAGTGACTGGCATTTGGAGTACTTCCAAGATTTGGGTTGGCTGGAACCCTTCGTTGAAAACAATGACCATCTGTGCTGAAGAGGTCAGGCTGATTGGTTGAGTTTAAAGCTGCATTCATTCTTTTTAAGCCACTTGAGGGCAGAATAACTCATTGGCTGAAAATCACTGTCATTTATATATTATTATTACTGGAGACATTTTGGCCAACATGTTGGCAAACAACAGTTTCCCATTTACACATCAGGACATATGTAGAATGCTCCTTACTGGCCTCTTTCAGCTCTGTTCACCACCAACTCTTGAGGGGAATTATACATGTTTCTGGGTCAATCAGCCCTCCTGTTGCGTGTGCAGATGGAACAAGTTTAAAGGCTTTTAAATTCAGTGTTCTAATTCCATTTTTAATTATTTAGTTATTAATTCCTAATAATACAAATCCTTCCATATTATTTCCTCAATACGATTATGAATTGGCAAATGAAATAATCTTATCATTGTTTGTTTTTTTATTTGAGGTTATTACAGATTACAATTAAACTTGGTGGCACACTCTAGGTTCTGTTTCATTAATACAGATAATGATGCCACTCTATTTTGCTGTATGCTAATTTCAGGAGGAACCGTCTGCACGTGTACTGCAATTCGTAGCAGAACTTAAATATGCTGTTGATGTGTCATTATGGGTCAAAAGACACCATCAGGGATAGGCTACATCCCTGCTCTCTGTGAATATGACACTGCAGGTTGTCAGCGTGATTAGTGACTTCTAAATAACATATCCCCCACAAGTGACTGCATGCTTGCAGCTGCATTACCTTGATTAGCCTGAGCGGCTTATTCCGTTGGATTCTGGGACGTGTAGTCAGACGCCAGCACACTGCAGTCCAAGATGCGCATATCAACTTAATCCAAGAACAACATCCCCTTAAAGCTGATCAGCCACATTTTGTTAAGGCTCAGGTTGTATCCAAATAAAAATAATTCGCACTGCATTAGACAATCTATTAGGATATCACACTGTCCATCTATTTGGTTGCTTATAGCTGACTATTAGAGGATGTTCTGACATTGATAGGCTGATGCACAAAATATCTCTAATGTTTTGATAACATCTTTCAATGTGGTGTCAAAAACAGACGCATTATGGAGAAAAGTGACATCATCACCTCAATGTCAAGGAATCAGCACCTAATAAACTGCTCCTAATGACATCTTGGGTTTCCCAAATCTACGCACTTCATCAATTGAGCACCGTCCCTTGCACACACAATAAACCAATCAAATCTGAAGCACACCAGTGGGCTACTATGTTCAGAACACACCTCAATAAGACCCAATACAAAAAAAAGGCTACGTCAAACTTACCAGAGTAGGCCACAAAGGCAACATTAGTGATTTCCCCCTCAAGTCTCATTCATGTTCAATGGAGAAAATCGTTGTTTTTACTTAAATATAAGTATTGCTAAAAACCCATTCGCACTGCTCTGTCACCCCGGTAGCTTGCATGTTAATGCCGCATTGGAGCTAGAGAGAGAGAGAGAAATACTTACATGAGGAAACCAGCAGGCTGGCTGCAGAATCAACGCAGCATCTCTGTCCTGTCCTCAGCACCGCAGCCAAGTTCCTTTAAATGACAGCATCAATTGCATGGTACCCGACCTGAACAGCACAGAGGTGGTATAGTTTGAATGGATTACGTCTTGAGATGCGATAGTTAACAGTCGTGAACACCGCTTGACAGTTTCATACTGCAGGTTTTAACGCACAGGTCTCTTAAAGCGACAGCTGCGGTATGGAGCTGCGATGGGACAGCAAATATGGGATGGGCCAATAGAATATACTTCTACTTGACTAAGACCATTATAGTTGTTAAGTGCACAAATATGTTGAATAAGACGCTATATGATAGTCAAATCACATGGAGGTATTTGTGCAGTCCACGATTAGAATATAATATAATAGTCAAAAAGTGTGCAGTTTATGACAACTAATTACTTATTCACTTCTGCCTGTATAATAGATAATCATCATACGGAGATTTCGGACACTTTATTATGATTTTTGCGTCATCGCTGACAGCTGTTGAGACTCACGACGAAAACTTTCACATCTAAAAGAAAATTGACGCATTGCATTGTGGGATTGCTTGCAGAAAGTGGTGTAGGCGTTCATGCACATTAACTCTTTTGTTCCTTTATCGGAAATTGGGGACACTCTGTTGGATAGTAAATATAGTGGGCACATAATGGAATCATATAGACTGTAGTTTACACTGTATTAATATAATGCAGTAGAATAGACTATAATAATGCTGCTGCATAGATGTATGCTGTGCAGTATACAAAGTAGACTATACAATATGATATCTTACTTTAGAATTATTAATTATTTTTTTTTAAATCTCAGTGAGTAAACTGTAAAGTAGGAATATAATGGAATTCCCCTTGCTAGGAAAATTGTAATTCTTATAATCTATAGTGAGTGTTCAAGAAATATGAAATGATACTAAAGAACAGAATAGAATACAATAAAACAGAATAGAATTATTTCATTGGCATTGCTGGAAGTACAACACAATTGGGTAGCAATCTTGACCATGCATAACACGTATCAAACAGAAAAAAAGAAGAAGAATTAAAATAGATAATATAATGTATTTACTGTGACCTATAAAAAGAGTGAAATATTGCACTTCTGTATATTGCACATTTGCTGAGTAATGTTGGCTCTATATACAAGTTATTGTTGTTATTGTTAAATGTTATGCACCTCCCGCCAGGACAAATTCCTTGTATGTGTAAACATACATGGCAATAAATGGTTCTGATTCTGATTCTGATAATATATGCATATGGGAATAAGTATAAAGGAATAAACTAAGGTGCTGTCAGAGTGTAAAACATCTGCAGTGTACAATAGATACAAAGGTTGGATTGCAGTTCTTATGTAGCTGTAACTAAGTGTCATAAGAATATTAATGCTCAGAAGCTTTTTAATGAGGAAATTGCTCAACTTTATAGCATTTCAGTAAACACAAACAACTTTCAGCAGCAGTAAAGATGAACTAATAAAGCACAGAAGTGCAATGACACCAACGTCCCAGTAGATGGAGACAACAGCAAAGCTTGAGTCTCCTGCTACAAACCTTGACTGCAGTACAATGCTCTCACAGCTAGATGACTCATGTCGCAGTGAAATGCAGATCAATGGTTTACAGATTTAACCTCAACACTGGAAATTAATACATACACATTAAAAGAAGAAATTAGAATATTCTTTGTGACTGCAACAATGGGAAACTATTGTTCCTATGATTTCATAAAAAAAGAACAAAACTCACAGAGGAGCTAAAATAACTATGACAGACTTCTAACTCAGGCTTATGAATTAATAAAATATTTCTGTCATGCTGCGTCAGATGCATTAAGCATTTGGTAAATTGATATTCCATAATAGACAAGAAAGTAATAGCTAATTACATGTGCAAAGTATACACTGATTTCCTGGAATTGATATACACAACATGCCCAGACATGTACCATAATTGGCCACTTTTGCTCCAGTGCTGAACTTTTGTCCTCTGTGTCTTTCCCTTGATGCAGACACACACACCCGTTTTGCACACTGCACACTCGGAGGTGGATATGATCATGTATTTTCAACATCATTGTCAACATCTTCACAAATTAGTCATATCAACAAATGTTTTAGGAAAATTAAGTCAATCTTATTTTTGTAGAAAGACTTAAGGTAGTTCAATATGATAATATAGGCCAAATAATGGTGTCATTTTCTTGTACATTTAGATTTAAAGTATTTTTGCAAAATAAGTTAATATTTACTAGATTCCAAATAATTAATATACTTCTTAGATGTAAAAAGAAATTCCTTCCAATGTTGTGTTGTTTAAAATAAATCTAATTTGTATTAAACAATGTAATAACAGGTTGAGGTAAGTGGCCCAGCATTAAATATTAAAAAAAAAGTCACATTAAATGCATGGAATAATTTGTATCCATGAATGAAGTATCTATTTTCCAGCGTGCAGACAATATCAGTAACTTGACATTGAACCCTGCCCTTCCCCAGCAGATGGGTTAACAAGTCAGCCGAGGTTCAGCCAATCCTGGAGCGGCCCACTGATATCATGACATCTGCAGCTCACAGAGATGAAAGCTTCCCAAATAATTTTATGTCGACAACCTCCAAATAGACAGGCAGATTAGACTACAAACCAGCATCGCATGTCAAGAGGAGTCACCTTTCAAAAAGAAAAGTTTGGGATCTCTATTTAATCTAGAGCAGTTGTTCTGTGTAGTTATTGGTCCAGTCACTCAAAGTAGCTTACAGATGAGGTTCAACATGTCAGTGACACTCGAAGGACCATCTGAAGGTCCCCAAACCACAGTTTGGGAGCGTCTTGGCTGGTGCTCAAAATTGCACTGAAACAGCCATTAAATAAACACACACACACACACACACACACACACACACACACACACACACACACACACACACACACACACACACACACACACACACACACACACACACTGAGGGGAGAGAGAGACAAATCGTCATCTTCCGATTCGACATTTGTTAAAACAACCTACTTCATCATTTCCATCGACTCAATTTAAACCATCTTAAAGGAAACGCTCCCCTTTGCTTTAAACTGAGCTCAGTCAGCGTTGTGCCTTTGGCTCTCTGTGGGATATCGGGTGTTTGATGTAGGCAGGCTGATCACAGATCAGATACACGCGCTTCAGGTCCATAAAGACCACCCCCCTCCTCCTCCTCCCTCTCTCTTTGATCTAGCCGCCGTAGTCCTCGCGCTGCCGCCGCCGCTGCTCTGTGTTGTGCTGGCTGGAGCTGCAGCGCTGACATGGTGAGCGGACCGGTGCGGGAAACACACCACCACACCTCTCACCGGTAAGCTTTTCGACTTTTAACAAACAGTACTTTGTTCAACAGAGTCTCTATGTTTTTTTTAAGCAGGTAAGAAGCGCTTTTGTTAGTTTTTTTGGGACATTCACACCTAACGCACGACAAAACGATATGGAAGAAGCCTTTGGTTCATTTCAGAATAACGTTACAAGGCGTTACACCTCTATCTAGTCTTTGACTTTACGTTACATAGTAGTACTAAGGCGAGACAAGAGAAAGCGACGATGATGTCGCTTTAAAGTCACGAGTTGGTCAACTGCAGAGAGCCGACTCTCAGTCGCGTATAAGCCTGTTGCTGCATGCAGTTGAAGGATTTCGGGTGACAATATTATAGGTTTTTGAGACTTTAAGTCGCTTGTATGTCATGCTCCTGATGAGAAAGTCTTCCTCACATAAAGCCATGGAAGCTTTCTGAGCTTCAAAGTGCTGAAACGTCGCAGCTCCGGATGTGACTTTAATTCAAACAGCATCAGCTTGATGCAACTCTGCTACAACTTTGCACGTGCGAGTGGCTTTTTCTTCTTTTCTTAAGTCCTGGATGTAATGTTTCATTTTAGAAACATACGTTTTTAGATGTGTTTTATCTCCCCCAAGTCCCATTCCCCCCCCCCCCCCCCCCCCCCCACCCCCCCACCCACCCCTTTTAAACGATATCATCTTATTCCACACTGTGTGACAGTTTCATATGTATAGATGGTTGTTATAATTCCTCCCCAGGACTACATTGATGTTTACAGTGAGTGGCATAGCACAACCCATGACTCAATGTTTTGATGACATCCAAATGGAAATGTTTTAGACGTGTTGTGAATCATTTCCCTAACCTTCAGCCTGACATGTTTGATTTCTTTGGAAACTTTGTGGTGCACTAGAATATGTGTGTTTGAATAAAGACTGGCTGCACAGCACGGTCGTATTGACTAACCCACCAGTCTGTGAGGTTTAAGAGGTTAAACAAACGTGAACTTCCCTGTATTGGTGGTAATAATCCAAACAAACGAAATCGTTTTACCTCAAAAAATTTACCCAAACAAATATCTTTTTTCTTGTTGATTAGTTATTAAGTGTGTGTTTTAGAGAGGAGACCATATAATAATATAATGAATCTCCGTCTTGTATCCTTTTTTCAGCTGCAGGCAACAAGTGGCTCATCAAAATGGTCTGGATTCTTCGACATACCTTCTCACTTCTACTAACTCTGCACGTCATATATTCAACTCTGGTAAGCAAGTACATTATATGCTCCATTTAAATCTGACTCTGTTACTGTTCTACTTTTTTGAGCAATATGAAATAGTGGGTCTCAACTCAAGTTCCTCTTACTGGCTTTTTCCGAAGGCTTTCAAACCGCATTTCATCGTATTCTCTATGAAAACTGAGCAAACTCCCAACTTCCTGGAGAAAAAAAAACTAAAACTTCTCCAAAAGTGAGCTGCAGATGCTACAAACTCGTTTTTGCACAAACTTGCACACATTAACTTGAACTGCAATGCACATGCCAGTGTTTGCTGTTTGCTCTTTGAAGTCTTTGCTGGCGACACTCTGACAATGCTAAGTATCATTTTACCTTTGTCCACTGCACTGTCCTGATTATATTCGCTATCTACATTCTCATCTCGGGTTTTTGGCAATCCCAGTATTGTTGCTTGGGACATAGATGTGCTGCTGCAACTGGGCTGTTTACCCACGGGGCTCATTAAAGTTTCATCTTATCTCATCGCAATAGTATCAGACTTGTTTTCAAAAAGAGTCCGAGGCAGGGGTTGATCCCCCTTCAACAGTTTGAAGAGAGATTATGACGCATAGCTGTTGATTCAGTCTGCTTTTTCTGTTGTAGATGAAAGTGGTGATGACATACAAGAATCTCTAACTTTCACTAAATGACTGTCCTTCTCAGATTCCTGTGGGGGCCGAGGAGGAGACCAGAGAATGCAGAGAACAGGAGTACAGGGACCGGTTTGGGAACTGTAAACCCTGCAAGCAATGTGATGCCGGACAGGAGCTATCAAAGGTTGGAAAAGATTTTTTGGGGACTTATTGTGTTTTTATTCAGTTGCATGAATTAAATTTAGTAAAAAAAAAAAAAAAGAAAGAAAAGAAGAGACAATCTTTCTAAAGTTCTGTGCTCACTCAGGAGCAATATTGTCGATGTGTTTATTCAGGAAAAGGAAAGTGTAGCACAAGGGATACATAACAGGTCTCTTGAATCGACTTCCTTACCCTGAAAAGAAGTGGGATGGATTATTCCTGTGCTAACAAAAAAAGGAAAACCGTTGGGCTCGTGAAAAGAATGGACATCACTGTTTAGAAAAGTGTATCTTATCCAGGGAACCAACATTATTTATTACTTCCTCTCTTTCAAACAGAGAACAGCCAAGTCGTTACTAGCTTTTGTAAAACACCGACCCCTCTTTAATCAGTCACACCCATACTTTTGACCTTCTGCAGCTGAATGGCTTCCATTGTTTTTCACCATTGCACCCTGTCCAACTTATTGTCTTCACTGTTTGAAGCAAGCCATGCCTAAGCTTGCTGCTCTTTCGACAGGGAAAACCGTTTTTTCCACCACCTTAGCCACAGGTTTTTGTGTGCTTTGTACAAACAGGCCTCTATTTTGTACACTAATACTTTCCTCTGGCAGGCAGGAGCTACTCACCTCCTTTTGCAAGTGTAGGCATTGATGTACAGGTGAGCGAAGTGTAATAACTGAATCAGTTTGTGGCAAGGAAACCCTTTCACATTTATGATTGATTCAACTGTAAATATGGTACACAACAAAAGCTCTTAATCCTAACCATTCTTGTTGTGTATTATAAGGCACTTTGCAAAATGTTAATACATAAAATGATTCGGTAATTCGACCTATGCCGTTTTCCTTGTTTCAGTATTTTAAAAGGTTTTTGTAAACGTTTAAAGGTGAGGAGCCAGCAGCCACATTGTTCTGCACTACCAAAAAAGACATGATTGCATAACATTCTTAACACAAGTTAAATTCTATCAGAGGTAAGTTAAACAGTATCCACCAATTTGGCAGATTTCTTCTCTTTTTTTTAAAGTTTAAAGGCACACACACGAAAAGGAAGTAATCATCACCGATCACCAAAACGTAAAACGTCTGATTGGAACCTGGTGTTACTCCCAAAGTGATTGACAGGTCTTTCAATACTTTTTAAGTAATACACAGAGTAACAACCACTCTAACAATCCATTTATATCAACAATGGTTGACTAAATATTTGAGACATACTTCAGTGTAATGCAATACGGTTCAACAACCCACAAAACGACTACGAAGTTGAATCAAAACAGTTTAAAGAATACTGAACATTGTAACCTTCATAAAGGCACGATCTATAGCAGGGCTGTTGTATTAGACTAACTAGATGTACCTAATAAACTATCAACTGAATGCATATTTGGATATACCTGCTATTTATATAGTCAAACGATATTGAAGGGCCCAAGAAAACAAGAAAAGACTGTCAGCTAAATGGCTTAAGTAGCACATTTTGATCACCTAATTTCAGTAAGGCATATGTTTACATTAATAAAATGGCAGCTTTGACTGTTCTGAGAATAAAAAAGGCTTGTAAACAGACTTTAGTTGGGTTTACACTCCACTACATCTTTGAGTACTGGTGAACAAACCTGACATCTGTTGCACACATGCATTTAAGTCCAGTTGCCTTTAATCTCAGTGCACACAGACATGCACTCTGTGGTTGGTAATACGCTTCAGTAGTCCTCGTGTTCCTCAGCCAGCTCAACAGGCATGAATGCTGCTGGCCACCCTGGGGTCCTGGTTAATAATTGGCTGCCTCATTCTTTCTCTGAAGGTAGCGGGATGCCGGCTCACAGTGGCGACCTAGGCCTGCACTCAGAGAAAGTTTCCCAGAGAAACAACTTCTGATCTGAGCTCTGCGTAACCAAGACAATCTGTCCATATTCTGAAAGGCATGGCTGGATGTTGGGAGGGAAGCAGACTTTTTGGAGTCACTCTGTGCAGCTGCCATAGAGATCCCAGAGGAATGTGCCCCAGTTTGCTCTGGAAGTTTGCCGCTGGAAGCCGCTCTTTAGGCGCGCTGACAAACATCAATTAGCCCCTTCACACCAACTGTAGCTAAAAGAGCCACCCACACAGAGGGAATGGCCATTAACACTTTTTCAGACATATCTCATTCTAGGTTTTCATTCATAGTAAGTTGCCTAGTCTCTTGTGTTGTCAAGCATGAAGGAGAAGGGCTGAATTTTCTTCCAGTACATGCTGGAAAACTGCCAGTGGCAAAAAAAAAGAAAAAGAGACAGGAACACAACTTTGATGTGTCAAGTATGTAGCAAGAGTGTAACATTTCCTTCAGCCACGCTCCCAGGGCAAAGGGCTCATGGATGGTAGTGGCTAAAGAGAGAGACAAAGGAGTGCATAAGCAGCAGAGGGGTCAAAATCACAGTTGCTAGACATCAGTTGCTGCTGCACTACATTTGGTGTCTAAAGAATCCAGTCAGTAAAACAAAAAAAGTGTAAAAGAGAGAGGAAAACGAAAAGAGCAAGAGCGTGTTTTGTCCCAGACAGAGTACAGCTTAACTAACATGCATTGTTTTCAGCGTTGTTTCATTACCAGATCAGATGACTGGCCGCCCCCCTTGTGATTCCCTCCTAATCTCAGAAATATCTCTCCGTCTGAACATGCTTCAGGTCCCAGCCAGCGCTCCCCTCCCCTCCACACTGCTGTTATGCTTGGCAGTCTCACTCAAACTAGATCAGGAGATAGGGCAGGGAAATGGGATGTTAAGCATCTGCTTTTTTTTTTTTTTTTTTGGGATGGCTTTGACTTGAAATCAACTTAAAGTATATGCACACTTCAATGTTAAAATACTTTAAAATATTTTTTTCTGGAAGTTCCTTTTTTCTTGACAACATTCCTTGTAGTTTTCTTCTCAAATGTGTAGTATTACCCCATCCATTTGAATAATATACACATAATCTACCTGTAAAGCAACATAAAAACAATGGATGTAGAGAGCTAACTTACCTGTGTGTGTTTTGTGGTATTTTTGTAATTATTGCATCTTCTACACACCCTGGAAATACTGTCTTTTGGGAGGTTTATCTGAATATATCATATTTTGTTGATATTGGTTGATGTTTTATACGTTGTGCTTCCATATAATGTTAACATAAACATCACATATTACCACAGACCTGCAGACAGTAGTCTTTCTCTCAGCTGCTAAACCAGACACAGTCAGAGCAGGATGTCAGCTCTGCACAGCTTTGTAAGCAGGGATAAAAGAACAAAGAGACCCCTCCTTGATGATCTGTGCTGCCTGGATCAAAGAGGCAGAAGTTGGCTCTAGCTTGCTTTTGTTTCAGTGCTCTGACCTGCTCGTGTCTACGTGGCATCAGCCCCTATCCTGCCATGTGGTGCCCCACAGGCAGAGCTTGTGCCAGTGCTGGGCTTAGAGGATACGAATCATCACTGGGCCCCTTCCTTCATGTGGAAGTGGGTCACAGAACTTCTGTGAGGTGCCCTGCAGTGGCCGGGCCTACCGCCCTTTCTTAAGAACTAGTATTAGGGTTGAGTGGCTCAGTCTGAGCTTCATTCCCCTCAGACAGGCAATACTATGGCTTGCAACAGTGGGAGGCCGAGTCTTCTTTATTCCGCCTTTCCCCTTTTTATCACTCATCGGCCACCCCCTTTCTGTTTCTCACTCTTTCTCGGTCTCTTCCTTTCCCTCCCTCTGTCCCGTCCCCCCCTCCCCACACCTCCACTGTTCCCTGCTCTGCTGGAGAGCAAGACCTTTTATGGAGAGTTCATAACAACAGCTGCAATAGTCCAGCCCTAGCTTGTCCACCTCGGGCCCAGGCCTGGCCCAAGGGTTCAATATCAGGCTCACATGTGTTTGGCTGGAAGGACTGAAATCCTCATCTTCTGTCCCGACTCGATGGTGCCATCACACGATCGCATCTTTGCCTTTCCCTTTTTATTTCTTGCCAGCCTGCTTCCCCAAAACCCAACCCCCATATCAGACTCTTGTGCCCACATTCCAGCAGGACTGCATGCCCCGGCAGTGAAATGGGACACGGGCGATGAGAGAAGAGAAGAGAGAAGCCCTGTTTGGAGCTGGCCTTCACTTTAATGATATATGAGCCCCCCCCCCCCCCCCCCCATGTCTATCCTTCTGGCTTTGGATTGCAGTGTGGCAATGCTGGACAACAGGAGGGCAGCTGCTATGGAGCTGATAATGAATGATCAATGTATGATGTCATCCCTGCGGTGTCTTTTCACTACAGTAATATCAGCTGTCATGTAAATGTCAGTTTGTCATTGAGGTCACCAGTCTTTCAACATAGCTTTTAGGGATGTGAAAGAGAACCAATTAGGAAAGAGACAAAACAAGACTGACATTGGAAATGCATAATTACATTATTAATACATTTGGGGTTCATTTAGTGTTGATATTTGGTTCCTCTCACCATCTATTATGCTTTTAAACTACACCTGGCTTCTGCCACATACAGTTGCTGTATATAACATGAAAACAATGTGAAAAAGAGTTAGCTATCAATAGCTATCAGTACATATTTCATCTTCTGTCCAGACTATATATTTTAGTCAAAGAAAACAATTTAAAAAAGTGTTGTTTTTAAAACTATCTTTTATTTTTGCTGGTTTCAGGTGAACACATCATCAAAAGATGGTCCAGCATTAGATCAGTCACACGGTAGTAGGAAGCTGTGCTTTTTAAGTGCACTTTTCAATTGTTGACAAAAAGAGTATTCAGGTTATTTTCTCCATACACCTCTCCATAATCCTTGCCCCCTCACTTTCCTTTGCTCGCCAGCCTCTCAATCAACGGGACCCTCTCGGAGTCTGCTTGGAGAGGGAGTCGCACAAAAACGCAGCAATAAACTTGCAATAATACAACAGTGGGTGTCCCCTACGGCCTTTGTCATTCAAATGCCTGGCCTTTCTGGGTCTTGCAGCGGAAGGCCGCTCATTCATACTAAGAGAGTCAGGGAGATTATTGCCAGTGTAAAATGGACTCTGAAAAGAGGCAGGCCATTGTTATCTTTTGATCCCGCGAGCCAAGATCATTCTTTAATTCCAGACCCCCGGTAGTCCATATTCAAGCCCTCTTTTCACCAGCTGCACATCTCTCCAAACCACCGACCCCACCTCTTAACCGGTGTATTTCTCCTGTTAATCCCCCCAGGAATGTGGCTTTGGTTATGGAGAGGATGCCCGGTGCGTGCCCTGCCGGAGCAGTCGCTTCAAGGAGGACCGGAGCCTGCAGAAGTGCAAGCCCTGCCTGGACTGTGGACTCATCAACCGCTTCCAGAAGGGCAACTGTTCCACCACCAGCAACGCTGTGTGCGGCGACTGTCTGTCGGGGTGAGAGGACAGACACATCTCCACCGGACAGTTGTGTTTTTGACATAAATTACTTACTTTTTACAATAATAGTCGCACAAGGAAGAGAAACATCTTTAATATGTCATAACTTTAAAATGTGACAACACTATGAACTGCGTTTGTGCATGTTTGCTGCTCCTTTGTTCATGACATTTTAATGTTAAAACATGTCATTTTGTGTCTTCAACAGATATTACAGGAAGACAAAATTAAGTGGTTTCCAAGACATGGAGTGTATACCCTGTGGGGACCCTCCGCCTCCATATGAGCCTCACTGTAAGCACCTTTACTTTCTTTCACCTCTTCTAACAGTTGGCCCAAACATCAGTGGCACATTCTGTTAAATGTTCCCATGAATACAGGCTATTCATCCCAGCCCACAATAGGTGATGTTTTAAGATGAAACAAGAGGGATACAATAGTCTGAAAGCAAACATCACCAGCTACAGCACACTATTAAACTCATAGCCAAATGCTATCAGAAGCAAAAGCTAGGTTACAGTGCCACAACAAAGCCTGCACACACACTCACAAACACTCGCACAAAACATGCCAGCACAAGGTCTTTGGTGTAACCAGAACTACGGACTTTAAAGGGTGGAGCGAGCCAAAGTTCATTCACTAAGTCTAACGGAGTCAAGCAGCAATGCTATATGTGCAAATAAATGCTTGGATTTACAAGCTGAGCAGTTGAAAAGCTGAAATGGATACCACTAACATAATACTGGATTTGCCAACACTGGATTATGATGGCTCAGAATGTCACTCATTTGTGGCACTCAGTTTGGATTAAATGAGCCGACTTCCTCGAACAATACCTCTATTGATATTTCTGGTGAAAGCATGTCTCAATAGTAAAAAAAAAAAAAAACTGACTACACTGTTTACATGTTTTTGTTTTAGCACCATAGTAAACACGACAGGGAGTATGCTGGTTCAAGCAGCACAATTGATTTCCATTTGTACCAACCCCGGTTATCCATAATATAAATATTAGGGTGATATTATCCATTATCCAAAAAGGAGAGAGGAGGTGTTTTACAGTATTTTTCACAAAGCAGGACTCACATTCCAGTAGGCCACAGATCCAATTAACGCCCGTCTTCCGGCCATTAGAAGTAGTTAAGCACAGGTTTCCACGTATAAAACCAACAGCCGAGTGAACTTGTACCTTTTAGTAATTGAGTGTGACTTCCTGCTGGTAGAGGAGGCTGCAGTTGTTTCTGAGGAGACTTTTTGGCAGAGCAGTCCCAGCCAGGGTTAGCACCCCCGTGTCAAATATATGGAGACATCTCTGGGATATCAGACAATTTAAAAAAACGTGTTCGCTCACAAGCTTAAAATCTAAAAGAATCTGATTTCATCAGACAATCCAACAGTTTTTTATTATTTTAAATGTAGTGTCTATTTCCGTCTATGTATTCTTTTGTACATTGTTACAGTGTTGTGTGATGAACGCCGGCCTTGAGACAACTGGCTTCCCTCCTCATTGGTCTATCCGTGCAGCTTCCCGTTTTGATACTAGAGGAGGCCTGCGAAACAAAATGGCCATTGTGTCTGAGAACATAGCTGGTAGTTAGGTCCTTCAGCGACTCTCAGTGGAGCATTTCCAAATGTTTGAAAGTCCTGCTCCCTCCCTCCATTGTTATCTTGAGGAGGGTGGTGAAAACTTGAAGGGCAGGTCATTCTAATAGGCCACACTGGCCCGGGGCGACGGTGCATCTGTGCAGGGGAAGCAGTCGCCGTCTGGGGTGGACTGTACATTTTAAACTCCCACCCCCTTTCCACTCCTCCCGTTCCCCCAGTGGCTTTTTGGAACGGAGTGAAAAACGATATTGTGTTTTATGGATTCCTTCAGCCTCTTTAATGTGTTTCATCTGCTGGAGTCCTTCACGTGTCAGGGTAGATCTAGGAGCGATGACGAGACCATGCTATCACACACAGGCACGCAGACAGATGTCGCTTGTGGTGACAAACCCTACGGAAAAGTATCACCTGACTTTGCAGTTTCACTCAGCTTTACGGAAGATTTTCTTATCTTTCAGCATACTGTTTTGGTTTCACGGCCCGCAGCTGTAATGTTTTGGTTCACTTTCTCTGATGAATCGGTCGTCAGAGGAGCTTTTAGCCGCTGAAGAGCCAGATACTTCCCTCAGGAGTTGGTGAAGACTAAAATTGAGACACACACAGGCATGCAGAGATATGTGATATATGCACGTACGCTTAGCTTATCCCTGAAATGTCCTTCCAACTGGATCTACGCAAGGTAGATGGTCATCTTATCTTTCTTTGTTCAGTTAAAAGAAAAACGGTAGTGTGGTTTTAAAGTGCGCCCACAAAACATCAGTTCGATTTCATCCAGGATATCCCTTCTTTCTTAAAGGAAATATTTTCAAGAAATTCAGTGATTTGCTGCTTATCCTGCAACTGAAAGCGATCGTGAACATAATCCAATAAACCTCTGTCCCTCCTGATAACCGCAACTCTCCATCTTCTAACGTGAAGAAAACATAATCTGTATTCACTCTTGCAGCATGCTTACTGACTTCAAAGGTTCATGCAATCAGTTCTCACCACAGATGGCAAAAAGCACATTCCTAACTACAATTGCCTGCAAGCGATTCAAACTCGAGCCATTATATCATGCTCAGATGTCAGCAGTGAGAATGATGATCTGATTGCGGATCGGTTTATCCTCACTGCTATCTTAATTACATTATCATGCAAATATTAAACCCACAACCTCACAGCAATAAACATGTTTGGTGTTGTCACATTACAAGAAGTGATGATTTGATCACCTTGGAGTCATGCTTTTGGACAATTATAAATCATTCTAGCAGACACTTTAAAATAGTAATTTAATATGTTGTATGGTGTTCGTCCTTTAATAATACTGCCAGAAATGCAGTAAACATTCAGAAGAGATCCTGTATGGAATATATTTGCAGCGAGATAATCCAATCTGTAAACACTCTCTAACTAATACAATTAACTGAATTAATGATCAAACATTATGCTTTTGAAATGGCATCAAATCAAGCAAAGCTGTTACATTTCCAAATGTAAACTGGAAAAGCCAGAGTGGGCAACAGCTAATCATAATTAGAAATTACATTTTCATATTCACTGAATTACAATTTTGAATATGTTCAAGTTACTGTAGAGCTGACTAGAGACACCAAATCTTAAGAGCTACTGTCATACTTTTACTTAATTGTTTCTCATATAACGATTGAGTCAACGTGCCCAATGGTTTGAACCATTGCAAATGTCTTTACATTAAATAGAAAACACTGTTATTATAGCTCTTCCATGTGAAGAGCACCAGAGGACTGAAACATATTTATTTTCTCATTTCTGCTATCCAGAGTTCTGCGTAAATAAGGGATCAGTTCTTCTAAAGAACCTCTTGAAATAGTTTATACTAACAAAAGTCAAAGATCCCTCTGAGGTGTAAGGAAGTGCTCCTTTTATTTGGAGTATGTGGCATCCCAGTAAGTCAACAGGCTGGGAGTGCATGAAAGGCTGTGGTTTATTGGTCTGGTTTGTGTGGAGATAATATCAGCAGGTGAGGTCTCTTCAATGGACCAGTGTTTATCTGTGTTTGCTGCAGCTGCGGGGCCTCTGATAACAGCCAGCCTTTGTGTTGTGCGACAGATGATGCTCACCTTGGATGAGTTGAGTTTGACCTTGCCAATGAAGACCAAATGTAAACACAATGGTTAGATGTTATTTAAAGATTACCATTACAATACAGTGTCTTTGTATATGGTGATTATTATGGTAATCCCTGCTATGACAATTCATTATGAGTCTCAAACTTGAAGATAATACAGTATATGGTGTCATTATATTTAACATTGTGTGCTGTAATGCATTTATTTTTATAGAAAGTATATTGTTTTTGATAGTGAGAAGGTGCCTCTGTGTCTCTACTGTGATTTATTGTTTCACAGGTGATACAAATGCTCTTATGTAAACCGCTAGGTAGCAGTGAAGTCATGTTTTTGACATTATGTACTTTGTGCTTATTTAAAAATGTTGCTCTCTGAGTCAAACTAAGCTTCGAAGTGCTTTGAGTTTTTTTCTTCTTTTTTTTTTCCTCCATTAGAAGGAATGTTAAAATACCCTTATCCCCTATCTGGCTGAATAAAAAAAAAATGCCCAAAGCTAAAGTGATGTTTACAGTGCATAACAAAGAGCTCTTGGATGTGAAAAGGTGGAAACCAGTTCCCTTTGTGATTAATGTACTGAAAAGCAAACAGCAGGGCTCACTGAAAAAAGATTTTCTCAAACAAAAAGTCATTCACTGTATTTGCCATATTCATCAACAATCTCTCACAATCTCCACACACACACACACACACACACACACACACACACACACACACACACACACACACACATTGTTACCTTTCAGACCAGCCTACTTTTAATGTTTGCTCTGCAATAACCCTCCCGATCATACAGACATTAATCAGGAAAGATTATATTTTATTGCTGATAATAATAAATTATGTTAAGCTACATCTACATGACCTCAGAAAGAAATGTCACTCAACTTGAGAAAGAATTCAGGTGTGCTGCCGTTTCTTCTCCAACTCCCTCTTTAAGCCAGAGAGTGGAGGTCGCCGCGGCTCAAGTGCCGATGTCACACCGCTCCCTGATTATCGCACAGGATGTCTGAAAATGCAAACAACTCAGTCGTGTTCATCCCTGAGCAAGAAAATGGAACAATTGAAAGTCAAATTTGTTTTTCATTGAGCTACTTCTTCATAAGATTTGGATCACACACTGTGCCTTTATCTCTGAGTGCTTGAAAGAATAAAAAACAAGAAGCAGATGCCAATTTTTTGAAAGCCACTTCATCTGTCTTTCGTTTAGCGTTAAGCGTTATTAAACCCCAATGTTCTGTATTTGTGGTAACTTGTGTGATGAGCAGTATTCTTGAGTCTCTACATGAGTGGCCATGTGAGGGTCCTGAAGGCGTTTCGCCTCGGGCAGGAGGAGAACTTAATCATGAAATGTGCACATAACTCACCACAACAAACACAATGACACACAGAAATGTAACCCGCCCCCCCCTCCACCTACACACTAATATCTAACCCATTTCAGAAGCCTGACTAGCATGTCAGCCTCTTGATTTCAGGGCTGTGGGACTAGCATGTAAGGGAGCCTGGGGGGGAATGTCTGTAAATCATCTTCTGTGGGGAACGAGACAGAGGCAGATAAAGGGCGAACCCACCACAGGCGTTTTCCCTTTGAACTCCTCTGCGTATTTCATTAGGCTTAAGCAAAGAGGTGACTGGCTCGAGGCGCAAAAGGAGTAATTTGTCTCACGTTACCCGATTCTGATTGGTCGAGGAGCGTCGGATAATACGAAGTAGCTGCTCCTTCATCACGTGTTCCCCAATAACTGTTATTTTGAGAGACAGGGACAGTTTGTGCGTTTACTCAATCAAAGAATCAACCAACATTTTTCACGGCCACCGCTGTTCAGCTGTATTTCACATTCATCTTCCCCTCCGTCTTCTTCGCAGGCAGCGGGCGTGTGAACCTGGTGCCGCTGCCCTCGGTAGTGACCAGCCCGCGGGACATGGCCCTGGCCGCGGTCATCTGCAGCGCTCTGGCCACCGTGCTGCTGGCCCTGCTGGTCCTGTGTGTCATCTACTGCAAGAGACAGCTGCTGGAGAAGAAGCCCAGTGGTGAGTCACAACATCTGCACATGCTTTGTTTTTCGAATAAGTCCATCGCTGAAAAATCAGAACCGTGTGTTTAATGGATGCCGAGAAGACCAGGAGCTTTAGGGGATTCTTTAAAACAATTAACTAATCATTGATACTTTGGAAAGAAATTATGCAGTCTGTTGACCAATGCAGAGGCCTTAAAGGTAGATTCACATTTGAACACTATTAAGACGTTTTGTACACCAGTGCAACTGCTTTCAAGCCAGGGTTGCATGTGGTTCTATGCGGTGAGCATCGACCTTTGACCCCCATCCCCACCCTCCTCCCCAGGTGCTGGTAATTCAATACACAGCCTGGGAATCTCTATTGCAATTTGTTCTCTCGTCAAGATTACCAAAAATGTATTTTTGGTAACATTCAGTTCTTAGAAAGACCAAACAAAAAAGATGCACATAGTGATAACAAGTTAAAATGTGTTATTCGCTTGTGTTCTTTGAGATGTACTGAGATCAGTGTTGCGCACAAGCTAAATATATTATGCATGTTAAAATACGAGTGCCACGTAAAGAGCTCTTAATATGGTAAATAAAGAGGACTATTTATAGCCGGGTGAGCATGATTTATTCGCTCTTTTGTTCACAACACTAACAGAGTGCCACTTCATCTGTCAACTGTGATCACCAGTGTGAAGCCTTATTAAATCCTGATGTTGCATATTTGTGGGAACTTGTATAATGAGCAGCATTCCGGACGCCAAAAGCGTTTCGAGTATGTGAAATGTCCCAGGGCAAAGAATTAATGACATCACGTTTCCCTGGTAAGCTCGCCTGAAACAAATAGTACTGTGGAAGTTACTAAGGCGTTAGCAGTTATGAGTTTTTTCTCACCGTAACGCTGTAAGGTGAATGCACAAGTTATGTTTCACTCAGTCCAAACATGCACCGTACCCTTCACCCGAGCTGCATCAAGACGCTGACACAGTTTCTTTTTAAATTATACAAAAGAATTTTAATCGGCCTCATGGACCCGAGGGTAGTGAGGCATTTCCCAACACATGAGAGAGAACGTACGTTTAGTCAGATAAACAGGGAGGATTTCAACTGACAGCAGCAATTACAAAAACACAAAAATCTGGCCTGGTTTCTGTTATTATAAATGTGAAGCATTTCTTCGATAAAAGTAAAAGTGTGCCAACTTCTATGAAGGCATGTTTTATAAATGGCCACATTTGGGGGTTTTCACAACCTGGCAACCCAAAAGTTAGTATTTTCCATGGCTTGTAACTGTTCTATTAGGCATTACAATTTAATAACCATTAATAAAGCATTTATAAAGCTTACATCCTTTATGAAAGCTTTATAAATGCTTTATTAATGGTTATTAATATAATATTTAAAGTGGTATGAGCAGAAGAGCTGTGCTGCGGGTGGCTGTATTGGTCAGTGGTTAAGTGCAACATGTTTCCTCAGCTGCCTCTCTGAGGCCCCAGGATTGTCCCTTCAGTGGAGCAGAGCTGTCCTGCCTGGACCCCCGCTGGCTCCAAGACCTTCCCCAGAGACCCTGCTGCCGGTGTCACCTCGGCCCCGGACACACCTGTGGTAGGTTGTGGTTCAGACTGAAGACATTTTGTACAACAGCCGAAGCCGATCAAACAACTGACGAGAATAAGGAAAGCATTGTATTATAACTGCGGCGGTAAACTGTATAGTGGCCTCATTGTGCCTTTAGACTAGGAGGTGATGGCAGGTGAGTGCATTTTTTGTGTAAAATTGTACATGTGTGTGTGTGATGTTCAGGACCAGTCCACCTGATCCCGTCTCTGTGCTGTGATGAGAGCTGCAGTCTGGGCCGCAGCCTGGACAACAGCCCCTTCCAGTCCCAGATGAGCCTCAGAGACCGGTGAGGAAAATGTATATGCTCATTAAGACGAAACCAACGACGGAAATGTTAAAGCTGTATTTCTCCCCCTTTTGAAGAAGAGTGGGTGGTGATATAGGAGGTCAAAGAGCATAATCACCAACTCAGACTGAGCAGCTGCAGTTGATATATGACATGCACTACATTACGACTGAACATAATACAGTGTTTGGTGAACATCTATATCTACTGCATGAAAGCCCTGCTGAAGTTTTACAGCTGGCTAGTGGGCAAACTCAACATTAACCACCCAACAAACAAAACCATGTACACCATTGCGTTCCTTTAAGGTAAATAAGCGTACATATGGCTCAACATATAGGAGATGATTACTGTAGCTTAGCTGTGTAGAATATTATACTGTACCAACACGTAAAGTAAGGAGCATACTTGTGTTCATATGCTGAGAATAAAAGGAAGATTAAATAACTTCACACAGTCATTCCCCATTAGCTTGCGTTTGCTACGCCTACAGTAAATCTGGTGAAAGCATTCCAATTTCTCTTGGTATTCAAGGTGCTGCAGATATAATTTAATGGGGTTAATTAGATTCTTTGAAGTGTTGAGAACTAACCGAGGGCGTCGTGCATAAACGTTGAAGCGCCACTGGGTGTGGCTGTGAACAAGATGTATTCATGGTGCTAACCACAGCTTTCTTTATTATGCTCCCCAGAAATACGCATCACGATGAGGAGAGTTTAGAGCCTGCGGAGTGTTTTGGGCGGCCTGAACCTGCAGGGAGACTGAAGGTGCAAGAAGATGATGGCGATGAAGAGGAGGGGCGCAAGTCAAGGCAGAATTCACCCGAGATGACCAGAAAGAGCTTCAGTGAAGCCGTGGCAGAGGCATCCAGTCAGGAAGGTGAGGTTTCATATTGCTCTCGTGCAAAAACCCCGAAAACGCTGTGATTAGATATTAATGAAGCATGACTTCCTTGTACCAAAGGGCCCACACATTTCTACCAAGTTTGCTCATAACTTCCTTGGATATGAATCAGTTTTTCTCATGAATAGTACGGCGTGTATGTTAAGACACTCCCTTGGCAATTATCTGCCTCAAAGCGAACTGAAATTCTTTAGGCCATCTTATGGCATATAATGACATTTTTTTATGACAGGCTATATTATGCTGAATTGATTTATGATATTCCATACTATGCCATTTAATTAAATGTTTTTAACATGCAATACTAAACTGACATTTTAATCACTTTGTTATGGCATTTCTCGACATACTATACTATGCCATTAATCACTTTATATACTATGCTATGATATTTTTATTTAATGTCTATGGAATAGTATGCCATCACATTTGTCTGTGACATCCTATACAATGACTCTTTTATGACATACTATACTATGACATTTTATATTGTGTTATGGCATACTCTTAACTGCAATGGCATTTTTTTCATTTTCATGATATACTAATGACTTTATGGTATATATATATATATTTTAATGACATTTTGAGAGACATTTTTAAGAGCAGCTGGGTCAAAGAAACAAGAGATGCCACCACTTTGATGTCCACAAGACTATCTACTCTCAGTCTGCCCCTGATGGGCTCTCGATGGATTTGTTACTAATCACTGTCGCTGATCCTCTTCCTGCTCTCTTTCCAGGATGACATGGATTTCTTTGGCTCATGTTCCACCCTTGAACCACCCTGGACTCAACAACAGCCGCGGCCCGATCCCGGATGAGATTACTCTCTAGCCCCCCTCCTCTGCCCCGCCATACAGATGAGCAGCAGCCACTCTCAAGTGTGGTCGCACCGCCTCTTTGAAACGCCGCTGACCTCAGCGTCCCTCGTCGAGGGGTCCAAATAGAATATGTGCATAGATGCAAACAAAAAGCACTGCTGAGGAGAATCAAAGCACAAGGGCAAAGGGGACAGACATACACAAACATGCACATGTACATGCACACACACACACACGCACACACACAAAGAATGTGAACTCACTGGCCCAGAGGGTGAAAATCGAATGAAGTTCAAACGTCAAGTATTGACTTTTTACCATCAATCAACGTGAATCAACGTGAGCCTCTGCCTTGAGAATGTCTTTCATATTCACATGTAGGAGAACAGAAACTGTAGTACTGAACTAGCAGGTTGGCGTTATGAAGCTTTTGTGTGCAAAGGTAACACATTTGAGGTGTGAAGAAAAGTGTCAAAAGTTATTATGTTGCACATTGAAGACAATCTTGATAATATGGAGCAAGGTAAAACAAGGAATGTCTAAGTGATAGATTTGTTGTAGATATTGTAAAATATTAAATAGGTACATATTTTTTGTAACAGACATGACTGACAGTATGTTTGCTTTACTTCCCACAGTTATCGTGTTGTTGGTTGTGATTGGTCACATCCAAATATTGTTTTTGTAATTAAACCACTTGAACAAGTTTACATACCCCGTAATTTATTTTCTCAGTTCTTTCATTCATTTAAATCAAGCGATTTAGTATTGCAACTCCATCGGGTTGGGGGATTTATGTAAGACACAATGAATGCCCAAGAGGCCGACGTATCCTGAAATTTACATAAAGAAAAAAAAAGATGAATCAATAAAGTAATTGTTAATTTCATCCCTGAAACTCAACTGTGTCTTTTTGTTAGACCTTCCCTGGCATTAAACTGATGTCCTTTTTTAATTTTTTTTTTACACAAGCTGAATTTCTCTCTCTGACCTCAAACCCTCCTCCTCTTCACAACTCCTGACAGACAAAACAGATGGAGCGGTATTAATGTAAAGTCTAAACAATGACCACATGACAGGAAGAACAGATTAAGTATTCCTCCTCACTCTGATCTAATCAGGAAAATACAATATTCTGCTAGTATGTGAGCTGAAAGCGGCTTTTTAATGACGGGATACTAGTCATGGAATTAATAAGATAAAGGCAGATAAATGATAACCAGAACATTAGGGAACTTAGAGAAGGTATATTTATGGCAGTTTGTTACATTACAGAGCACATTTTTTCTGTTCATTTTTAAACAACGCTCAGTGCTACTAAAAAGGTGAAAAAAACGTCTGTACAAACTCAAGATCGTTTATTATAATGGGACACAGTTTATAATAATCTGCAATAATCTAAAAAAAATTATCAGCACTTTTTGGAATTCTTACCACATTATCTCATATTGACAGCAGAATTAACCAAATACATCAAAACAAGTCAATGTGACTTTAATGACCAGCAATATATAAAACGTTAATAATTTTCAGACAAAGTAAAGATGCAGAGTGAGAATGCTGCCACATCTTTCACCTCTCGGCCCGGCGTCTGTGTGCATCACTAGTGTTTCATGGCTTTGCCTCGTCACGGTTTAAGACAGTTTCCATGGCGCCAGAGGCATCCTTCAGTTTTCAGAGTCCATGATGAAGGTTTCAAAGTTCAGGTCGAGCTCGGACACCAGCGCCTCCACAAAGTCCTCCATGGTGGGCTGTCTCTGCAGCATCCCTGTCACACAAACACATCAAGCAGCAGGGTTTAGAGGGGTGTGTGTGTGTGTGTGTGTGTGTGTGTGTGTGTGTGTGTGTGTGTGTGTGTGTGTGTGTGTGTGTGTGTAATGCACATCGGTCTCTGGGAAGGGGAAAAACTGGCGGGGCGCTGCGATGAACTGGTTTTCTATTTCCAATCATCTCACCTCATTCTGACAAGAAAAGTGCAGCTTTCTGGAACATTTAAGATGAAGTCACTGCAGTGGTTTTACAAAAGAGAGCAGTTAGAGGTAAAAAAATTAAAAAGGAAGGGAAAATTTTTAAGAAATCGCTTGAACAGAGGACTATTTTTTCTTCCAAATTAAGCTAAAATCAAATTAAGTTCTTGGATACGGGCGCCTGCTTCCTGAGACTTTTGCTCCAGTTCCAGTTCTGCAACGTCATCATCACAAGTACGATGTATTTTAAGGATGATTTTCTTCTTAACATGAGGATCTCGATATTTGATATCAGTGCAAAAGTATAATATTATATCTAATCCATAAAACACAGTAAGTGGTACTTTTAGTTTTTTCTTCTCATACATTCAAGAAGTGTAAACGGGCACAGAAACTCAGAGCTCGGCCTCAGATGGTGATATGATCCAACATGTAGTAAAACAGAGCTCTGAACTTCTCAACATCTTCAATTTCAGCCTTTAACAAAACAAAACAAATGTATGCTGTGCATTTCATAGTGCTTTATAGGGGCGATAGCGAGCTCACACACCAATACACACACTCTGGTTACAGCAGACTATGACTAGTGCTGCAGAGCAAATATGTCAGTGCAGCCTGTGAGCGAGTCCTGGGAATGTCTGTCTGTGTTTTGAGAACCTGCCAGCTCATGCGTGAAGGACTCCCTCGCTTGCTTTACAATTCAGCTGCACGCCCGCTTTGAAGTCAGTTCATTTCCCCTTGTGTAGCTGCCAATGTAAATAGGCCCTCTCCACCCCTCCTTCCTGCATGGGTCACCTCCAACGCACACACACTCACTCGCTCAAACACAAGCATGTCCACACAGGCATGCATGAATGGACACGCGGAAGAGTTTTACACGGCGATCCTTAACACATGGACGCACACAGCGAGGCATGGACAGTCAACCACACACACACACACACACACACACACCTGAGTGTGTGTTTAGCCCGGCCTGCGGAGAATCGCCTCGCATAAGAGCAGCAGAGAAGGGATCGTCATCTCCTCTTACCCACCGGTCGCTCCCTACCCCTCGGCTACAAGATGATACCAGCACACAGGGGGGCACCCGGTGCACCACAACATCGAGGACCCCGGGTCCCTGGGAACCAGACAGCTACATGACTGCGAGGATTTCCAACCATAAACGATCGTCCTAATTAAAAAGGGCTGCAGCAGGTTTGCTGTATAGGCTGCACAATTTATATTATAAGTATGCAACAACAAAAAGGATATGAAAAATGGTCATAGCATATAGAATAAATAAAAAAAAGTCATAACAAGAACTATTAGACATTTGTGTGAAATTGTCACCATTCGCATCTCAATATTTGAGTCATGGCCAAAAACGTGTTCGTGTGAGGTCACAGTGAACTTTGACCAGCAAATTCTTGTGAAGTCCAGCTGGACGTCTTTGCCAAATTTGAAGAATTCACAAGAAAGGGCCGGATGGACGGATGGCTCGGAAACATAAAGCCTCCGGCCACGGCTGACTTCATAAACTGACTTCACATCTGCCATAAACATTTCATAAAAAAAGTCAAAGTATAGTGTGCAATAAACAATATATAGTCTAGTGTGCCATAGAAACGTCATAAATAATGTATAATATAGCATGCAATAAAAATTCATAGTAGACATAAATATGTTTAAACATATTTATGTCTACTATGAATATAAAGCATGCCTTTAGAAAAAAAATAGAAGTCATAAAAATGTCAATATTTTATGTAATAAATAATTGTGAAGAATGTTTAAAAAAATAAATAAAAATTTGATGGCATAGAATGCCATAAAAATGTCATGAATAGTAAGTATAGTACGTCATACTAAAATATAAAAATCTATTACTATTATTATAGTATGCCATAAAAAAAAATGCTAAAATCAAAAAGCCACTATGTTCATCAGCAAGTTGTGTGCAAATAAAAACAAAACGAAAGATGCTTCAACACTGAGAACTGCTGAGTCAGGTGATGGCTCTCTTGTGGTTTTGTCATTACGAGTGATCGCTTTCACATTCCAGTTATTTGACACAAAAAAAAAAAAAGTTTATCTAAAAAATAAGTTCATTATTGGTCAAGATTAAGAGAATAATTACATGTCAATGAGATATTTGACTAATATCACCCCCTTTAAGTTGCCAAACTTGACACAAAGGTCAGAGGTCAGTCACAGAGGAAGCGTCGAGGATCGGATGGTGCTCATCTCCCCAGTCTCTACACCGGTTTGCAGCACACAAACCACAGTGAAACCACTACACATGTCCTGACAACGCGAGCAGACTGGGCTCAGCCACTAACTTGAACTCGCCGTACACCGTCTGCAGCGTCACCGGCACTTTCTCTAATAGATGTAATTTCCTGCCTGCGTGTCCACAGGGGGATCTAATGTCTGGGCCCTCGCCTGCAAACAGGCTACTGTGTTTAACAAGCAACGCTAACATGACAGGAGTGATGAGAGAGGCGGAGGGGGAGAAGAGAGAGAGAGTTAGAGAGAAAGTTAGAGATGCAAAGGGAGGCGCGATCATGAAAGGTTAGTCAGGTAAACAATGGCCGCCCTCGCCGGGTTATCATCACCGACAGCTCGGGGTGTCAGCACCCGGGTCTCACACGGTCGACCGGCGGTAGATGAAGAGAGGCACAACAATGGGCAGTGAGGAGTGAGTCTTTTCTCAGCCCACATCCCTGGGAGAGTTTGGAGAGGAATGCACAGATAACCTCAAAGTCATAACAACACTGGAGGAGTGATCTGAGAAGCTGCTTTTATAGATACACACAAGGAGGCGGGGCTGCGTCAGATATAACAGACCGCCAGGGAACCATCAGCACACTGGAGAAGAAAAGAAAAAGGTGAAACTAAAGTAAATGGATGCACCACAGAGGGGAAACTGAATCACTTCTGATTCATAAAAAATTCAAATAAATCTGCAGACTACCTTGCCAAATAAATGAGAAATAATAACATGATGAATATATACTGGGATGTAATTAAGTTAAGTTCTTCCTCTGTCAAGACCAAAGTAAATATTCTGCTCACCCTAACCATCACTGCCTGCCATTATGGATCCATATTTAATGTATTCAGGGACATATTTCCATTGTGCTCCAGAGGGAAAGTTAGCCAGCTACAAGTGGCAAAACACTGATGATGTGACTGGCATGGGGATTCTCAAAAGCAACTGGTTATCGAAATTATGGATTCCAACGTGCCATTTAAGTTAAAAAATTTGTATTTATGAGAATTCATTAATCACATTTAGATATTAAAGTAACTACCTTAGTCAATTATAAAACAATATTCTTCTATTTAATCGAATCATTTCCTATTCCGTGGCCCACTAAATGGAGCTCTGAGGCTCTGAGGCAGTGGTGTAGAAAAGCTGAGTACAGTATGAACACAGCGATGTGTGATGGAAACCCAGGCACTGGATTGCTTTTGGACTGCGCGACACATTTTAGTCAAAGGTCCCCAATGCGATTGATATTCAATTGAAAAGTTACATAAAATAACTTAACAGCAATGCGTTTCATCCAGAAAACATTGTCCCTACACACAGGATCATCCACAGACCTCACTGGAACTACTTTAGTGAGAAGTAGTTCCCGTCTCTTAAGGTCTCCAACAGCAGAACCTCCGTACAGACTGAGCAGGTTGACAGCGTTACAGCGGGCGGACATATAAACTCACTCTTGGCGATGCACCGAGGACCCGCAGCGCCAAACCAAACATAGGCTTTGCTTTGTGTCCATGGTTAGGGGAGCCTTAGGACAGAGGCTTTGCCTTGTGAGTCATCTCGTATTTAAGAGTTTCCATTTCCATTCATAATGGAGCTGACACGGCCATTGAGGAACCAGGCTTCTTCCCATTACGGTCAACTCAGGGCCGGGAGCGTCAGCCAACTTGGCCGGCAGAGTTTGGGCAGGTGTTAAAAAAAAAAAAAGAGACACGCAACAAACAAAGTCACAAAGATACAACTGTATGCCCGCTTTGCAGTTTGGTCACTGAGCAGCAGCCCGGCTGGAGTACTCGTTGGGAAGTGCGGCGCTCATTCTCTATTCCTGCCCAAGCTTTCCAAGCTGGCGTGGGAACGTTCAAAATCTTTATCTTTGGATCGACTTTCACGGCCTCTTCTAGTCCGAACGGAGAGCTTCTTCCCACTGAGAAATGGAATCTCATTTTATATCGGAGGTGTACTTAAGATAAGAGAAGATAAGCCTTTATTAGTCCCGCAGTGGGGAGATTTACAGGGTGTAAAACGTACTCCTTTGCTTTTCCACTAACCACCTGCTTTAATAACAAAATGATGGGTTAACATGGGCATTTTCAGTGAATATCCGTTACCGCTTTTTCCGAACTCTGGTCTTCAAATGAAGCTGCAACTTGCAGCATAGTTACCTCATAGTTTTCTACACTTACTTTTCAAAGTTAAATAGCGTGTTGCAAGTAAACAGAGCCATATCTCTCAGAGGAGACCGACAGCAAGCCCAGAATGATCTGTTTACTTAAAGCGTGGTGGGCGATGGGCATCAGTCAAATGAAGACCTGTGTGGCTGGCTAACAGCTCTGAGCCTCGGTAATGACCGCTCTGGGGACAAGAATTCAGTAGAAATGTTTCAAAATGGTTGCCCAGCCTGCAGCTACTGCTGGTGGGAATCATCAAACATCTGAGTTACCGCCCAGGTTTTCTCCTGAAAATGGGGGTAAAGTGTCTGCTGAGACATTCTTCTAAGAACAGAATCACAAAACAGTATACCCATCTGTGTGTGTGTGGAGGGGGGGGGGGGGGGGGGGGGGGGGGGGGGGGGGGGGGGGGGTTTGGATCATTAGCCATTCAGAGTAAACAACAACCACCACCACCACCACTGGAGTAGTGCGGCTTTTCTACACAAACCAATATATTTCTTTATTGGCTCCCTGAAAACACTTTCACACGTTTAGTGCTCTAATAGCAGAACACAGCTGTTCTGCTATTAGAGCACTAATCAGCATTGTTAGAAAGTGGCTTTAACCAATCGGAGGGCTTCGCTGAAACTGGCTGTTTTATAAGAGCCATTGATCCCAGTCCCTTGGGTTCGGCTGTGTTCGGTTCTTTCATGATTTAATTGGTTGCTTTTACAGGCCTATTAAATCAGGGGAGCAGCAGTACACCACATTTGTACATACAAAAAAAGAAGAGAATAAACTGCAGTGTGCAGTAACGAGTTACAGCCTCTGTAGCGTCACATTCTCTGTATGTGGATGAAAAATATTAATACGACGACGGGCACACGGAGCTTTAAGTCACTTAAGAGTTGATGATCACACATTACAGAACATGTTTCTGGCTGCATCAGAAGCCGTTCAGCTGCTGCTTGTAACCATTTGAAACATGTCGAGGTGTGAAAAGCAGTTGCTTCTGTCAAACCTGGAGGCAAAACTTTGGCTCACTGCCTCTGTAATTACTCCTTTGAAGTTCAGGAAGCTTTTTCTACAAACAGCACTTAAGACGGGCCCAGAAAGTGAGCGAGACAAGGGCGATGACAAACACTGCACAGGGAGGCTCTTTGTCGGGTAGTGCCTTCACTGAAGAAAAGCCTGCAATGTTGTGGAAGAGGAACCGTACAAAACTCAGCACAACAACCCTTTAATGTGAGAAACTGTTTCCCCGCCGAAACATGCAGGAAATTAATCTGTAACAAAATGCAAATTCAGATTGCAACTGAAAAAAGTATGTACCTCTGATCTTTTTTTTTACGTTCATGCAAAATGTTGGTCGATTTCTGACATCTTATTCCCCAGAGGATGAATCCTACTGACTTAGGTGATGCCCTTAAACCACATCAAAACCCAACTATTTTTAGGCCTCTGCTCGAAAATTGCATACCCAAACTAAAAAGAGTGTATCTCTGCTACCACTAGGGCTATTTGAATCATTTTGGTGTTATAATTAAAAAGGTACACGTGTGAGATTTTGTAAATATCAGTCTATATGTTACTGGTTAAGAGTAAATGAAGATGACAAACAGCAAAAATGATAAGGTTTCAGGTCCGCCTAGAAAAAAAAACACTTTCAGGATGATTATTTCTTTGAGATGATGCAGCTGTAAGGTCCAACTCTAACCCAAATCATAGCACAATATGTGAACATTCTCTCTGCAAAGGTGGACTTTGATAAAGTGAAGCAGAACAAAGTTAAAGAGGGTTTAGTACAGAGGAAATTCAGACGAGGACTCATTGGGGCCCATTTGGGCTATTTGAATGCTATTTGAATTTCCTCATGTACCAAACCATATATTTCACTTGTATATTACTTATGGTTTCAATACATCCAAATACAACAGTTTTGGGTTTTTATTTTTTTAAATTCATAAAACAACCTATGATTTACAGTTTTATATAACAATCGCTCAGTTCCCCCCCTCCCTAGGTGGGGAAGGGTTTTTAAAATAAGATTTTAGATTTATGGATTGCCTCTGACTCTTCATCAAAACTTGGTTCTGTCCAAAACTTTAATTTATGACAAAATACCTGCAAAAACTGAATAACTCTGAACCCGTCCTCTGTCTGAGAAGCTTAGCTTTAGCGCTCGCCTCTTGAAGCCTCCCTCGTGAAGAAAAGCACAGTTTGCTCTGATTTGCTTGCGAGAAAAATGTGGTGCATCACTGCAAAGGTGGTTCTCAGGCCGTGGGCTGTATATTCTAATGAGCCTGCATGTGACAGAGCAAGAAGAGACAAACCTGAATGGCTTGTTGGATGTTTTCTAATGAAAGAAGCAAACAACAAACAAAAAAAAACTGACTGGGTTGTCAGTTTGTGGGTTGGTAGGCACTCCAGAGACTTATGTGCACGAGCACTGAAAAAGTGAGTCGTTCAAATGATATGTCCCCTTTAAGACTTTAGAACTTGTATTACTTTGTTCTTCTAAGCTCTGGAGTCATCAAAAGGCAAACTCACAAATCAGTAAATCAAGGATGAGACACTTCCCTCTGAACCTGCGCTGTGCGGAGCACTGAGGATAATTTGCATCATAAATCATGTCAGTTTTTATGGAAGGGCAATAAATTGTGTATTTTGCAGCTTCACATCTTAGCTGTGAAGTTTCTCTCCTCTGCTTCCGGGCGAACTATACATCATTGTCACCAGAGTGCTGTGGGACTGTGCAGACCACCGTGCACTCGGGGGTTTATTAGCGACTGTGCAAGCAGTCATATGAACTATTCAGCCGCGCTGCCCTCGGACAAAGAGCTCGGCTACTGAGCCGCAAGTAGATCCATTTTCTGAGCTCGGCCGTCGGGGCTATGGGAACAGTCCGGGCCATGAAAGCCCTCTCTGTGGCAGGAGCCGAGGTTCAGTTCGGTCAGTCGATCGCCTTTCACTCTCTCGCCTTGTTCTGCCTTCTTACTCTCACTTTTTCTCCGACTCATTTCACTCCATCCTTAACGCTGCGGCTCTGGATTTAAATGCCCGGGTTTACATTTCAACACTGTTTCCTGGGGAACATCCAGTAGTGAGGAGGGAGCCATGCAGATAATGACTGGCCTCCGACTAGCCTTGCCGGGTCCGCTCCAGTTCCCCGAGTGCCCCGTCCACCACCTCGTCTGAAGGGGGTCGCAACAAAGCGTGACAGCGCCCTCCATTTACAGGAGTCTTTGTTTGAAAGAATTATGCGTCATGGGTCAGATCTAGAGTCTGTGTCCTTCTCCGAGTCTTCTGCTCTCTTCTGGCCTAAAGACTGCATTTGATATAAAAAGGGTTGTTTCCTATTCAAAACCGTTTTCCATTCCCCAATAGGAATTCAAGATGGTTGCTATGAACCTCTCAACTAGACAGTGAAAAGTGTCGAAAAGCTCATCAGTGCATGTTTCAGCACATGCACTGATGTCCTCTTATAACTCTGCGGCTTTTCATGACCTTAAAAAAGGTAAATTATGATGACATATGTTGCCATCAATATGGCGAGGCGGCTGGATGAGTCTCTTTTTAAATATGAGGTTGTTTTATCTTTGTTTGAGCGTTTTTCCAGACATGGAATAGATATTATTAGATTATTTTTTTTAAGAAATAGGTTTCAGATGATTAGCATAATTGCATGTGTACAGAGTAGACTAAAAAGATGTATTTTGGAAAACTGTAGAAAATGTGAGACAGTGAAATAGCATTTAACAATTTCAAGGCTCTTAATTTGATCTATTTTCTGTTGCAAAATGAAATCATTTTGAGTACGTAGTATTCCCCCCCCAAGCAGACATTTTTATTGAAGGCTTGTACGATGACTTATGGCTGGTAATGACAGCCAGAGGGATCAATATGACCCTGATAACTATTCTGCACACAGGGCCTTGGCCTATAATTAGAGTAGCATTCACTTCAAAGGGAGCCAATATTGTCAGTTCAACAACAGTTAATTGGACAGTAGATCTAATAACAAGGATTTGATCTGTTGCTGGTTGTAATTTCAGAAGCTGGGTGCAGCCTGGTTGGAGCTGTCAAAGGGACAATCTGAAGGAGGAGCGAGGGAGATGACCCTGAGGGAGAGATTTACAGTACACTCCCAAATGTCACCTGATATTACTAATCCCCCTCCTCTCCTGATCTTTTTGTCCTGTCCAGACATGCCACAGTGACTGCTCAAGCAGGGGAGGAGGAAGTGATGGGAGGATGAAGGGAAGAGAGACGGGAGGAAGTAGTTTGTTTTGCCCGTCATGCAAGAAACTACAGCTTCTGCTAAAATGAACCTGCATAACTTTAGTTTGTTGGTTACAAACAGACGCACCAACAAAAGTCTACTGCATGCAACTGTACACTCAATTCTCTCATGAGCATGCCAACATACACACACACAATGTCCCAATGATAACATCCTGATGTGTAGCAGGTATATTGTTTACCATGTTCAACAGCTTAGTTTAGCGTGTTAGCATGCAAACATTTGCTACTTAGCGCTAAGTACAGCTGAGACTGATTGGAATGCCTTGAGCTTTGCAGGAATTTTATCGAAAACCGATTTATTTGTATGACGATGCAAGTTCAGTGACGCTCAACTTGCTGCCAGATAAAAAATGGTCTCTTTTACAATGAAATAAAGTGATTCAGAATGGGATTGAAGTGAATAAAAGCGTTACAATAGACAAATATAAAAATAAGTGGCAGAGGGCCATGTCTGTTATGCCCTCGAGCAAAGCAACTACACTGAACTTTTATGGTTCAAACCCATAATCATCCATGTCTGTATTTCCTGCCTTCTGGATTTTGTCTGTGCTAAAAAAAACATTATTAAAGAAGCAGCATAATGGTTTTGAGTTATGATTTCTTTTTTTTTAAATAGATCATATAACCGACCTCAGAAAAGGGTTGGACTAGCATGTTTGCCGGAGGGAGCTGATCGAGCAGGGCGGTTGCTTGTTGTAAACAAAGATAAGAAATGTTGGGAGTTGTGTCAAATTGGTAAATAGGTCCCATCGTGGGAGCTCAAGGACAGAGCGAGCCAAACCACAACAGCAGCAGCTGTAAAAACACCTGAAAAAACTAAAACCTGAATAATGGACTCACAGCTGCTTCTGTAGGGAGAACAAGCTACAATTCCCCTCAGGTGATGTTCAACACCTTCTTTACTGGAGAGGTTTAAGGACTGTCATGGACACCAAGTAACCTTGTCAATCTTGATGTATAAATACTTATTTTCCCTAGTTCATGCTAGAGATTGATAACCCTTCCTGGGGGAAATTGGGTTCAGAGTTGTCTCATGGTGCTCAAATATATAACAATATTTCCTGTTTTCATGTATCGTTTTTTAAACATGTATTTATCATGTAATCTCTTTATTTCTTCTTTATAATATGTTATAACACATTTGAAAACAAAACTGGTAAACCCCCAAAAATTGTTGCTTTCATCAAACTTTTTATGTATTTCTCACTGAAAAATTGTATCTAGTAATGAATTTGTTGTTTTTAAAGGATGTTTTCCTGCCTCACGTGAGGTAAGACGTTGACTCTCCAGGCTTTCAAACCAAAGTCAACAGCATCATGTTACAGTAATTATGCAAAACCTTTTATTGGTTGTACTGGAAGCTAACGGATTGACACTTATTCTTAAACCGAAGATAAACCGAGATAAACTCCGGGGAATCTTACATCTTTTTGAAGATGGTACAAATTAGCCAAATCGTCCTGAGAAGAGAAGGTGTCTTGCACGAGGTGAGGCGACTGTTACCGTAAGGCTGTGGGGTCAAAAGGAGAACCGAGGCCAAGAAGTGCAATTCATAAGTCTGATGTTCAGATAAACTGGTACTAAAATAATAAGCTTTGTTGAATTTGCAGGTAAATATAAAAGAAATATTCTTTAAACATTTTGTGAAATAAAAAGTTGGACATGGTAAGTTACCTTCCACCATCAGCATGGGCTCCTTGGCTCCTCCATGGGCCAGCATCTGCCGGCGGTAACGCTCACCCATGTCCCTGACGAAGAGAACGCGAGCAGAGGAAAGGAGATAAGGTTACAGACACCTGAATTCTGCCGTCAACAACTCCACCACTGCCACTCGGGGGCCCGGGGCCAAGTCTCCTAAGCTGCCTGTTCACAACACACAGGTGACAGCAAACAGAGATCTGACAACTACAGGTGGAACTACAACAATCTCAGGGAGAAAGGGAAGACCGGGGACGCTGCGGGGCTCCACTCCATGGAGACACGGTGGAGGCTTCGTTTTTCAAACAAAGGGTTGGTGCTTTGTCCAGAGGCGAACTCGTCTGTGAATTACATCGGAAACCTGCCAAGTCGGCGTGAGTTTCATATTAATGACATGTTCGATGTCAGACGACAGAGACGTTAACGGTATTCAGGAGGAGACGGCCTGTCAGGAGGCGTTCCTCTCAGCGCTCTAGATGCAATACTGGATTATGCTTTTCCAAAAATGCTATTATGTTACAATTACTTCTTTTTTCCTTGCCCGGATTTTTTATGAAGTTATAATTAAAGTTGCCTCAAACTTCCCAAAATCTCAGGCAATGAACCAGTTGCCTCCCAAATAAAAATGTTTGGATAGAAAATCCCAATTTGAGCTCCTCTAATGTAAGAAGTTGAGGATATTAGCACATTTGTTGGAGCGAAGTTGACTTTTTTTTTTATTTTTTTATTTCTGCATGCTCCATCTGATATTCAGCAGTTGGATGTTGGATCCATGAGCAGCCGTCTCACCTATTTAAAGGATCCTGGACGAAGCACTGTTTCCACACCATTGAGGCCACGGCGCGGGACATGAGGTAGGAGTAGTACTTGGCCCCGTAGCCAATTAGGTGGCTGAATCTCAGCTGCCAGGCCTGTGGAGGAAATAAAACAAAAAAATTAAGCCACAACATTATCACCTTCACAGACACAGCATTTTTAAATAATCTGGACGTCAACAGGTTCTACTTCTACCAGACTGGATGTGGCACTAACTCACTGAGGGGAGCCGTGATGGTGTGTGTGTGTGTGTGTGTGTGTGTGTGTGTGTGTGTGTGTGTGTGTGTGTGTGTGTGTGTGTGTGTGTGTGTGTGTGTGTGGCAGAGGATGACATCGCAGCCTTAAAAGGCTTAAATGTTCTGCTAGTAAAAAACTGTTGAGAGAAGACCATGACCACAGCTAGCTAATAAAAAATTATTAACTGCAACGGAAACTTCAACTGGGGATAAAAAAACATTTCCGTACACTGAAATATAAAAACTAAACCAAATAAAAAGCCTTACACGTGTGAACGTCAACACGTTTCATCTTTTAAGCTGCCTCCATCATCTTTATTGATGCCATTATATTGTTGAAATAAATGCAGCTTTTCCTCTATAACAAAACATTAAATCATGACCCGACAGGACAAAACACGGAAATTCCTAAATGGGAGAAAGCCCCCTTCTCCTCTCTTCGGCTCTCGCTGGGTTGCCTGAGGCGGCACTTCCACATATCTATAAAGACGAGCCCTTTTATGATCTCTGCAAACGGGGACGCCGGGGGAATTCGGCTGGCAAACACTCAAACATTCAGCCATTTAGGAAAGACAGCAGCTGCCATAGTTAACAAAATCATAACAGACCGCAGACGCCTCCCTCCACCTCACACATGTTTATGATTTATACACAAACGGCAAGTGACTTGTGTACCGAGTTTGTACACAAATGACCTACGTCGAAGAGAAAATCCTGGAACATTTAATTGTCATTGGTAATTAGAGTCATTAAAATCACTGCAAGCCCAAAACTAAACCTGTAAATCCTTTAGGTAAACAGATTTTTTTGGGCCACTTGGGGGCAGCAGAGACAACCTGTAAACACAACATTGACATATTATCAACTAGTTGTTAGGGCGAACTTGTTATTTAATGATTGTGAATTTACAAATCCAGTATATTTGAAGAATCATTAGCATTTATTCTGAGTCCTGTTTGTCCAATATTCACTCTGCTATTATAAATATCCTTCATTTAATCTCCAAACGCATACATCTGGCTCTGTAGCTTCTAAACGCTCTCAAACTGTAACGTTGCTGGCCTTAAAAAGAGCTGAGGGGAACAGCAGAGTAGGGTGATAATTATCTGTGGGCAAATCCTTTCAATTTACACGTGATCCATTGTTAATATAAAAATACTACTTACTATAGCAAGGGAGACCAGAGTTCATACTCTGAGGCATTGCATACTTATAATATTAATACATTATAAAGAAATCATCAAACGTCTGTTACCAACGGGGTAATATTGTGAAATTGTCTACCTCTGAGGTAGAAGGTATAGCGGAGTCCATAATGAATCCTTGAAATTATTATGCTATTATTCTGATAAAAATGTATTAACAGTGTTTATAAAGCAGTTTAAAGTCATTATAATGAAACAAGGACTAAACTAAAATACTGCAAAGTGGAAAACTTTTTGAAAAACAACGTCAACAAAAACCACCTGCCAGAAAAAAGAAGAAAAACGCAGCTGAACGCAGCAGTGATGCAATGGCTCCGGTCACGTAGATTAGAAGTCGGTTAAAGCTGCTTGAAGCTTATTTACACACTGAAAAAAACTAATTTGCATAATTTATTCTAATTCATGAAAACAAATTGAATAATGATATTGGACTTTTTTTGTTACTCAAGTTTGAAATCTATGCGAGAGCCAGCTTTTCATTTGAGGACTCTTTGACTTCACTGGATTTCCTCTGGTTTGTGGCCGCTCATATTCTGGAAACAAATAATTAAAAAAAAGCTATTGAAGAGCCGTTTGGTGTGCTGCCCTGAGTCTTTGACAAGACGCTTTAAACACTTCATCAAACGCACCACAGAGATGATTTTAAGACGCTCCGTTCTGTTTCCAACCCCATTACCTCACATCAAATGATTAATGTCAACATTTGGGCGAGAGTGGATGACATGTCAGCGAGATATCCTTTTGATCCTAACATTAAAAAAGGAGACAAAGTCAGCGCAGGCTTTTAACTCCGTTCCTCTTGTGAGTGAGATAAAAGACTTCATGGTGCATTCACATTTCTACAGGAAAGTGTGGATTATGTGGGCTTCAGTGTGCATTAAAAACACTGCTCATTAATAAAAAAATAAGAGGAGATCATGAAGCCAAGACTTGCAGATTAAAGAAATGTCAACACAGCAAGCAGAACATCTTGCTTTCTGCCATTTATTTCCAAATATTATCTTCGGCTCAAGGGTGAGCATGTGGTCTGTGTTACTTACAGCTGATCCCCCTCTCTCTCTGCACACATTGGGAACTGATAGCCCCGCTCTATAAACTATACACATGTCAGCATCACCCTAATGTTTATAATCTGCGCTCTCCGTAACCTATTAGCCACTCAAATGTTCACTTTGCTGTGGAAACTTTTCCTGAGCCGTGTTTCCATGAGGACCGGTGGAGACGGAGAGAAACAGAGGGCAATTTTTTCTTAAAGAAACAAGTTTTAAGTAGAGTCTGTCATTGACGGGTCTAAACAAATCAGTTTTCACTTGCTCTGATCCAATGATGATCCAAACCAAGAAACTTAAAAGCGCCGCAATCATCCTCAGTTCAAATGAGGAAAACGATCCGGCTGTGGGGAGCCGTGCACACGGGGGCGAAGTGTCTGTTAGATCTTTCAGTGTGGTTTGAAAAGTTGAAGAGACTATATGACATGAACCCCGATCTCTGGAGAGGGAGTTACAAAGCAGGACACAAGCAGGAGAGTGGGAGGACTCCTGTGAGGAGAAACGCTGCCCTGGACTCTGACGTTTGGGAGAATATATAGCGGTTTTGTAATCTCTATTCCTGATGGCACCCCACATAATTACAGCCCAGAGTAAAAGCCCAGAGTAAAAGCTTTATGAAGGCCATTCCTGGCTAAATTATGACTTCTCCCTCCTCGCCTCACCCACTCGACCACAGCTGCAAAAGTGGGGGAAATGGGAGAGCTTTCATTAAAGGACCGGGAGGAAGAGTTTCAAATATTTCCCCAAGGGAGAGCTCATTCAAAGTTTACCTCCGCTTTGTTATTTTAGCAGCGCTTAAAAAAAAAAGAAAAAAAAGAAGGGGGCTTTAATCCCTTAAACGCTGCTGTGCCTTGATAAACGATATAAAAACCAGAGAGAAAGGAAAGAGAAGGAGAAAGAGAAGAAAGCTAAAAGGACTCCTCGTCCAAGTTTGTGTTGTTTCTGTGCTGAGATCAACCGAGCAGTGAGAGGAGGGACCAGGAACTTTCCCCAAATTATCAAACCTCAAAAGACTGTTATGGATCTAAAGACACAGTATTAAAAGAGACCGCTTGTTAAACAGCACAAAGACAGCTGGAGATGTACCGTATTTTGCGTATAAGGCAAGCCGTAGAACTTCTGCTGCATCTCCTTCAGGATGTCTGTGGTGCTCTGGTTCTGAGGTTGGCCGTGGTAGATCTGGTCCAAGACAGCATAGAAAATCTGCTCAGGGAAAAAACTAAAATCAGTCCTGCACGTACAAACCAAAATAAATACAGTTTTCCATAGAAATAGGGGCAAACAAATATACGTTTAAACTTTCTATATTATCCATCAATAACACAATTTAAGTAGTTTTAGTGTAATCCCTATTCATCAAAACAGCCAAAAGACATACAAGTCCCAAACCAGCAGCCTTAAACAAGGAAAACTAAGGTAATATGGTTTAATAATTAAATATCAGACAAACTCTGTATCAGTTTAATGAAACAAAGTTGGAAAGACAAGCAGATGCTGTTAAATGTTTGCGATAAGCCGCATTAAAAACGGACTGGAAGCTTTTGCACTTAATGGATTGTCGATCACACAGCGCGCAGTCTTTCTGCAGGTGTGTGTTCTTGTAAAAGTGAAACAGACTTTCAGATATAATTGTAAGTGTGTGGTCATTATACCTGCAGCTGGGTGTCTGCGGCTCCGCACACCTTCTTTGACTCACACAGGCGAGCCACCATGTTCGCAGGGAGACGCTGAGCAAACAATGACACAGACAGACAGAAGAAACCAGACAGTAAGACATCCTTTCATCTCATCCAAGTCCATCCTTTCAGTCATGTTTCAAAGTCGGCACAATAACTGCCGATGTGACTCATAAATAATGACTTGTAAATAATGTCACAGCTAAAAGTCAAAACATTAAGCTGGTAATAATAGTATAATCCTGAATAGTATAATCCATTGAGCACTATTTTAGTGGTTCAAGATGGTCTGTATTCTGAGGGTTTAGGTGTACCTGTCCAGTTTCATAATGGCGTGCAAACTGGCTGATGACTCTATAGTCAGTGGCAAAGTACTCCATGAGGATGGACGGGACTTCGGCGAAGTCAGTCGCACATCTGGTTCCTGGAGGAGAGAGGATGTCAGAGCTTAGATACAAGAGCACATTTAAACAAAGGGAGGTCTGGCCAAGTCATTACAGAATTGACCCGACACACAAATGCAATGTGCTCAGTACTGTACGTCATTTTAACCATCAACAGGTGTTTAAATGGAATATCAAGTGCAACATCTGATACCAAAAGAGATTTAAAAGAGGATAAAAAAAAAGGATTAAAGTTACAGGTGATGTAACTGCCGTGAGCTTCCAGACACAATTGTGATTGAAGCAGCATGTCTAAACATTTGTAAACATGGTGTCCATCAAGTTGAGTGCAAGGATACCGTTATTAGTGTAAAAATAAATATCTTTGGGATCTTGAATTACTGGAGAAGATATCCATCAGCTTTGTCTGACAAGAGAAACAGTATCGACTGACAGCTTTACTTGCCAAGCATAAAGCGCTCCTCTGGGCTCACGCTATCAGATTTACCCAATTCACCACGCTGCTATGAATAACTTAGGGCTCCATATTTTTTAACACAATTCCTGCTTCTCTAATTCGTGAACGGCATAGCCATCATTTTTAACACGGCTCATAAAATGTCAAACATTTGCCAAATCCTCTGCCAGGTAAACAGTTTGAACAACACCTTGTGGATGATACACATGTACAACCCTCATACATCTTTATCTTACTTAGTCATTTATAATTTAGCTGTAAATTCAAGAAAAAGTTCATAAGTTGCACATGGTCGCTGTGTCCGATCTGTGCTCACAGCTCACCCGTCACATGCTGGTAGCGAGTGCGTCCCAGCATGGAGTGCATGGCGTGTCCCATCTCATGGAAGAGGTTCTCCATCATGCCGGGGGTGAGCAGGGTGGGGGCCCTCTTGGTCGGGTGGGGCAGACTCAACATCAGCACCACGACCGGGAGCTGGTACTGACCCGCTTCCTGGCACTGGCGGCCACCACGGATGGTGAAGTGACAGTCCTGGAGGGAGGAGGAGGAAGAGGAAGGAGGAAGAAAGGGAAGGTGAGATTGATCAACAACAACAAAAATGATGTAGTTGCATATTTGATCACTGATTTAATTAAGAAAATAATACTGATTGCAACAGTGTCTTTTCTTTTCTGGCATCTAGATCATTACTTACATTTTTATTTATTTAAATAAACTAAATGGGCGTCCAATTGCTAACAATCCATTTAAATTTAACGATCAATGTTATGTATTGTATTCCGTTACACGTTTGACATTGTAGATTTGTGTATGCACACCTGATGAGGTTTATCCTGCCGTTGGAAAAAGTCACAGTAGATATATCCCATTAATCCCTCTGTCTCGTGTACCACAGCCTGGGAAAACACACACACACACACACACAGTATTGAAAAACTTTGATCTTTGAAAAATACCCCTTGGCTACCACATGGTAGAAAGCCGTCTGTGTTTTAACACGAGACATCGAACAGACTTCAAACAACAACATTTTAAAAAGGGAGGCGTTGACACAATCACTGACATTTTGTTCCATTAGTAAGATTTACCAGTTTGCGGACATCCTCGCTCCAGACCTCTCCGGCACTGGCGTGTTCGGACATCAGGGACACGCCGTACAGCTGAGAGAAGAGGTTGTTCAAACCCTCCATGCAGGCGCCCAGAGATAAATATGGACTGTACAGACTGGGCTCTATGTTGTACCTGCCATGAGCAAAACAAACTGATTTATTCTAAAGATAGAGTTTAAAATGTCCCAAACGACTCAGTCCTCACGCACACACCGATATTTAACGGACAAGACAGATAAAAGAACTGCAATGACCACCCTGTTCAAATTGAGCACATCAGTACAACACATCTAGTGTATTATCAGTGATGAATAACAGACCGCGGCTGCTGAGCACAGCCCTGTTTACCACACACACACACACACACACACACACACACACACACACACACACACACACACACACACACACACACACACACACACACACACACACACACACACACACACACACACACACACACACACACACTTCCCAGTTCAAATGGTTACTGATGGTCAAGCAGAGATAAAGAGAAAATGATTGAGTGAGTGATTGGGAGAAAAAGCACGAGAGACTGACGAGAGATTAACACCCTTTGGGCCAATGGGTGTGCGTGTAAAATTGTGTGTAGCAGAAAACAGAAGCAGCTCAGAGGGGGAAACCGCTTTTTAAATGCGATCCTGAATTTCTTCAGGAATGTTCTGCTAACGAGCAGAGCCCAAAAACCCCCCAAAAGGAGAAGATTAGAAATGTATGGCAGCGTTGCGGAGGGGAGGACAAGCGAGCAGATCCCCTCCTCCGCAGGAGCCCTGGGAACAGTTCCCGACACATGGTTACGCAGACGATTTGTTGGCCGCTTAAATCCAAAGGACACATGAGGGATCCATAATGTCTGCAATAAAGATTTATTTAAAACTTTTCCGGAACGTTTGGCCTTTCGGATTATTAGTCTCTGGAGACTGCAGGGCGGGAAATGTGCAGTTTATTAAGAACAGAGATACCTGCTCAAGTTGGAGACACTCAATGGCAATATGGCATCTTGGAGTTTTGAGATTGAGTTTGCTGAATGCCAAAGATGATCACTGCTTAAATGAGTTTGAAATAAATTGGAGTAACAGGGCTGGTGGCCAAGAGGCGCAGACCATGAACTGCACCGTCCCCGGACCTCTGTTGCATTTTGCCCCCCCCCTCTCCCTCATATCTCTATACTGGATCTTTCGAATAAAAAAAATAAAAAAAAATAAAAAAGGCATACAAATAAGTGTTTCAGGAACAAGCGCAAAACTATTACAACATATTAGCAGCTGTTGGTAACGGCTGCAACTCATTCAACTGATCCAGATGTCTTCCATTCTTTCCTCGTGTGCAAAGAACAGTCCAAAAGCAAAAGATCTTCCTTCCATTTACAAAGTTATTGAAGCGAATAAGCAACTTCTTCTATTTTGGGGAGCTGGAAACAGTGAATGTTTGGCTTTAATAAATGACTAAACGATCAATTTTATCGTTACCATTTTACAGCACCATTGACCAAACTTATAAACTTCTTCAGATATTTAATTTGTGCTGCTGGAGAACTCGCGCTCTCTGAATAAAATAAAAAAAATCTAATATATATATATATATATATATATATATATATATATATATATATATATATATATATATATATATATATATATATATATATATATATATATATATATATATATATATCACATCAATATGCACCCATTATCAAGAAAAAGAGGCAAAAGAAATACATGGCAATTCTATTTTATTATTATTATTATTATTGTAACTTTTTTAAGATTCTTTAAAGACCATAGGGAAAAAGCAAAATTTCACAATAACCATATTGGGTGCATTGGTTGTCATCAAAGATAAGAATAACATTATAACACATGACGGCCAGAGAAATAGATGAGAAAAAAAAACGTGTAACAATTGGACCACAATAATGTCGCTGTGTCTAATTTAATGCTGAGCCTAAAACAAACAGTGGGATTCAGGGCCTAAACATAAACTGGTCCAAACTGCCACAGCTACACAACACACACAAAAAGAAAACCCAACAGATTATACCAGATCGTATTGTCCTGGATTAGAAAGAAGTTGGAAAGAACACTCAGACAACTCCCATACTTCTCTCCTAACACCTTTTGTAACATACGACACCCGAGGATGAGTCGGGACCCGATAACAGCTCACGCCTCGGTGTGATATGGATTTAAAAACAATCCCAGAGATACTGATCAAGATCACTTTATCAAATGACAGCAGGCTGAAAAATAAGTTTCATAAGATACTACTCACCTTTCCGCACGCAAGACGCCACTGAGGTACGGATGATCCCATGGCATGAGCTCCTATGAAACGACACCAGGAGTATTTTATTTACATGCAATATCAAATTACACTGAGAATCGACTACACTGAATTATAGTGAATCTAAAAGAGAAGAGAATGGATGTTACAACTAACAGCTTTAAACCATTGGGCAAATAATACTTAAGAGAATTGTGTAAGGAATAGGTTTTGAAACAAAACAAATTATTTAAAAGAAAAAAAATCACTCACAGAATTGTGAGGGTTGAGTTTTTTCTTCATGTTCCCCATCATTGTAAAGTCTTTAGCTGTTCTGTGACATAAAAAAAGAGAAAACAGTTATGAGCTTATTGCCTTGAGGCATTCATTCCAGTCTTTACCCATGTATCTACTCAGGGTCAAAGGGTGGGGAGGGGAAACCTATCCCAGCATGCATTTGGCTGAAGGCAGGGAAACACCCACGGGCTCGCATTCGTACCTGTGGGTAGTTTAGAGTCTCAGGTGCACCTGACTGCATATGTTTGGGCTGTTGAGGATCGCGCTCAGGGAGTGTGACAGAGAGGGAGTCCAAACAATCTATTAAACTGAGTGAGTGAGTCAACCGGCAATGAAAGGAGGAACCAAAGCTGGTGCTTCATGGGAAGACACAGTTCCTTAACGGTTCTCGATTATAAAACAGCAGCCACTGTATGTATGTATGTATGTATGTATGTATGTATGTATGTATGTATATATATATATATATATATATATATCAGGTGTTTTTTGCAGGAACACAGGGAAGTGAGAACCATAAGACAGTTGTAGTGCAGGAAACCGGAAATGCTGGTTAAAAAGGTTCACAGCGCAGAATCAAAAGCTCACGAGCCACAAGTCATCCCAGAATGCACACACAAAGAGGAAACCTAGCCACAGCAACAATGCTCACATAAACAAAACCAAACAAAGTGTGAGCGTGCCCATCTGCAGATACAACACCATTAAAGTTCACAACGTCCGCACCACCAATATCCTGGTTCCTCACCTATCAAACCAAATTCTCCCACAAACTCAGCATCCTCAGACGTATCAGGGTCAAAAACAAGTTAACATACAAGACCGGACTGATGTATTTTACAGTCCGGGCTAATGTGCATTATTCTAAAAAGGTTATAAACCCACAAAAGACACAAACGGATGGACTGGAACATGTGCAGTGAAGATGCAGAAAGCCACAACAGAGCCCAGGCTCACCAACCAAGTGGAGTGGGTATATATTCCTTTATCAATCCCACAGTGGGGAAATTATTCTCTGCATTTTACCCATCCTGAGTAATTAAGGAGCAGTGGGCTGCTGTGAAGCGCCCGGCAGCAACTGGGGGTTCAGTGTCTTGCTCAAGGACACTTCAACATGCAAACTATGGGGAGACCAGATCAGCATATGAAAGCAGTGCATGGATGGGTGGAGATGTTGAAGGTACAAAACCAAAAAGACGTGCGCTGCCCGCTTTTAGTCAGCCAATCAGTCGTTTTGATCTCAGACAACTAAAATGTCTTTAGTGGATTAGTTGTTTTATTTATTTTTTACGGATGACAGCTGAAGGAAAGTAGAGTGCGGGACAGACGGAGCACACGGTACAGCTTTTACAGCCTGGAAGGGTCAAGGTGAACTAGAACAAGCCGACGACCCTCACATGCGTCTGATGAGGTTGGCCACGACAGCCTCCAAGACAGAGGGGCGTCACATCGTGACAAGAACTAATCAAATGAATATCGTCCAGAGTGAATATTATAATTATTATTATCTGTGGATCTCTCAGTTCAGGTAATATGGACTCTTGGGAGTCAGGGTGGGACACAACTTATAGTGAACTAGAAAGGGAAGCATTGATTAAACAGTGTTTAATGACACAGCAGTCTTTAGAGACAATATATAAATATTTCAATTAAAAAAATTTCACATCTTTGACAAAAAACTTTTAAGAGTAAACGGTACCTGTCTGACAGCTTGTCTGTTAACAACTGAAGAAAGCTCATCACCGTCTCTACAAACAGAAATAAAAATGAAGTTACAGCATTTTTATAACGGTAACTAGTTGCCAGAAGCACAAAAAGAGCAATTTAGAAAAATAATTTCTGTAGCATGTCATAATAAATGAATAAACATCTGGTGAATTTATTTTATTATTACCAATTACTGTATAGCGAATACTGAAATTTGAATTACAACCACACAGTCGCAGCACTGATTATTCATGATCTATGATGATGCTGAATCGAAGAGACATATTAACCGGGTGTCTTGGCCATCGTTCCCTTCAGGGCTCTGTGTCCGTAGGAGTCGTAGCCCACCAGTTTGGCCAGTTTGTATCTGCATTTCAGCAGCTCTTCCAGACACTCCATCAAATCTGCATTTGGATAAAGGTAAATCCTGTAGGCAATTTCTCGCACCTACAAGTGGACGAGAATAAAGAGCAAAACTCATGATATGACATAATATCAAGCAATATATCAACGAACGTGTAGAAGAAGACGAACACAATCTGCTCATCAAGAGTTACAGTTGAGAGATCTTTAGAAGGTCAAAAGTGGACAATTATGATTATTTTACCTTTAGCTGCAGGAGTGAGAGATTGTTGTGTTTGTTACTTAGAGTGTCTTCGGACTTAGACTTAATATATCTCTGTATCATATCGCTCTCTTCTTTTTGCCTGGATGGTGCTTTTGGCCTCTTTCATGAGACTAATATGATATTAAGATGAGAGAAAAATAGTTGACATAAGACTATTCTTGTAACTGTATAACAGAAAGATCTGAAAGAAATATAAATATTGAAATATTTAATATTAAAGTTAGTAACTTTAAGCGAGATATTATTATAGAGCTACCTCTGGCAAATGCTGACAGGAGTGAGGAGCCGATTTTTCATTAAAGAAATGCTTTCAAACTCTCTTTTTTGTGTTTCGAAAGCGTCCATTTTTTATTATTAAAATCAAGAAAGTATTGGCTACTACAATTTCCAAAAATTCCCTTAATCTAATATATGGCAACAGTGCCACCTGCTGAGCAAAAGTGAGAAAGGTTCTCTGGTGACCCAGACCAACTAAAGCGCATACCAAGTCACTCGGGGAATCTGCATGTAATCCCCCAATTTGGATGAAGCTTCCTTCGTCTGCAAAGTGCAGGTGCAGATGCTCAGGAATTGCCGAGCTCGCAATTCTGTTCGGCAGATGAGAGCCGACCAGAAACTCGTTGTTTAGATCCAACAGCTTTACGTGGAGGGCGACTGCCTCTTTCCTCTGCAGAGAAAGAAAAAAGCAGCAAGGTCAGTAAACTACACCGCATAGGGGAGGGGTGTATTAAAACATGTCGTCTTCACATATTATTGATAACTTGTGTGTTACGACCGTCTCACCAGTTTGTCATCCAGATGAATTCCACTGATTTCAAAGTCGAACAGGAACAGCTCTGCCACTCGTCTAGAAAAGGCAGAAATAAAATCAATAACTTGCCATCATGCGACAGGATATTATCATTAGTCATTGGTGTAATTATGGAAAGCGATAAACAATTAATCCTATATCCCCATATACTGAATAAGACGGTAAAATGACCTCGTATCGGGGTCCAGCTGAGCCACAATGTCCGGGCTCTCCAGCAATATTTTCAGGCTCTTGCAAAGCTCAACGTTGGTGTTCAGCCTGAAACACACAAACATCGAGAACATAAACATGTGTGCATTTGTCTCAACTGACGACCAGAATTATCTTACTGTTGCACAAGTTTTCTTTTAGCTCACGAGCGAGATGTGCTTGAGTGCCTATTTGTAGTGTGCAGCTTTGAAAGACTTTTTGTTAAGGTGCCACTTACTTCTCCACAACCGTGCCAATATCTATGCAGGCCTTCTCTGCAGCCTCGCGAAACGCTGGATCTGGATGTGCTACTTTAATGAAGTCTGCCTGTAACAGCAAGAACATGTACAGCTGGCTGACAGCTCTTCAGACAACACTTGGAAGCATTCAGGCACATGATGCTCAACACACAAGTCGTGGGGGGAGCAGCACAGTTTGAGAAACTTTCAGACATGCACAATTTGGGGTGTTGAACTCACCAGATCAGCCACTTTACACAAACCATCCGATAGTTGGTCAAAGGTCTCGACCGTCTCGACCCCTGGAGAACAGGAACAAGCTCTTTCCACCAGTCGCTCCGTGTTCTTCAGAGCTGTTTCTGTGGCGGCCTGGAAGCCTGCCGGACAGCTGAGCTCTGGCACCCCAAACAAACCCTGCAGCCAGAGGTCAAACACACATACATTATTTGTTATACCATGAACCGATGCAGTCTCTATTTAAGCTACATTATTTAATTGAAGCTGTGTGCACTCGTGTAGCAATTTAGCAGACAATATTTCGGACGATTACAAACCATGTTTTTCTCGAACAAGTTCGGTCGTTTCTGATGTTTGGCATTGAAAGCGGCTCCGACAGGAGACCATGTTGTGACGTTTCTCCGAACATGCGTCCATAAGCTTCGGTGCTTCACAAAGTGAAGTAGCCGTTTACACGCAGACATTTTGTACTAAATCTGCTTTCCTGATGAGGTCTCAGTGGCTGACAGAGGACATGCTAAACTTCAGCTGCAATGTTAGACCTTTTTTCAAAAGCCGAAAATGTAAATAAACTGATGCAAAAGAACGTTAATATGTTCGAAACGTTTCTCTTTAATGTTAAGCCTAACTGAGTTGTGGTTATGTTTTAAGAGCGGTTAAGAAGCGTAGCTGTCAAGCCAACTGACACAACTGCTCACATGTTAGCATAATCTAAGACAATTCAAGTGACTGTCGCAGGACGCATTTTCGTGAATTTCTTTTTTAGTATAAATACACATAAAAAAGATATCTTCATAACAAATAGAATACTACGACACGGTGCATATTATACGTAAAAGTGTTAAAAAAAATTATGTTGATGAGTAACAATCTTTTTTTTTTTTTTTAAACGTACAAGTCACGTATGTCGAAAGTGCGATCAGCGACTGAAAACCATTATGTGATGACGTCAAAGAGAAGCGACCGTGGGTACTTGTTTTTGAAGTCCCTACACAATAAAAGCAGGTTACTAGCGTGCAAATCAATTAAATCTCACCGTTTCCTGGATAGTTATATGCTGTATAATACATGATATTTAGCTACAAAACATATTCGGATGACAAAAGAGAAAATAATACTGATAAATCATAATTAAGGATAATAAAGAAAGCAAAGGAAATGCTAATCGGTTTTTATTTCATCTGGAAGCTGATCAATTATTTATCAAGAAATCAATAATTTTGTCTTCTGGTATTCAAAACATTTTAACGGACATTTTAATGGCCATTTGCTGTGCAGCACGATGATTGTCTCTATACAATCAAATTCATTACAAGCTAAACCAATATAAGTCTTAAAAAGAGAGTAGTGAATGTCACTTAAATGAATTAACTCATTTTTATATTGGAAACTCCCTGTAAGCATATTTCTCAAAATAGTGAACTATTCCTTTAATTCTTGACAAACTCCTTTGAGGTAGAAATACAATATTTTCATCCTGAGCTTGACACAATTGAATTAGGCCTCTACTAGACAGATTTTACAAATAATACCGTTTTTCTCACCGTCTGTTAAGTTTAAATACCTGCAAATATCAAACTGAGCGAGACAGCTAGAAATATAATTACTGAATATTCATTGTCAATGGATAAGATTAAGGCCAAACACAGAATACACCTTGAAATGATGTCTTTATTAATATGAGGAATAACTCATTCATTGCACTCCACAACCACATTGCATTAACAGTTTTCCTGTGAAACCGATTTATTAAAAGGTGTAGTATGAAAAAACATTAAGCAAAATGTCATAAAGCGACTGTATTTAGAAACCTCCCCCATACACAAAACTAAACCATGTGATTGGCAAAATGTCTTAAGTCATCTCTGAAAATCAATTTAATACTGAAAGTAGATAACACAGAACAATAAAAAGGTCTTCCCAATATGAGAAATCACAGATATTTTGCAGTAAGTACTTTTGTTTTCATGTACTTGGCAAAAAGGTACCAATTTGTGACATATGGCAAGACAATGTAGTTAAATGTAAAAAAGAAAAATAAAGCTCAAATTTAAATAAACGTTTTGATACTGACTGATTAACAAACCTTTCAGACAATGTCATTATCAATTAACTATTTACATCTATTTACTAGAAACAACAAAACTAATTAATAGAAAATAATGAAATGGTATGGGGGGGAAGACTACATATTCGTTCATTTGGCTCATATCAACTCATAATACAGTCAAGCATTAAGTGTGTGGATTTACAAAGGAGTGCTGTAGTCAAAGTCTGAGCATGAATTTGTTTTGTCCCAGTGAGTGTGCTTGGACATCTGCCAACCTGGAATTGTTTCTTGTCCTTACTTTAGCTCAAAAAAAACAACTGCATGTCTGAGACTACAGTAAACTTATTTGACCCCTGAGTTTCTAATGCAAAACTAGTGTATGAAATACCTCATTACAGTGTATCTTAGTGCAAGCCATTTAACAGAGGTATATTAGATAGCACCCAAGCGGACAAGATTCCCCAGAATGGTTTACTCTGCTGGCCAGATCACAACAAGCAGTATGGGAGGTGGTGTTCTGCTCTGTATCCTTGTGAAAATCAGCTTTTCAAATGCTTGAATTTGTATTACATCTATAAACATGTTTTTCATAGAAAATATAAATATCCCTGAATGAAACAGATTCACAGCATTTTCTCTCGAGGACTCCAGTGCTACTACCATAACGTGGCCATCAAGTGTCTCTAAAGGTCTCCAGTTAATGTCCGTCTGTCCTCCACAGCTCCTGCTGCTACGCCCTTTACTCGCTGTCGTGATAACTTACTGTCCGCTTCCCCCGGTTACGAGTGTTCACACGCGTCTTTTTCTGCGATTTGCTGCGCAACTCGTCGCTGTACTCCTCCTCTTCCTCCTCTTCTTCCTCCTCCTCCTCCTCTGAAGCGGACCGTCGGCGTTGCTGCCGTAGCTGGTGGCTGGCCGGCTTTTCACCAACCCCGGACCGTCTGTGACTCCTCCTCTTTGGACCGCTGGCAAACGAGTTTTCAGAGGCTGAAGACGAATGCTGGCTTTCCGAGTCCGAACTGTGATTGCTGCTGCTGTAGCTTTCCTTTCGTTTGTGTTTTGGCCGCCTCGCATTCTTCCTGCTCCTTGAACGATCAACGCCTTGCTGCTGGGTAGCCTCGCTGGAGTCGGACCCGGAAGAGGCGTCTTCCTCGTTGCGGTTATCATCCTTTTGTTTGGATTCCCTTTTGGGACGCTTTGAGGAGCCCAACTTGCTGTTTTTATTGTTCTTGGACACTGGCTCCTTCTTTCCATCCCCCTCATCTTCAGAGTCTGAAGTGTAAATGCGTTTTCTGCTGGAAGACAGCGGATTCCTGGCTTCATTAGGTGAGGTTCTGTTCGACTCCCTCGTATTATACCTGTCTTCCCTCGATGCTGTGGCTGTTTTGTTACCGTTTCCCTGTTTACGCTTGCTTGCAGAAGCAGCGTCTTCTTCAGAGAGAGAGTTGTCACTGATGTATTTCTTTTTCGGGAGGGCTCGGAGATTCCGCCGTCTATTTGATGCATTGTCGGAATTATTCGACCCTTCGTCTGATGAGCCGGTGGGGCATTTCCTCCTCGACTTCCTCTTGGGTTTGTAGTTCTGCTCAGAACTCTCTGAAGCGGAGGTGACGCCACGAGGCCGTTTCGATTTTGTCTTGTTTCTTGTTGGCCTCTTGGACTTGATTTCAGCCTCCGACTCCTCACTGGAGTGATTGCTTTCTACTTTGCGTTCTTCATCTTTTTTCAGTCTTTTCTTGCGCGGACTGGATCTCTTTGGAGAATCACTGAGTTCCTCTGATTCAGCACCATCCAGTTTATTAGTTGAGGCAGATTTTTGTTTATCTTGGCTTTTTGACGGTGAAACTTTACACTTTTTCTTAGAGTCCTTGTGAATTGCTTCCTCCACATTTCTTCCATTTTGGTGTGGGTGTTTCTGAGGACTGTTGACTTTCTCCTCGTCATCGGAGCTGACGGGAAGTTTGTGTCGCGTGGTCCGGCGTACAGTGTCGTCGCGCTCCTCGTCCTCCTCTTCTTCTTCGTCCTCCTCTTCCTCCTCCTCTTCACTTGTAATCCTCTTTTTCCTGGCTTGAGTGGTTGCTTTGCTTCTGGAGGGTTTCTGAGACACAGAAACTTCAGCTTCTCCAGAACTCTCCTCTACAGCTTCCTCCTGCTCAGAGTTGCTGTCAGACTTGGGATGTTTTGCACCGTGTCCATTCACACAGGACAAAGTATCTGCAGAGGAAAAGAGGGGGACACAATCCAACTATTAGATAATCTTTCATCACAATTCAAAGCAAGAGTCAACAAGAAATCAAAACTAATAATGATCGATGAGGACATTTCTCACCATTTCCCTTATTCTTAGCAGCTTGTCTTGACGTCTTCTGTTTTTTTGACCTCGAGTCTCCATTCTGCAGATTCTGGGAGGAGGATGAAGCATCACTGTCTTTGCTATCCTCCCCGTCCTTGGATTCGCAACCTGATTCCTTTGTTGTCTGAGAAGCTAGAGAAACAAGGGCAGAATTTAGAAAATGTATCCTGTAAACTGCCTAAAATCTTTCTAAATTCAAACAACATGGCTAACATTTTGGATTGTATGATAAAAGTACTAAGAAGAGCATTTGCATACCACGTCTTGATGGCTGTTCATCAGAATCGGAGCTGCTCTGGATCACTGCGGTGCGCTTGCTGGTCCGGACTGTGTGGCGAAGGCGGCTGCTGCTCCTTTTCGGCTTTTCCTCCTCATCCTGCTCCTCAAAGTCCTCATCCGAAACTTCGAGGAGTTTCATCTTATTCACAGCCGCCCTCGCCGTCTTTCTCTTGAGTGACCTGCGAACCGTGATCTCCTCTTCCCGGTCAGAGCCCTGGGATGTTGCTCTGTCGGAGGCCCGGTGGCGACGTCTCTCTCCGCGAGACGATCTGCCGCTGTGGCCGTTCATCTCGGCTCTGCCCTCTGAAAACAAGCCAATACGGAGAGATGTTTGAAATTATATTGAGTGATGTTTGTGGTTCGCCAAGAGTGAGGCTTAAGACAGTTGTCGTGGTGTTTACCTGTGCGCTTCCTGTCTGCACCGGCACTGTTTCTGGTCAGCCGTGTGCTCCGGCTGTTCTTGCTCCTGCTGGGGTAGCGGCGACGTGAAGACTGGGAGGACATCTCTCCATCCTCACCTTCACTATCCTCCTCCTCTTCTTCTTCTTCTTCCTCCTCCGCTTCTTCACTATCGCTCTCTGCAACTGGCAACAACAATTCACAGATACAATGTAAGATATGTCCTACTAAAACACGGCATGATTGAAAACTGAATTTGACCAGGAATACGTTAACTCCTGACCTTTTTTCCTCTGCTTGGCACGGTTGCTTCTAGTAACTCTTGCTTTCCGTCTGAGTTGATGGTGCCTTGACAATCCAGGACGTTTCTCCTCCTCAGACTCACTCAGCTCGCTCTCACTGTCAGACTCTGAAATACATTTAAAAAAAAATAAATTTTATACATTACTTTGGCAGATGCCTTTGTCCAAGGTGACCTACAATAAGTGAAGGAACCAGATCCAGATAATTGGAAAAGCAACCCTCCCAAATAAACTGCTAAAAGCATTTTTAGAGAACTACGGATTTGTCGAAGAAAATGCTTTACGGGGTCCTCCTGCCATGACCGCTACTCTCCCACAATCTCTCTTGTTCACCTACCCCGACTGGTCCCACAAATCCCACTCCCCGGCCCTCCTCCTGGAAGATGGTACCTTGGCGTCATGGAAGAAGTTCACAAGGACAATATTCGTCACATCAACCTTCTCTCCAGCTCTCAAACTGGTTCAAAGTACCGATCTCAGATGAGGACCGGTGCCCTCTCCCACTCGCCTCACCCTGCTACTGGCCCCTGTGCATCCAGACAGCAGCCTGGGTCCTCCAGACCTCACCCCACCCATGTCATGTCATGTCCCCTCAGCCTAGACTGTCTGACCCAGTTGGCCCCCTTCAACCATCTGTGGATTCTACCATCTCCACCCTGGTCATTGGCAACTCCATGGTTCGCGACACTCAACTTCACCCCTCATCCGGCCCCTCTAAGACCCTATCCTGGCACCTATCCATCTATTTTTAAAACATGCTATGGTCCAACCTCTTTTGAAAAAAAAAAACTAAGCTTAATCCTTCGGTTTTATCCAATTTTAGGACAATTTCTAAATTGTCCAATTTTCATTTTTATCAAACGTTTTAGAAAAAGTAGTTTCAACACAACTCTTAGCTTTTATGAACAATAACAATATCTTTGAGACATTCAAGACAGTCAGGTTTTAGAGCACTACACAGCACAAACTGCCCTCCTTTATTTTCAATCTACATGCTTCCACTCGGCCAAATCCTCCAACGACACGACGCATCTTTTCATTGCTATGCAAATGACACAGATATACCTTCCGCTGAGACCTGGCGACCCAAAGAGCCTAGCCGCTGTTCAGATTGTCTCTCTGACATCAAATGTTGGAGGGCACAAAACTTTCTTCAGCTCAATAACTCAAAATCACTTTTAAGGCCCGCCTGTTGTCCTTTTATGTAGTTATTTTGTTCCCCTGTTTTTGTTTGTTTTCTATTCCATTTGCTCTTTTTGGTTATTCGTTTGGTTTTGTTGTATTCATTGCCTTTATGGTATGGTCCTTTTTTGTTTACCGTTATTGACGCTATGTATGACTATGCTTTTCTTCTCTGTAGAGCACTTTGTAAACTTTGTTTTTAGACGTGCTATATAAATAAAGTTATTATAAAGGAACTGACTTAAGAGGCAAAGTTTCTTTTGTACCTGGAGTTGATGAAGCAGCTTTGGAGCCGGAGTCATCGTCCGAGGAGCTGTGACCTAAGCTGCTCCTTCGACTTCTCCTGGCTCTCTCAGGAACAGACACTTTGGCTGAGGTAGATTTGGTCACCGATGTTGACTCCATTTTTTCCTGAGTTTTCACAGCAGCTTTCCCTTTACTTGAGGTAAAAAAAAAAAAAAAGAGAATGCAACTTTTCAGACATGGAACATGAACAGAAAACCCTTAACGTCCTGGATTGCTCTGACGGCACCTGAAACGTTTCATATCAGATTATTGAAAGCATTCATAAAAAAAAAATTTAAAAAAAGTATAACTCAAAACAGACCTTGATGAGGCGTTGGACTGATCCTGCTGCTGCATTTTCTTGCGGAATCTCTGACTGCGGCGGAGCCTGTCGCTGCTTTTGATGGCAGTTTTGTACTCTGATATGATTGTTCGGATTTTCTCCTCGAAGAAGGCAGACATCCTCAAGGTCATACTGTAAATCTAGAACAGCGAGCGAGAGAGTAAAATAAGCTCAAAACATAAAAATCTATCAAAATTATGTACAAATATACATATTAAATTAACTCAAAACATTACATTTATATGATTATTTCAAGTATTAAAGAGCAGTTATCGTGACATTTCTTCCACAAGCATTTCTTCCATTACCCCACTTACCTTGGAGCGTTTATTGGGTGTGTAGGCTTTAGCGTTTGCAAATATTAGCCGGGTGTCTTTGCAAAGCTCTACAGGGTTTTCATAGCGGTCTTCAAACAAGGTTCTTTTCACTGTGTCAAAGTCCATTGGTGTATCAATGATGTCATGGTAGTCCTGGACAAGCAAACAAAACATGATTTAGACTCCATCAAAAACACAAAACATAAGATATTGAACGCTTGCCCTTAGTTTGTTGCGTTAACTCACTGGATAGTTCTGAGGGTTCACAGGCTGTCTGAACGGCTCAGAGTCCTCACACTCAAATACGTAGTTGAGTAGATACTTGCACTGTTCCTTCCAGGCGTCTCTGTCAGGCACCACCTCTGCAGCACGCTGCAATATCGAGGAGAAAGAGAGGAAATCGTCACGACATGTAATGCATGCCATCTGCTGCTATTGAATCATTAACCCGAAATCTGCAACACAATTCTATCAAAACAAGCATGTGTGTCAGACTGATGATGTAATAAAAAACAATGTTAATCAATCGAATGTCAAAGTCCTTTCTTATCTATCTCATCTATTTACCTGACGCAGTCTGTGTCCAGAGGATGTTCCTGGTGCTTCTGTATCCTCTTCCTGTAGGCAGTAATCAAACATGGATTATTTGTCTGATTAATAACCAGATTACCTTTTCAATTGCAAAGTTGACCATAGATGAATTACTAAAAATGGAACTATATCTTTCTGACAATCAATTGTAACTAATTTAGGATTCCTGAAACTAACATAGTAATTTCACAGCCGTGCATGGTAGAGCAAACAAATATAATACTAATGACTCAAGATGATTTAAATCAGACTTACCTCATCATCTTCATCCATTTCCTCAACAGCATTGTAAATCTCCATGATATCTGTGCAGCTGGGATTACTGGGAAAAGTAGGAAGAATGTGTCAATTTAGTATGCGAGAAGATTTATTTGAATGACACTGTGCCTGCTATTTGGGTATCATCACATGATGTAGATTATCACAACACAAATACTAGTCTGAACAGAGTAAAACGTACTTGACATATTTCTGGAGGACATTTGTGATGATCTTTGCAGAGTGGGCAATCTTGCTCCTCGGCTCATTGAAAGTGCGGGCGTTATGTGCAATATACCTGGCATCCCAAATTAATGCTGAGAGGTGCCTGTGGATCACCAGAGGTGAGTAAATACACAGTGTCTTCACAAATGAAACAAAACATCAATTATTTGAATTTCAACAGCTGAAGTCATTTCAAGGAGAGAGCTGGGTCAACAGTCAGCTGTGCAAATACTTCCATGCCTTTGCTTTGGTGGTAGGAAGAAGGAGGAGGAAAGACCGGTGAGACTGACCTGTAGAATCTGTTCCTGAGTCGCAGTCTGATGGTGCCCAGGTCAGTGGGATATGCGATTACAGTGCAGTAAGTGGGATACTGGACTAAGTCCACAGGACCAGAGAAGGGCGCTGCGATCTCTATAGCAGAAACAGTGGGAAGGTGGGTAAGCATGAATGGGAAGAAAATATTTTGCTGTTAAAGATGATGTGAATGGATTGGGACAAGACGTTTGAAAGTTGAAGTGTGCGATTGAGAGCAAGCAATAAAGAGCTTGTTCACGTGCATACACACCAACGGTGATGAGCTGGTCGATGCCGGCGATGATGCGCTCACACTCGGTGTCTCTGCTCCTCTCCCCCCACTCCTCAGGCAGAGGCTTGTACATCAGCTCACTCATCTCATCTGCAGTCACAGGGATACCACCTCCTTCTGTCTCTGGCTGCTGAGCTGCACAGATTCAATATGCATCGACCCCATTAACCCCACTTTGTGAAGGGACATCAGTTCTGTGTTCATGCGTAGATGTGACAGAAATAAGATGATAAAAGTTATAATTACCATTATCTGGAATAGGTTCGACATCCCAAGGACTCAGTTTTTCTGTTTCCCCGTTGTCCCATCTGATGAAAACACACCAAAGTCAACCACAGTGGCTTGGAAATAACAATACGGCATGTGACACACAATTTGATGGAGCCACTGTTCATCAGACCACAAATGAGACAAGAATTACAGCCCTCCGCCTCCCTCCCTGTCGCTAGGAGACTACTTTGCTAGAATTCAGTCAGCTCGAACCCCGTCTCCAGAGTAGTCTGTAGTCTCGTTTACTGTAACCAGTGTAACGTTAGCATGATAACATGGTTGGATTAGCGAGCTAAAGCACCAAATGAGCTGTTCTGCGATAGCAATGCTACACAGTGGTTAGAGAGAAAAGTAAAAAAGATAAGAAGCTGATGGAGAGGCCAAATTAACATTTTATTTCACGGGTAGATTTGTCCTAAACGGTCGACTCGATTCCCAAAATTTGACCTGCATTACGGCTGATTTTAAACCGCAGATGACGTTTTTGAGGCATTTTTAACCATAAAATGCAGATTTGTATTTTTACACCAGCATTGATACAATTAATCGAAGTACAGTCACATTGAGTTTATAATAATAATAATAATAATAAAAAATGCATGTTTAAGTGTGCAATTACTCTAATATATATGATTCTATATGATGATTAATACGGTCATTAAAACAATATATTTCTTTCAATTAAAAAACTAATATTACATAATGGTTACCGTCATTACAAGAACTGTGACACAAACATGACGGACTGCCATGCCTCTTAATAACCACTAGGGGGCAGACAGACAAGTCCCTGACTGACACATCAAAAGCAGTGTGTCCTAGAAACTAGGCGGTATTCGGAATTGATGGTGGCGCCACAACCACCATATCTCCAACCGTATCACGATGATGTGTTTTTTTTCCCACCTGACTTTGAAGCACTGGAAGAGACTGTCAGGGTATTCAGCCTGGTAGGGCTCCTGACAGACGATGCTACCAGACCACCAGGCATCGTCTATCACTGAGCGAAACCGGTCATCTGCACAGGAAGAGATGTTAAAGGATTTAGGAGGAGGAAAAATCCACATTGTCTATATCTATGCAAAAATTCAGAATAAATCAGGAGAGTAAACATTACTTTGTTTGAAATGTAGACAAAGTAAAAAAATTGACTACTTGTGAGCACCTTTCTTCTGTTTGAAACGGATATGAAGAGGATGCTACTCTTCTTCAAAGCTAGGATTTGCCATCTTTAACAAGGTGCACAAACTTACTTGGTTGCCAGTTTCTACGAAGCGCCTCATCATAGCTTTGCCTCAACACGAGGAAATCTATCACATCTGGCATGTCGTGATACCTGTTGGAGAAATATACGTCACTTTCATGCGGAAGTACAATAAACCAGAGGCTCTCAATCTTGTCTCAATGCATGTCCTTTGGAATCAATTGCAATCGCCTATTTTTTACCCTTCTATGGTCTCTACCCCTATTCGCACAGGACTAGAATAATCTGGGGATGTCTAGTCATTTTTTATAATTGCGAATGTTGGGTGATTTGAATCCTGTGAGAATCTGCCATGTCCGTAATTTATTAAGTACCCACCACCATTTTTGGATTAGCTTTTTTTAGGTGTTACACAGAGCGCTGATATCATATCTGAGGGATAATGTCAGTAAATTCAAGTAAAATGCAGACTTTTGCTTATATAATCACAATTTCTAATCACATGAGGTGCCATGATAATACTATTAAACATATTTTCAGATTCTAATAGTTATATTCTAGATGTGATAGATGTAAAAATGTCCTAAATTTAAATGAACAAATCTAAAAACCTTTCACATAGCTCCTGGCAGAGTGCCCGGACCCCACTTTGAGAACACTGCAATAAACTTTTAAGACTTTGTCTTTGTGAAACTGATGCTAAATTATATTGATTTGATCAAATAAATTACAGTACCAGAAATTCAGCCCACATGTCAAGCCAAAACCAGATTTGTACCCTTAAAATATTTGTTCTGATCAGCACACACACACACAAACACTAAAATCATAACCTCCATATTTTGTACAGTCAAGTTAAATGCCACATTTGTGTTGGGTTACTAATTGGTGTAAGAAATGCAACAATATGTAATGTGTGAAAAACTGAGCTGCTTACTTGACAGAAAACGACTTTTCTGATATTTTGCCAGTGCCGTGGTCAATGAGAGTCAGCTTCAGACAGCACAGTGTTGGAGGGCAGACTTCGTATTTGATCCCAGTGATCTTCACAAACTCTTGGTCCTAGAACACATTTGTAAAACAAACGCAAAATAATGGGTGCTTACATTCAAAACAACAAAAAACACAAATGAAATGATGTATCCAAGTGTTCTTTTTTCATGACGTCAGTGAAGATTTTGTAAATGATGTTCCTCAGATTTCTGTGTATTCTTCCAAGCTCTTCTAACAAGAACATTTGTATTATCTTCGTATTTGCCCTGGTCTTACCCGTAGCTCCATTTTCTTCCAGGGCTGTTTGTCTAAGTTCATGGGGTACAGTTCACTTCGGCTCACGGCCTCGATGTAGGCCTCGTGTCCCTGCCGAAAGTAGATCACCTGACAAGACAAGAGATTCAGAGCTTAGACAGTAACTTTCTCACAAGATGAGAAACAAGATTGTGATCATGACGTCCTGTTAAACCACCAAAATATCTATACAGCTGCTGTATATTAAAAGAACAATCTGTACTGTCAATATTTCTAACGTCTAAATTATTCCCTAATCTTCCCAAAGTGCATACCTCGTCGCCCATTTGGGGAACAAACGGAGACTTCCTGGGAATGACATCAGTGATCCATGGAGAGGGTCTGAACTCATTGGACACTTCTCTGTTGATGGATGGTCTGACCTTTGGACGCTAAAGATGTAAAACGTTGAGGGTAAACGTGAGCCTGTTTCATAATATTTCTGACCAAATTCATCTTTATGTTTCCTCCCTGACAGAAGCAGAGTCTGGGCAATGATCGACCAGTTAGGACTCAAGACAGCGAGACGTTATGATTAGGTTGGCCACTGTGTATACTGTACACACTGCGTTCAATAACTCACCCTGGGTGACTTGTACTTTGCCTTCTTGGACTTCTCTTTGCTTTTCTTGCCAGATTTGTCCTCCTCATCACTCTGCTGCTGCTTCTCCTCCTCCTCATTTTCATTATCATTCTCTTCCTCCTCGTCTTCAGAACTGCTGATTCTGCGCTGCACTCGTTTACGTGACGACAAGGGGGTGGAGGGCTTCAGGTTGATGCCAGCGTCTGCCGTCCAGTCCGAGTACTCGCTGGACGTGTGGCTGTCCAATCAAAAGCAATGACGATTACAAGTTTAAGTTACATATACGAAAACAGGCAGAAAAACGTAGTTAAATTATTTGTTTTAACCTGCTTTGGGTACCAGATGGGTGGGGATTGCCACCTAAGACAACACAAAGGAGTAATACAACATTTTAACATGAAAGACAAAACTTTACCGTCTATATAATCATTTTTTGTGATTCAGGAAAACCCTTTTATCTGGCACTCTAAAACAAGTTAAAACAAATTCTAAGGATGACTCCCCAATAGGACAGTCTTGGGTCTATAAAACGTTATACCTTGAGCTGTCACTTTTCCACTCTTCCTCATCATTGGAGGAATCGATTTCACTGCCATCCAATTCATTGTCCTGAACAGATTAAAAATAAAGGAAGTTCTTACAATCCCCCGGAAAGACCACAGGTGCTCGTCGAGGACATTTTTTTGCAATGTCACAGGAGAGCGAAGAATGCGATACCTCAACGTGTACCTCTGAACTTGCCGTCTCCTCTCCCTCTTCGCATGACAAGTCGAGGAATTCCAGCGTGTCACTGCGGCCGTGTCCTCGCTTTGCAGTGCGAGGCTCATCGTCTGAATCATCCTGAGGGGACAGATTACGACTCAAAACCAGTGCAGAGATTTGTACAGAAATAGTTGTGAATAGAGAAATAAAATCTTTGATTATACATAAATTAATTAATAATCCTACAGAGATTTTATCGACACAGTATATATAATATATAACACCTTTGATGAATATGCTGTTTCCTGCTAAATACAGTACACACTGCCTGATGATTATTCACAATACACAAGTCATTTTTCAAATTGCCATTGAAGACTTCCGACATGGAAACCTACTCGACAGCTGCTGTAGATAATGCGTCTCTTCTTTGCATTATACAGAACCACCTCCTCATCTCCTCTGGCTGCTCGAATGCGCTCCTGGAGTCTAAAAAAATAAACAGCCCCAACATGCCAAGTAAAATAAATGCTGTAAAGTCTCATTAGGTATGTAAACCACTCTCTCTGTTACTTGAGAAATTGTTTGTTTTTTTACATGTGTGTTGAATTCTATTGAGTATTATTCAAATATTGATGTAATCTAAAATGGAGAGAACAAGAATCCATTTCCACTTTGAAACATAAACTAATATAAAACACCACAACAGTACTGTCATGGCCTGTGGATGGTGATGCTAACATCGTTATCTCTGGTACCTGTAGCTGCTGAATGCCACCTCAGGCACCACCACCCTGCGTCTCCAGGCCTGCAGGTCTCGCTCTGTGGCCATCTGGCTGCGAGGAGCATTCTGGTGCATCTGCCGGACACCCTCCACCTGTCCACTGCGGCGCAGACCCACATTAGGGGGTGACTGCACGTCTGCTCGATCATTCACAGACACTGCAATGAGGGAGCACATACCTAGCATCCAACAGCTCACTGGATCAATATGCTGAAAGAATCCGATAAAACACTGGTGGTGTATTGATACCTCTACGTGGCGTGCTCGGTGCTGGTGCCAAGGCGAGGCCCTGTGCCTCAGCTTGCCCTTCTGGTCCTTCTTCCGCCACCGTCGCCAACTCTGTCCCAACCGGGCCCTGCCGGTCTTGTTGTTGCTGGAGATTTCGGATGGCCTCGTCCAAAAGGGTGCTGCGCCTTATCGCAGCCTCATCGTGCTCTGCAGTCTGCTGGCTGATCACCTGCTCCACAACCTCGCCATCACCTGAAGGCGCCATCAAACAAAAATACCAGGAGCATGAGTGGGATGTAGCAGAGGTTAACACTGGTTAAACACTTACGGTGGCTTCTGAAGACATAAAAGATACGGTTTAGATGTTGGCTGACAAAGCAGTGAAAATTAATGTCTTTTTTTATATTAAATAAATAAATATATATAATTTATTTATTTTATTTATTATTATAGTCAATTTAAGGCCTGCTTATGGCCGGTTGCTTACTGGTGGCTACGTATCCCAGCTGAGGGACCAGGTGTTCAGCAGAAATGTTCTCTCGGCCCGGTACTAAACGCTGGTACCTGAAAAATCAAGAAAAGACATTTTAGAAAAGGTTAACTTTAAAAACATTGCATGCATTTATATCAAACACAGATGTCTGATCGTTACTAGCTTTAAGTCAAACCAACATTTTTAGCTACGCAACCCTACTTAGTATTGCTTTTCATAACGGCCTAGGGCATCGAGAATTTGCAGAGGACAAACATTTAAACACCCGAGGCCTAGGTAATAACTGAAGACTGAACGGCTGCTGTATAACTGGTAGAAGGTCATCATGTCTACCTTGGTGGATGGGGGTTTCCATCCACATCCACCAAGAAAGGTGGGGGCATGAGATGGGGTGCCTGCTGCGTCTGCTCATCCAGCACGAAGCCGTTGGTGTCCCGGATCAGCGGTCGGTAGTCTGTGTGGAAGAACACCTGGTCGGGAAGCTACGTGGCGGCGGGGAGAATGAGGAAATTTAAGGTATGACTTCACCCTGCAGCTTTTGTTATGTTCATATTTTGTGGGATTATTCAGACACACACACTTATTTTGGGGAGTGCTAATGTTAGTTTTTTTAGAATATACAGTAAGATTCCAAAGTGTTAAAATTCAAGGGCTATAACAATTTCTTAATCTGGAAAATGCTATGCTGTGTATTTATCAAGTGAAAACTGGTATCCCCAAAAACGGCATTACAATAGATTTCATTTGGCTACAATTGTTTGTGTCAAGGCTGAAATGAGATGTATCCTTGCCTTCTCATACGGCTTGGAACTGCCGAAGCCAAAGATGAGCAGATGGCCATGGGAGTCTGTGCAAGCAAAACGATGCCCATCAGGGGTGAATTTGCAGTCGAAAACAGCTCCATGACCCTGGCCCTCAATCTGGATGAGAAACACAAAATCACCCCAGGTACAGAAACTCGTTAGCCAGGGAAACTTTCTTGTATTGTTTTTTTTTTCTTTTCAGATCCTGCAGGACCTTAAAAGACACTTTGTACAGAGAAAACAAAAAATGCGGCAGTCGAACAGTACAGAAATAGTTGGAAGGTTTATGTAAAAAAACAGGATTGTAGGTCTGAGGTAGAAGTTTCAGGATAAATGAGACGGTTACAGGATGAAAAACACTTGAACGCAAACTGATGGCAAATATTGAACTAGGTCCGTTTTATTACGGCTTTGCGTTTTGCCATCTTTGTCAGCTTGTGTGTTATGGTGGGTTTCTAATTGTTTGTTCGCCGTGCTGTCGTGTTTACCATCATGTAAATGCCATGTTTTCATAGTGCTCAGTGTCAGTGTACCATGTTGAAGTAGTGCTGTGTGTTTGTCCCTCGTAGCAGATCCCATATGAAGACGTTCCCATCATGGCCGGCAGACAGGATGATCCTGGGGTCAAAAGGGTGCGGCTCCAGGACAAACACCTCAGCCTCGTGGCCCTGAAAACAACATTCAAGTTAGTTAGTGGTTTTAAAAATAGTTCATTTTTGGAGGTTAAATGAGGTGGTTGCAATATCCACTTTGCACAACACTGTGCACAATTACTTTTAGGATATGTAGCAGCTGTCCTGTGTAGGAGTTCCACACTTTGAGGAGATGGTTGTTAACAGCCGTGATGACTGTATTATCATGGCGATCCCACGCTACCATGGTGACTTTGGGTTTGAAGAAGCTTTCCTCTTCACTCATTGGTTCAACACTGAGAGAGAAACAAACATCAAATGTCAGACACTATATGATGCAAGTCTCAAAGCATACTATCTAATGTATACAGTTGATTAATTACAGAACACAAATGACAATAAAATAATGAGTTGCTTGTATCTGATGCTGTATTTCAAAAAAGTAAGTTTTCCATTCATTTTCTCTTTGTTTCGTGTTGCAATATGCATGTTGCTACCTGTTCCCTTTCCACAACATTATTATATGTATTTTCTCTTTCACAATATCTAAATCTCTAACATTGCACAGACCTCCCTCTCTCTTTCCTGGCTGTAGCTGCCTCATTTCACATGTTGGATCTGGTTCTCATCCTCCAGGAGATTCAGTCTCTCCCCATGACTCGCTCTCCTTCTGTGCGTTTGTTTCATCCCCCTATCTGTGTGAATGATGTGCTTGACATTGTTTCACATTTTTTGTGCAGCCTGTCCTCTTTCCAGGTTACTTGGTGGAGAAGAGGTCATGTAGTTCAGGCTCTAACTGCTAAGCAACAATTAGAAGTTGCTTGACATTCCCTTGGATCCATCTTTTTTTCTAGATATCATTTTGTCATATGGATTGACTAGACTTTTTTTAATGATCTTGGTTATTCTGTACACAACATTTTGCATCTGTACATCCTGGGAGAGGTATCTCTCCTCAGTTTCTCTTCCGGAGGTTTAACACACAGTACCAAACTGAATACATGTACTGAGATGGTGAGACAACAGACCGATGAAAAACATTCTTGTATTTTTGGCCATTAAATTTGAAAGGCAGTGAAAATGCTTTTGGCAGACGAGCCAATTGTGGAAACTGCCAGTGAGGCTCCTTTATACAGTATGCCCTCTCATGGCAGACAGATAAGCTCTGGGTGGCAAACACTATTTTGGTGACTTGCATTCCAAAAAACAGTGACGGTAGCTGAAAATATTGGTAGACTGATATGTATATTACATCGATGTACTGTATTCGCACAAATACATTATGCATCCTGTATGACTGACTGTGAAATAAAGCCTGAATGTTTGGAGTCATTCCTAGTTTGACTGAACAAAGTGTCCAGAAAGGTGCTTTGCTAGACAGATACAATGTCAAGGATCCAGCATGTGATTTTGTCCATAAACCATGACAACAGGGAGTACCAACTAAATGTCTAACCTCGTTCTTTTGTTACTCCCCAGTATTTTCACCACCCTCAGATTAAATGTATTTAGTTAGTTAGTTAGTTTCATGTTTTAGCAGGCAGATCGCACCGCCTTCATTGACCTACAATTCAGCAACGAGGTAAAAAAAAACTAAACAAAAAAAAAGGTCAGACCAAACAAATATAAAGCACTTCATTCAAATAATTGATCTAAAAGTATATTTGGATGTGGGATTAATGCATTTGTAAAATTCACGGGCAAATTAGTCAAGACATTTAGTATTTTACTAAATGCTTTACATCAGCAGGCAAAGATTTTCCGAAATCAGCATTTTTTTTAAAATCCAGAATTAATGATGTTGTGCATAAAAAACAACATATTTCAGTCCATAGGGGGAAGAAATGTCTTCCCTATCTGTTAACTGCTTTACAAAACAGGCGAGACGGCCGTGCTAAGACTAATACAATCCGACAAGTGAATAAATAAAACATTCAGAAAATGTAATTCCTCAGCCTACATTAGCACCTGGTTTACTTGTACGTGCTCCAACAGCTCCTTGAGGCGAGCAATGGAGCAAATGATTGTGTCCAATACAGCAAATCTTCCAAATACTTTCCTACAGAGAATCTTGTTCTTGCATATCCTGAAGCTTAGAAAGTGTCCATCCTTGTCTCACTCTTTCTTCTTAAGAGACATAGATATTGAGGACACATCAAAAGGAATCTACATTAAGAATGCACACTGGTGTACGACAGCACAGTGCTCCTTACCCTGGAAGAGTGGCAGACATGTTGAGCAGGAGGCACCTCCACTGCTGACGCAGATGGAGCTTCCAGATCCGTGCTGTTCCATCTCGGCTTCCACTCACAAACCTGAGACAGGACAGCACCAACCAAACCATGAACCATCACGTCATACACTGTTAAATGTAATTCAGTAAATTTTTTAAACAAAAATAAACAATGATTCTACTGTACCTTTCACCCGAGTGGCAGAATTGGATGCTATCAACTTTGTCCTAAACAGAAAGCAGAAATATGGAGAGTAATCATGAGTAATTGTGTCATGTAATTGTTGAATGTTTAATACATTCAACCAGATAATGCAGGTAACGGTTAATGTTTATATGATTTCTGTTTGGCATTTGAGAGGGTTCTCACCGTGTGCTCATGGAGCTCTGATATCTTTTCTGGACTTCCGCCTCCCAAGTAATATATTCGGATGACGTCGTCAGTACTTCCTGTTGCTAAGAACATCCCACCTGAAAAAAGGTTTGTTTGTAGTAAATATATGCTAGCTGGATGATAATTCTATGAAGCATCAGGTATTATTTAACACATGAAGTAGCATATATACAGGTTAAATAAACAAAGAGTACAAACATTCAATATAACACAGTATTTGACATAACAGTCAACCTAAAATGACTAATTACCTGGACTGAATGAGGAGCACACCGTCTGAACTCCTGGTCTCGGCCGCTCTATGAATTTGTGTGGCCGATCACTTGAAAGATAGAAACAAAATGTTTTATTAATTGTATTCAGAACAGGACAAGTGACTATATTTTACTGGCAGGAAAAGGGCATTTTACAGAAAAACTGAAGTGCACAGTAAAATACACAATATCTGGTTGCAGGGGACATTTAAAAAAGGATGTAAAGAATTGTCTTGACCGTTTGCTCACATCATTTGCCTACACATGTCCAATGGCAACCAGCAGTTTAATTAATTTACAGCACTAGCACCAGTCCTCACCTTTACATCTTGTGTTAAATTGGCATATTCTTAAATAAATAAAAGTAAGTTTAAGTCTCATCCAATCTAACTGGCATTTCAACTTCAGGAGGACAGAAGTGACTAACAGTCAGGTGTTTGTCTCACATTCCTTTCTCAGGTGAGACTCAACACACTTTGAAGGAAATAAAGATCACTCAAACCCCATTTAGTTCAAGTTAGTATTCTACTTGTTTTATAATTTTACCTGGTTGCTTGCTATACAACTAGAAGCTTGAAAGTCAAAGTAAAGCATCTTTGAATGCAGTTATAGTACCAATAGTAGCCAGTGTTGGGACAGAAAAAGACTGTCAACCAGTTTGACTGGTCTTCCAGCATTTGCCATGTACAACTACCATTTACATAACAGCCTACAGTTTACCATGTTAAACTGTTTGCTCAGCGATGTCAATGTTTCCTTTAAATCATTAATACACCATTCTCAGTCTTTGCTCCCTTAAGAGGAAAACATTTTAAACCTAAATGACTTGACCACATGGAACACATAATTATTTGCGTTGATGTATATATTTCTCACAGGGTTTTATTTTCTTAATTACTACAACTGAATAGTTGTGAGTGTCACCATTTCAAAAATCACATTTAAAGCAGCACTCACCTAAAGTTGAAGTTGTTGACATCCCACTGCCAGAAGCAGACAGTGGCATCAGTTCCAGTGGACAGCATGAAACGTTTTGAGCCCTTGGCAAACGGTGAGAACTGAGAACACAAGACATTCCTCGATCAGCCATCTGAACCACTCAAATATATTAAGATCAAGAAAGGGGTTCTACATGGAGGGTTATAAATTACATCCCACCCTGACCAGACAACCAGACCAGAGTGTAGACAACAATGATAACAGGAAGTATGTTTCCATTCACCCAGCATAAAATTTTACACTTGACAATGGGAAGTTGTCATAGCAAAAAGAAGAATGAATGAAAGGCTGATGGAAACATATTTTTAGTATAAAACAACAACTTTGCCAGTTCTGCTACCACCTCCTCTTGTTTTATTTTAGGCAGTCAATGCAGCAAAAATATATACTGCCACACATTCTTTTAGGCGCATTATAATAAATACAAGTAATACTAATTCCATCACAGATGGAAGCAGAAGGCAATGCACAATGTAACAAAGTTATAGACACTTAATCATCTTACAGTCAACCTTAAAAATATATATATTAGCTGATGTAATGGTCACTGATTCATGTTAACTTTTGTTTCTTTTTTTAATACACTGGCATTTCTTAAAATGCCAGTGTATTATCATGACGGAGATCCCTTTACCTGTAGGGAGGTAATGGATCCACTGTGCCCCTGTAGCACAGCCACAGGGGCACAAGTACGAAGGCACCACACACGGATGGACTTGTCACAGCTTCCCGCAGCAATTAGTGTGTTCTCATAATTAACCGCCAAGTCTGTGATCTCTGCAGAGTGTCCTCGCAACGTTGCATGAAGCCTTCCATCAAAGGAAGACCAAATCTTCACCAGACAGTCATCTGAGCCCTGACAAAGAAAAATACCAACTTCTACTTGAGGATATTGTTCAGTGTTTCAGAAGCGCAAAAGCAAAATTAAAGTCACGGTCATCAACGCACATTGAGTAGGGGTATATTTATGAGTAGGGCAATATGTCGACAAGTTCCATCTTACTGTGAAGATCCTGAGACCGGTGCGATCAAATGCGATACAATACACTGCAGACAGATGCCCCAGGATCCGCCTATGCAGCCGCATGTGCTCATAGTTGCTGACAGGATTGATGGAGCTGAAGCGCTGGGCTCCCGTTAGCTCTCTCCCTCGATGGACCTTCACTGTTGATGAAAAGATGCCAATCATCAGAAAATTACAGAGCTATAACCAGACTGGGATCAACACAAATATGTGGGTATGAGATAGACCTTATCACAATTAGAGTAATTGTGATAAGGTCTAAGTGATAAGGTGCGGAGGGGCATTATCATCACATGATGGGAGTGAATATATGGAAATATAAGAAGCTGTTATTCTTGGGCTTAACTAAGCATGTAAATGCATCGTCTTCCAATCGACTTTTTTTTTTTTTTTTTTTTAAGTACAGATACATTTTTATACTTATGTTGGTTACATTATTTTTTTTAACGATTCTTTTTCAGGCTTTTATTGCTTCTTTCGAGCAGTTGGAGCATGTCAGGAGAACAGGGAGAGCGATAGATGGGATGACACGCAGCAAAGGGTCATAGATCGGAATCACACCCAGGTGAGCTGGATGTCATCCGGGTTACATCAATTTGATTTAAACATCAATGGCATGAAACAAAACTGCCATCTTTAAAAAAGAATAACAATATCACTACTGAAGTCTGATGCATCTGGTTTATATACAGTATGTTGCTATGAGAAACGACGGAATACCAGAGAAACAAGGATGCCAACCCATAATGTTCTCATCTGCTTTAAGTTCTCACTGCCTCAATATGAAGTTGTTTAAAAGCATTTCACGAGGCCCTTTTGTAGAGCATGTTCTTTTGATTCACTAATAAACAGTGAGTAATTTACAAAGCATTTCTTGAAAATCAACAAATAATCCAAAAGGCCAAGACAGTTTTCAAACAGAAGACATTGATGCATTGCAAACAGGCGTAACGATTCTTTGCAGCACTGTGCAGTAGATAGCTGTCACAGCAAATTTGAAATCCTAAAGAATCGAGCGAGTAAAGCATTGGAAAGATACCAATAATTCCTCATGAATCTCTCGATGAAATGATGGCTTATGATCAATATAATTGTCATGTTAATAACAACTAGCACTGCGGGGTAACAGACTGCATCAAGGCGACCAATCTGGCAAAGTCATGGCAGAGCACCAAACTGTTATTTAACAACAGCCTCACAAAATGCCTTCAACTAAAAACTGTCTGACCACAGTCCTTGAATAAGAATTTTGAATTCTTTAGACTTTTTAACAAGCTCAAGACTTGTCAGCACACATAACATGCAGGGTTAATGGGGACATGCCAAGTACATTCACCAATTTTCCAGCACATCCATTTGTCCATTTAATTTCTTGAACAAAATACACACCAGAGCAATATTGAGTGAGGCCAGACTTACCTAGGTGTGGAGGTTTCTTGCAGTTGAAAGGCCTCTCTGGTGGTCTGCCCCGGTGAAGGGCTGCATATGATGAAGCATTAAATCGCACACTGTCGCAGTCTGAGAATCAAAACAAATAGTTTCAGTGTAAGAGGCATGTAGAATTACCAATACATAGTCCATTACTATGGAGAGAAAGAAAAAGCGAATTATATATTTGGATGCGCCTTGAAGATGATGTACCTTTTGTAGTCCTAAGCATTGACTGCTTTCCAGACCCCAGGAGAGAGTATACACCTGGGACACATGATGGCACTTCTTTGTCAAGAATTGGTCCAATCTGCTTGCATATCTGTAGCAAATGGTCTGGTGCAATATGTCTGTTGGCTGCAACCTGACAGGTCAAATAAAAAGAAAAAAAAGACACTAAGTACTGGCATGACACTGAATACAACAATTGTTCAAATAAACAACAATTCTGATAATCAATTAAAAATGCCAAACAACCAATTTAAATGAAAAGATTTGCTGCTCTCTTGTAAAATCAAGTACTTTGAAGATGTCATCTGAGGCTGTCAGAACTTGTGATCGACATATCTCACAACAGATTTATCAATAATGAGAATATTTGTTAGTCTCCCAAATGCAGATGTTTGTTTGTTTTTTGCAGAATGTTTTGCTGATCAGCCTGGTTAAGTTTGCTTCATATGAAAACTAGCAACCAAGAAACCAATCTTGATTGACTTTTGTAGCTTTTGTAGCTACATTTTACTATATGTATGACATTGTGTGGTCTTAAGTTGTAGGTAATATACCAAGGACTGTAGACGGCCTAAACAGTTGAGTAAGACTAAATGTTGTACTGGGTAGTTTGGTGGTTTCATGTGCTTCTCGACTCATATTCCGAGAGGCGTGGATTCTCTTTTTATGGACCAATCACAGCGCAGGTCACAAACTAAATAACGCAGAGACAGCGCATCTCGGCCTCTGATTGGCCAGTGGAGCCGTCTCGACGTTGCGAGGAGCCGAGCTACCCACCCTTTCTGCAGTACAACGTCGGGGCTAAATAATATTAAACCCTCTATCCAAATACAGTTTTCTGAACGACCACACGGTTCACTCTGACGAATTAAGTCCGCGGGAACGATTTGCGACCACGTCCACCGGTCCAAAACAAGATAATCCAACCGTAGTCCAGCAGGAAAAAGAACAAAGACCGTAAACAAGAACAGAGCATGGACACCGAGTCCCCCCCCCCTGTCACAAGACAAAAACAACCCGCCGACAATGAGCTTGATAACAGATACGAAGTTAAAGTTAAATCTCACCACATCTTCATATGTTCTCGGGTGCTCGTTCCCCAGCCAGTCCAATCTCCCGGGTAAGAGCTGTCGAAAACACAGTTTGGTAAAGCGGAGTCACCACAGAAAGCACTAGCATGCACACACAGTGAGCTGATAAAAAAAGAAGAAGCCGGGTGATGTCAAACGAGTGAGACGGCCAGAAGTATTTAAAAAAAAGTGGACAAGTTTCATGCCCAGACTCAGTCAAAACCGACGGAAACCAGCTAACGTTCGCGGTTAACCAGCAGCAGAGGCAGCCGGGATACACACCTGATAGTCCTGTAGTTCGCTCGCCAGAACCTGCAGTGGATTACAATATTCAGATTAGATTGCCTCTATTAACTCCGTTATAAACTAGCTAGTCAAACTATTTTGAAATACCACACAGTGTTACTAGTCAGAAGCCCACCAGCTCACCTCAGCCGCTCTCCGACACGGACCCGTTGTAAGGAAACGAGAAATCAAGTAATAGAGCTCTGAAATTGAACAGTGGACACGTTAACCGTCAGGAAAAAGCAGTTAGGGTATCAATTAGCGCGAGCGATATCGTTGGAAATCAAGCGATCAATCGGGTTTACTTTCTGCGGCTTACCCGACTCAAGGAGCGAAATGTTCCGATTTTTGGCCATTGAATCGGCCGTGATTTGGAGAGGCGAAACAATTTTTTAGGCTAACTTTGTGACTACAGAGACTAGGATATATTTATTTAATTTCGGTTACACAGCTCTGACCCCCTCCACGGTTGCTCCCGCTTTCTATTCAGCCTGTTTGCAGTCGCCATTGGAAGGATGAGGCCCGAGCGATACGACTTACTTCCGCCACAGCGGAGTAACACAGGAAAAAGGGGGTGGGGAGGAGCACTTTCAACAAAAGACAAAACGTTGTCTTTGGCCCGATGGCTCGCAATATTAACATTATTTTATGGAAGTCAAGTGTTGATACGACGTATGAATCCACGCGTAAAAATAAAATAAAATTAAAACATTTAATTTAAATTGCACACAGCGCAGAGATCAAACGGCCGCCCTCTTTTTTTTTTTTAACCAGTATTGTGAGTTCTGCACATGACGTCACACGCAACGGTTGCCAATTGGCGTTATCAATTTTGTAAAATCATCAAACAAGTCCTCAAATGATGAAAGACACAATTGCAGAGTCAGTTAATTAATGTAATTGTAGTACTAAGTTTATAGTGCCTAAATCCTATATTGTTGGTGGAATTTAACTAAGTATATACTCAAGTTATGTAAAAGTACAATCTTCAGGTACTTACTTTACTTGATAAATGCATTTCATGTTACTTTATAGTTCTACTCAGCAACATTTATGTAATCGCTTTTGTGGATACTCTGTAGATTCAGATTATTATTAATAGAAAATGTAAGACAAAACAAATAAATCCTGCTGTATATTTTTACATTAAGCCAGCTGGCAGTATATAAACATAAGAAAAATTAACCCCAATGTTGAAAGACGAGTGACACTTAAACAAGATGAACATAGACGTATGTTCTACACCCAACTTTACCAGATGTAATATTTAAGTGATGTAGCGTACACATTAATACATCAATAATTAGAATCCAGTAATATAAAATCTGATATTCTGTAATGGCCGTTCTGCATAATGAGTACTTACACTTTTAATAGAGTATTTTATTTACACTATTGCTACTTTTACTATATAAGTGATCCGAATTCTTCTTCCACCACTGGTTATCAAATATCCGATTGGCCAGGACAGCGGATCCCAAGCTGGGGGGTCAACCAGGGCACCAAAAGTCCTAGGTTTACTGTATAATATTTACTTACATGATGCATACTCCTAAATGAAGTCATTTTAAATGTATTTATTAAAATTACGACACAACGAACCTGGGACCAAAGAGTGTACCCGTAAAGAAATGCTCTGCACAATATAGTGGAAGGTTCATTCGGGATCAAGCTGCACATTTTGGTTTGGGGTCCCATGCGCGTTCATTTCAGCCATGCTGTTGATGCTACGTCAGGATTTATGACATACTTTCCCTGAAATTCCTGGCTTTATAGACGGTAACAACACATTTTAATTGTTCAAATTGTGCAATAGTTCTGAATTACAATATGCATTTAACACCTTATTTTTGGCACTACATAAGTCCCTATGTTATGTGTTAACAATGAAGTTAAATTATGCTCATTCTAACTTTACTTACCAGTCAATTGTAAACTTTGTTACTGATTACCAACTAGGCATTTAGCAAATTGGTCCAACTATCAAGCTAAGGTTTTAAGATGTTTTAATCTACATTTATTGACCTAATACCCAGTCTCGTTTCTCTTGTAGTTTTCTGGAAATGAAACATTTAATGTCAGAACGTTTCCACCTTCTTTGACTTGCAGGCTAGAAATTGAGCGAGGGAAAATGTTAACACAACAATGGTCCCAACACTGGAATTTAACTCAGATTGTTGTTGTAACCACCTGGTTCTGCCAGTTATCATTTTTCCTCTCACTCAAGTTGTAAAAAAGGGTAACAAATTACCCGAAAACAGTACTTTTAACTCATCATTAGACACAGGATGTAATTAAAGCAATGAGAAACAAGCTTCAGAGGAATTCCCATTTTATTCATAACAAACAAAACTTTTTTTTATTTTTTTATTATTTAAAAACCAAGGAAACTGTACATTGGAAGAGAAATCCCAAAACCGCAATGTATATATCCACAAATATGTGGAATACATTTTGTAGACTGAGGTGAAAATACAGTAATCCAAAAAAAAGGGGGGAAAAAAAAAGTGATAAACTCTGTAATGCATTTTGTTTTGAGCACAGAGAGTATGGATTAGTCTAACCATCCTCAGATGTACCATCACTGACAGCATATACAAACAAAACAAGTCCAGGACTAGTGAACATGATTAAAGTGAACATTGTGAACAAGACTCTTAGCATAGATCACAACTCTCAAACTTTCAATCATCCTATTCCCTATCAAAACACATAGTATTACGATGTTTTAAATTCCATAACAGTACAGGTTACAAAATCCCTCAAGGTGCCTCGGGAATGTCTCAGGTAAACTCCCCCGAAGTTGAACATTTAATTCCTGATATAGGCACAACTTCATGTCATGCAGAAAAACTAAAACCTAAGAGGCCAAATAACAAGCCAGAGAAATGAGGAAAAAAAACAACAACAAAACATAGTGACCGAGAAGCCATGAAACTGAATGGAATTTGTAGTACATTTATTTAAAAAAAAAAAAAAATCAAAAAAAAAAATCTGCATTTCTGCAATCGGATGCCTAAAAACATTACTGTCTTATGAAAATAGTAGATAAAAATATTCTCTGCATTGTACAAGAAACGAGGTACAGGGAGTCCTGGCAAGTGAGTCCCAGGGTGTCACAGCTACTCTGCATCTTTATCTTCTTCCTCATCCTCATCGTCCTCATCCTCCTCCTCGTCCTTGTCCTCTGCATCATCTGCCTTTTCTGCCTTATCCGCTGCCTTATCTGCTCCCTTAGCAACCTGCAGAAGGATGGAGAAAACATGCTTTATCATTTAAAAAAGTATCTTTGAATATTGCTACAGTGGCAATTTCACATGGCACTCATGGAGAAACAAAATTCTGTAATACCTTCTCAACTTTTTCCTCGCCGTTTTCTGCTGCAGCCTCTTCTGTGTCAACTTCGGGGTCTTCCTTCTCCTCAGGCTTGGCTTTGGCCTTGGCCTTTGCCTTGGTCTCTGCCTTGGTCTCTGCTGCTGCTGCTGCTTTAGCTGGTTTTTTGGCTGCCTTGGCAGTTACCTACCATGTCAACAACAAAGCAAGCAGTGTAAAACGCACGGCCAAATGTTCACAACAGAGATTTTACCTATTTTAAATGGATACAGTGCTCTTGGCATTGAAAAAAAAAAAAATCTCTTACCTTTTTCTGTTCTGGCACCGGTTTTGGCTCTTCCTTCTGTAACACACCATACAATTATGTGCATGTTACACAATCAAAGTGAGCATAGTAATAGAATATGCACAGATTTTTATTTAAAATCGTCTTTGCAGAACTTACCGGTGTCAACCGTAAGGACTTTCTTTGTGGCTGCTGAAGATACAACACGACAGTTCAGTCAATTTGCAAGTATTAATACACACGATACAGAATAAAATACACATCCCCTTATAAAATGTATGATTAAAACAGGCAGGACAGCGCATGTGGGGGAATAAATACATTTAGTTTATTCATCAGTTTTTTTAATCAAATACATAACTAGACTAAGGACTGGCCTAAGTTTATGAGAAGTGTCAAACGTTTTTCCCTGGTAAAAATGTAAATGCTAAATGAAAAAAAGGGTATTATTTGCAAATTAGCTTCATGAAACCAACTATATACACTCATTCATCGTAGTGAATGGTTGACTGAGATTTCAGATGCTGGGAAATCCCCAGTAAAGCCAAATAATTATACAGTCATCTCAGGGACAAAAGATAGAATATTGCAATGAGGGATTTTATAGTAAAATACTACGGACTCAACATGAATTGTTGACATGCAAGAATTTGTGAGCAACACACACACACGGGAGCAATTTTCACTAAGCATCTGGGCACTGGAAGGCGAGATCAATGTGTGTGCTCTAATAACCAGCGCCCCCTAGAGGCGGTGCAGCTCCTTGAACCCAGTAGACTGAGCAGGTTTGGCATGTACATTTAAAATAAATAATTTATTGTCGTCCTTCGAATCTCAGTCTCTTGCCTGCATGATTTAAAGCAGGCTGCACTAAGTCATATCAAAAGCCGTCCAGCAGCAAATGAGACGGTCTCTTTTGTCTCGACAGAAATTAGAACAAAATGTTCATTTGGGCACATGTTGGGGTGCCACGGACAGTTTTTGCTGAGTCTGTCAGTTAATACGCGGATACTAACCTCTTCCTTTGTGTCGATGGTTGACTGAAAGAAAGAGAGAAAGAAGTGTTAAAAAAAAAAAGGCATGAACAACAGCTATTCATGACGGCGCTAATGTGGGCGTGTAACGCATGGGGGGATGGGCACCTCTCTCCCCTTAGCCACAAAGAAATTATGCAACCTTAAACTGGGGGGGGTATAACACGTTTCTAAGTTAGATATTTAGCCCCTTCGAGTTTCGTTCCCGCCAAGCACCGCAGCATTCACGAGATCGACATGTTTTTGTTGAGCAGGCGCGTGGCTGCAGCTACTTTATCATCGACGAGAAGCGGGAATAGCCCCTCCTCTACCGCCACGCGCGCTCCCATTTCCCCCACAAAAAAACCGCAATGGGTCCGATTTACGATGCCAAACACGACGACTACGCGAGTGTTCAATAAAACGTCTCCGACTCGACGAAACGGGCTTTTTAATGTTTAAAGCAACCAGATGTGTCGCTGTCTTTTTAAGGATATTTCAGCTGCAGTGACGAAAAATAATATATAAGACACCTCAAGGGTGACGCGCAGCAGCGTTACAGCACTCGCTGGAAAGAGTAGAAAAAAATAAAAATCCACACATGCAGCGTGGGCTTCAAATACGAAGATAACACCTCGAAATGTACCGAGGGCAAATAAATGCCGAGATAGTAACACATACACAGAGTAAGTTATATCCAGCGGCAACTACGGAATACATTTCCTTGAAATGGCAACCTGTTCATCGACGGTGGTTACACCCCTTTGTTTGATGTCGGCCAAATATGTTATTAAACCGCCGCCAGATTAGGTATTTTCTTTATCAAATTAGCCGCCAAGTAGCTAGTCGCGTTAGAAGAGGCGGCGCATTTTTTATTTATTTATTGCAAACGTGCTCGGTGAAAAAAAGAAGTCACGTTGCACTGCACTAAGTAAAAGGGCGCCACTTCCCTGTATCAACATGGTCTACACGACAGACGAGACCACAGCAAAAAGGAGGACCTCATGCATGCACATGGACACACTGTAGCAAGTACTCGTAACGTTATATTAAAGCGCATGCACCGTGAAAAAGATTTTTTCTTTATCTTAAAAAAAAGAAAATGCATTTGAAAATGCTCGTAAAAAAATACGGTATAGATTACATTTCACACAATGTACACGGTTCTGTTTTTTTTTTTTACTTACTTTAGTTTTCCTTCCCATTGTTGCTGCGGTTGTAGGACAGATATATCTAGTTGTATAACAGAATAACGCAGCCTTTCGCTGTTTGGGAAACTAAATGAAATGTGGGTCAGCTGTACACCTCAGCCTACACCTTCAGAGTCGTCTGTAACTTAACATTAACGTCGGACTAGTACTAGAACTAGCTCTAACCGGATTGGATCACCCTCTCTGTATATTTTATCCCTCATCCTACCAACCCAGCAGGGAGAGCAATGCCCCGCCCCTCACCTCCTGTGATTGGCTCTGGGGCCGAGGCAACACATTTTTGAACCACAACATCTTACCTGTGTGGGCAGGATCGTGTGCCAATCAATCGGCCTAGCCAGCTCTCACTTTTTAATCTCACTGTTCCCAGGGGTGTGTGCAAGACTTTGGACAAATGCATTACAACAAAGATATTAAGTAAGAATGTACAGGCACAAAGAACACATATCCAAAGAGGCATGCCAAGTGTTTGTGTGTGGTGTCTTTTCTTTTTTTGTTTTAAATGCTCACTGACATCATATACAAGTTGTACATAGCCTGAAGAAGACACACAAGACCAAATCACGTTTTTACCACAATTTATTTTGTAATCATCCAACTCTCATGACAAACATACCAAGCAAACTTACAACACAATATATTATTTGACGTTTCACGGCCGTTTGAATCAATAAACGTTGCATCACAAACGTGTTCATCGGTCGTGCTTTTTTTTTTAAACCGCCATTACCAGAATAACCCGAACGGCCTAATTATTATGCAACTTCACTGTGCAGTCTCGTCCCGCAGCTGCAACAAGGAGGCTGCTGGAGTGGAGGAGGAACAAACATGGCGGCTTGCTATGCGTGGTTTCTTGTGCTGGGGTCGGTTTTTCTGTGCAATCTCATGAAAACCCTCCTGCCGACCATATCCTCTCTCGTAAGTAGGATTCTTGAATATATTAAGTGTGCGCCTTGAAGGCACATTATAAACTGATAACCGACATTATGAGTGTTGGTGTGAGTCATGTAGCTTCGTCTCAGACTATTATTGACTAGCTTAGCTTGTAGCTAGCGGTTAGCTTTAGACAATACAGCCAGAGGGTGGGGTTTAATCTGGATCCTGGTTTTAGTTGCTACACATGAGGGGAACATTTTGTGCTGCATAATTGTTCCAATGTCGGAAGGCGATTGAAACCTTATGAAACAGTGTAACGTTAACTGCTGAACATAAATAGCTTACCAAAATGGAAAACTGCATGCTAGTTGTTAAAAATACACTAATAATAACCTTTTAATTGTCCTGCAGGACCATTGAGGAACTGTGTGACTGAGCTACTAAATAGTAGCCCACACTGCAGTTAAACTGGGTAATTAATTTCACTCAATTTTTTTATTTTTCTTCTTTCAAGTTCTCAAAGATGGTACAGAAAGATGCCGAGCAGGAGAGTGAGATGAGGGTCGAAGTCCAGGAGATGAAGAAGGAGCAGGCCTCGATCAGCATGATGGATGAGTTTGCTAGATACGCCAGACTGGAGCGCAAAATCAACAAGATGACAGACAAGCTGAAAACACATGGTGAGAGACAAAAAAACAAAACATCCATGATAGTACAGCAACACCACAAAATATGACCCTAAATAAATCAACATTTTTGTGACGGTCTCGACACACTAAATAGAACATGAGTGTTAATTAATTGCTGGGGCCATTTGTTTTGTGTCGGTGTTCCTGTTATTTAGTCCACCCCCATGAAGGTTCACAGATCATCCAAAACCACCAGCCTCTGGAGGTTTAGGACGACATACCCAGTGTTCAGTGGGAACAGCTGCCGCCTGTTACTGTCCTTCACACACACCCTCAGGATTATCTTGTGCACAGACAGGAAGTGGCTTAAATCAGAATTTCAATATGATAGACATGCACAACAGAGCAAAGGCGTTTCAGATTTTATATTGTATTTCTCCTAAATCCACATTGACACTTTAAAATACTGTACTTGATGTGACTACAATGAATACCAACAATCACCATTTTCTACTGGCTTTACTCTGATTGTGGCTCTCAAAACAGTAGTAGCCTTGTCGTCTCTACTTGTGTTGATCAAGGGGAACTCGGCAATGTTTGGAAAAAATATATTTTTAGGAAATGTCCAATTTTACACATAAGATTTTATGTATAGTATATATATTTTTAAACATCTATTTACATAACAGACAGTAAGATGAATAACATTGACAAACATAATCTAAACATTGTTTGAGCTCCAGGAAATTGTAAAACAAATTCAGAATTGTCATATTGTTATTAAGTAAGTAATACAAATTGGCTATTCAATCTTAAAATCAACACAAAATATTTTTTTGTGAAACAATTTTTCTTTACACTTGCATTGTGTCTGACTCTGCACCTCTTCAACACTGGTGTTCGTTCCTCCTCTCTCTTTCGCTCTCATAAAGAAGGACGCATCATCACAAATCTGTGTTTTGAGTCCTAACAGCTTTGTTCCTTCCTTACATTTGTAGTGAAATCCAGAACAGCGCATCAAGCCAAGATGAAATGGGTGGTGAACATCGTCTTTTATATACTGCAGGTGGGTGTTAATTCTAATGTAACTGTGAGAGACTCAAAGAGCTACTTTAGGACCAAACATTTAAGCACGGACCATCTATTTGATAGAAAACCTCCAGTGAAAGTTATTTACTGTAAAGTACTTAATTCTGACAGTTTGATAAGTGGAATGTAAAGTTTAGCATTAAGACAAGCTAACCAAATATAGCCTTTAGGTATTTATACTTACATTTTGTTTCTTTTATTTGCCAGGGTGCTGTGATGGTCTCCTTGATATGGAAGTATTATGCTGATCCAGTGACAGTGATCCCTAGCAAGTGGATTGCCCCAGTGGAGCGCCTTGTGGCCTTCCCAACAGGGGTTGCAGGTAATCGGTTTGTGTTTTATATTTAATAGATTAAAAGATAACCTTAAACACAGAACAACTCATCTATAAATATATATTAAAGACCAAATTTGTTTTTGTTGTTGTAATACAACAGAAATTGTGTATACATTGATAATAAAACTATTTTTCTTTAGTGTAGATGTGTTTTTTTTGGTTGGTATAGCGAGTCAGACACAATACTGGTGTGTGTGTGTGTGTGTGTGTGTGTGCTTGTCTCTGTCTCTTGTCCCCAGTGTAAAGCGTCTTTGAGTATCTAGTAAAGCGCTATATAAGTTTGAATTATTATTATTATTATTATTATTATTATAGGTTGCCGTATGCTGTACTTTCCCTACTCTATTACTTCACTGACAGAGCTGTTCTTTCCCTTCAGGTGGAGTGGGAATCACATGCTGGCTGGTGGTTTGTAACAAAGTGGTTACGCTGGGTCTCCATGCCGTCAGCTAGAGATGGCGGCTGGGTTAAATGCACTCGTTCTCTAATTTATTGCTCAACATTCAGTTGATGAAAGCCTTATTTCGTGTTGTTTCATTCCCAGCTGCGTCAGGTCAACATGCAAAAATGCAGTGCATTTTGCCGTTGGCTGATTCATAGTGCAACATAGTTTTGGGTTTTGTTGCTGACGTTTTTTTCTTTTTGTTACGATGATTTTAAGTTAATTGTGAGAATGTTTTGATTGAATTGTACCAAAACAATGGTTTTGAAATGTTGAAATGCCCTTTTTAAGAAAATAAAACATCAAGAAAAGATTGTAATGATATAATTGGGGAATTCACAAGCAAAAACAAGTCGGATAGTCCTTGAAGTAAAATTGTAAAGCACTAAAACAAAGTAGATGGATCACAATGGACCGTGTGTAGCTTTTGGGCAAACGATAATTTATTCAGAGGATTACACGACAGACGAAATGTCCTCATCAACCTTTCCTCTGTGTGGCAGCTGGAGAGTTTAGGTGTATCTCACATTATTGACCTCAGTTCTGATGTCACCAAATCATTGACTTTACTCGACTTGTTTTTGCTCATTCTGTTTTTCACTCACCCCGAGTGCTGCCTACGTCACTTCTCCTGGATTTCCGAGCTGAAAAACGAAGTTCACGAATGCCACGGCTGATGATCTCCACCTTGATTGGGCTCTCGGCGCTTTGAAAAGGACCTAAAGTCCACACTGCTGCAGGCAGGCCTTCCACTGTGCAGGTTCTCAATAGATTGTTTGAAGGTGTAACTGAGTCTATTTTTGGGGAGCTTGGGTCCTTTTCTCTCGGGTTCAGTCAAATTCAGCGACTGGCTCTCGTGTTCCTCTGGTTTCTGATCTTCTTCCAACACCTGTGGGGCCTCTTTTTCTTCGGCACACTCTTCCTCTGTTTGATATTCTGGGCTCTCTTCTGAACAACCACACTGTTCACTGGTGTCTGAGAACATATTTTTTTATAGTTTCTTTTAATAAATACCGAATGACTCTAAAACAAAACGCATGTTGAGCTCCTTTTACGAAGACCCCATACTAACTTTTAATGGTGTTGGTTGTCTTGTGTGAGAGAGTGGTTGGTGGATCTGTACCACTATGGTATGTTGTCTTCCAACAACTTTGTATGTGTGTATTGTGTGTGCTCACCTGCACAGATCTCAGTTTCCTCTTGCTGATTCTCTTCTAATGAGGCATTTGCAGAAACCTCTTTCTCTGGATGTTCTATTACCAAAGACTCCTGCACAGGATTGTAACGGTACTGAAACGATATACAGACCTTATTAATGCGAGCAAAATCTTGAACTACTTGGATAGGAAAACAAATTCATAAGTGACAAAACAATATAGATTTGAAACCACTCCAGAAGTAAGGATGTCTTCAAATGTCCAGCAATTTTCAAGGTTTTAGCAAGTGCTTTCCAAATTAAGAGAATTTATGTATATAAAAAAAGATACAAATATCAGAATGACCTTATAAAAGAGAAGGCAAATAACAGAACAAATTCTGAAAAATAAATAAATACAAAAACCATTCAAACATGTAATGACAGTCAAGTTCAAATAAAACACCATAAAATAGTAGCATAAAGAGGAACTATGAAGTGATGCAGTAATGGAATGAATGGTGAGTTTTAATCTGCAGTGGAGTCTACAGATCTCACTAAGAAATAAGGCTGTTCCAAAGCCGAGTGGTGATCGGTGGAACAACTGAAAGGTTTTGGTCAGAATTTAGGGTCCTGACTGGGCTGCAAGGAGTTAAAAGTTCTTAAATACAATCTGTTGCCAGAGCATGGATGACCTCGTTGACAAATTAATAGAATTTTAAATAGTTTTCTAAATTTAGTGGGCAGTGATGCTAAAATCAGAGCGCTATGACAGAGCCACCTAGATTTAGTTAATAATGTGGCTGCTGAATTCTTGATAAATTGCAATTGTGAGACTAAGTGGGAGTCAAAACAAGTAAAAAAAAAAAAAGAGAGTTATTGTAATCCAGAAGTGATGATATATAAGTATGTAGGATTTCTTTTCTTCAGTTTTGTTCAAATTGAACATATGTCTTATCTTTGAGATGTTAATAGATGAAAAGCTTCAATTATATTTATGGTCTGCTGCTCAAAGGGTAAGTGGCTGTCGAAAGTTACCCTAAGGTTCTTTGCCAACAATTATACTCTCGTAAACGTAGGCAAGCGAGTAAAATGGTATAATACACAACACAATATTTAATCCTACCCAGTTCACAGAGCTCTCTTCCAACTTCTCCTTGGTCTCCGTATGTTCTAACACCAAAGGACTCGCGGCCGCAATGGGGAGAAGGACTAATCCTTCTGTTTGAATCATTTTGCTTTCACTGACTGTAAATTAGAAGAAAAAAAACTCTGACAAAACTGAAACACAACCAATATGATCCGGTCAAACTGAGTTTGAGTAGCGTGTTATGTTTAATACCTTTTTTGGAAGGTCCTTTTAAAAACCTGTGGGAGTAAATATAGTTTGTTTCCAGATTTCTCGCTCTACCCTGTAAAGTGGAAACAAACGATATACACTGTAAATATAGTTTGTTATGAAATATCTCTTGTGCAGATATTGCAACCATAAAACGGTTCGGAATATCATTAGGAAATTGAGTTTTTCTCAGTGTCATTGTAGACCACCGAGCTGAGATTACACCATCAAACACGAGCATTAAGCCTTCAGTGCAGTTCACTCATGGGTGGGACGTCTGTGGAAAATATTGATCCAGACACTTTAACTACATTTCTTTCATCAAATACTTGGTTCTGACGTCAACATCGTCATTATGGGATAGAAACCCCTGCAGAGCTGCTACCGTCACTGAAGACAGGAGCTTGCACAATAAACAATGCTGTACATTAACAAGGACTATTCAGGTACAGTCAGGTCCATAAATATTTGGACATTGACACATTTTTCATTATTTTGGCTCTGTACACCACAACAATGGAGTTGAAATGCCAGGCCTCTACTGCAACCGTCTTCAGTTCCTGCTGGTTCTTGGGGCATTTTCCCTTCAGTTTTGTCTTCAGCAAGTGAAATGCATGCTCAATTGGATTCAGGTCAGTTGATTGACTTGGCCATTGCAGAACATTCCACTTCTTTGCCTTAAAAAACTTCTTGGTGAGCTCAGCAACACCAAAAGACCCGGAAGACCACGGAAGTGGTGGATGACAGAAGAATCATTTCCCTGGTGAAGAAAAACCCCTTCACAACAGTTGGCCAGATCAAGAACACTCTCCAGGAGGTAGGTGTGTCTGTGTCAAAGTCGACAATCAAGAGAAGACTTCACCAGAGTAAATACAGAGGGTTCACCACAAGATGTAAACCATTGGTGAGCCTCAAAAACAGGAAGACCAGATTAGAGTTTGCCAAAAAACATCTAAAAGAGCCTGTACAGTTCTGGAAGAACATCCTATGGACAGATGAGACAAAGATAAACTTGTACCAGAATGATGGGAAGAGAAGAGTATGGAGAAGGAAAGGAACTGCTCATGATCCAAAGCATACCACCTCATCAGTGAAGCATGGTGGCGGTAGTGTTATGGCGTGGGCATGTATGGCTGCCAATGGAACTGGTTCCCTTGTATTTATTGATGATGTAACTGCTGACAAAAACAGCAGGATGAATTCGGAAGTGTTTCGGGCAATATTATCTGCTCATATTCAGCCAAATGCTTCAGAACTCATTGGACGGCGCTTCACAGTGCAGATGGACAATGACCCGAAGCATACTGCGAAAGCAACCAAGGAGTTTTTTAAGGCAAAGAAGTGGAATGTTCTGCAATGGCCAAGTCAATCACCTGACCTGAATCCAATTGAGCATGCATTTCACTTGCTGAAGACACAACTGAAGGGAAAATGCCCCAAGAAGCAGCAGGAACTGAAGACGGTTGCAGTAGAGGCCTGGCAGAGCATCACCAGGGACGAAACCCAGCGTCTGGTGATGTCTATGGAATCCAGACTTCAGGCTGTCATTGACTGCAAAGGATTTTCAACAAAGTATTAAAAGTGACAATTAGATTTATGATTATATAAATTTGTCCAATTACTTTTGGTCCCTTAAAAACGGGGTGGCCACATTTGAATTTGTTGTAGTTCCTACACCGTTCACCTGATTTGGATGTAAATACAATTTATTTTTTTATTTCAACTCCATTGTTGTGGTGTACAGAGCCAAAATAATGAAAAATGTGTCAATGTCTAAATATTTATGGACCGGACTGTATGTCTAATGCTGTAAAGAACATCACCTGAGCAACAGCTCTATTGAACTTACTTGAATTTCCCTGTTTAGCTGATGTATGTGCTCTTGCAGATAGCAGGATATCTTTCTCGCCTCGTTGATCTTCTTTTGTTCAGTGACTATTTGACGATTGAATGAGGCCTGGCACAATTTAAGATTCCTCTCCAAGTCCTAAAATATTGCGTTAAAGAAGAAGCAAAGTGAATGAAATCATAAACATCCCCTTTCCGCAATCATATTCCCTTGTGTATTATAGTGTTGTCTGTATTTCTAAACTGTGACCGTGGGTGATGCTCGGAGATCTGGACGACCCCACACATTGAACCGTGAACAGCATCACCCACCACTATCCCACCCTCCTGCTCCTCCATACCAGTATCCTCTTGTCCTTGTCCTGCAGCTCGGCAGAGGCCCTGGTCAGCCTTGAGGTGAGTTCCTCCCTCTCCAGCAGGCTGTGATCCCGGCTGAGCAGCTGTAGGTGCTGGAAACTGGCCTTTGTGCTGAGCAACTTATTTTCTGTGGTTTGCAGCTGCCTTGCCAGATTGTCACGGCAGGCGCGTGTCTCACGGAGCGACCCCTGCAGGACTCGGGCCTCGTTCCTGTGGCTTGTGAGGATCTGGGAATGGGGATGGCGTCAAGAGAAATGATTAGAAAATTGCTATAGTGCTAAAAAAAGAAATATATATAGTAAACTATATCTCTTTCATTTTGTATTACTTGGTGTGCTGTCTGTTTTGTGTTTGTTTGAGAGAAATAAAAATTCAATTCAATTCAATTCGTAAAATACGGGAAAAAAATAGATTTTCTGACTGAAGACTGAAACCGATGAGCAGCTTTTATTTGGATCTCAAACGGGAGCAGGTGTAGGATGAATAGTTCACACAGATGATATGATTCTTACTTTAAAATCTACGTTTTTGTGGCAATAATTCAAATCTAGCAAAGAGACAAAACCAACCAACCCTGGAGACGCTGTCCTCGGAGTCTTGGAAGTGCTGCAGTGCCACCGTGTGGCGATGCTGGAGCCTCCTCAGCAGCTTGTTCTCAGTCCTGGCTTCGCTCAGCTGCTGCTGCAGATCCCACACCTGGCTCTTCAGCTCACGGATGGAGTTCAAGTCGGCCGACAGGATCCTCGGCTCTGAAACCTGCAGGGGCTTGATTGGAGGCAGCTTCAGGAAATGGCGGTTTGCAGTGGGGTTTGTCTTTTGGGGCCCTTGTGCTTTTTTACCTGAACAAGAGTGAATTGCATCCAATATATAGATGTATACATTGTATACATTGTGTATATATATATATATATATATATATATATATATATATATATATATATATATATATATATATATATATATATATATATATTTACACATATAGACAACACAAGGTCTATTACACAATCATGTTAAATAAAATGCCTTTTTTTCTTCCCCGTGTGTTCGATCCCGGCCAGTTGTCTGATGTCTGGACTTCTGGGGCCTTGTCGATGATCCGCTCATCCTGGTCTCCAGAGTCAGGTGTGTATGATCTGGTCGAGTCACATCGCAGAGAGGACCACCTGGAGGTGTCGGTGCTGGATCTCACAGCATCACTGTCCCCCTCCTCCTTGTGAGCAACGGCCTGCTGCCTCAGGCTCTGCATCGCTTCTCTATCGGCTTCTCCGCTCTGAGAAAAGACGAGCAATTTAAGGAAAATCAGTGATTTTACACACACACAAATATATAAGTTGGAGATCATTTACCAGTTTAAACTACAAACAAAACTGTAGGGGGGTAAATAAACCAATAAAATAAAAAAAAGTATAATCCCTGTTTAGAGTTTGATAAGAAAAACTTCTCTTCGGTGAACATTTCCACAACCACAAACCTTTAATTGCCGTCTAAGAATAGCAATACCTTTAATGCAAACAACCTTTCTCTCCTGCTGCACTGACGGCGGAGGGTGTAAACATAAGATAGCTAGCTAGGAGCTAATGAGGCTAACGGTACTTATTTGACCAACGGTTGCGAGGGGCCTTTTTTTCTTTTTTGGAATGACTAAAAACGGTCACGGTAACGGTAAGCAGCGGAAATAATGGTTAAAAAAAATCAAAAGCGAGAGTCAAACACACCTCTTGCCGAAAAGTTGCAACATAAATGATATTTAAAATGAATAAATATTATATATCTAAAAAAAAAAAAATACAGACGTTTTATTTTTTTTGGGGGGGGGGCAAAAACAGGCCCGAGGCCCTGCGTTTGGAAACCAACGCCTGGCAGCCTATAGTGCTGGTCAGTGCTATTTCTGTCCATATATGCACTCCGTGAGGAGCCGAGGGCGAGCTCCTCTGTCCCGCCGCCGACAGACAGCTGAAGTTGCCAATCAGCCCGTGTGGCGCTGCGCCCCTAGGGGCCAACCCTCCTATCCAGCATTAATGGAGCCCCGAGACAGAAATAGCCGCAGCGGTGTGTTATCGTGTGTGTGCGTGTGTGTGTGTGTGTGTGTGTGTGTGTGTGTGTGTGTGTGTGATCTCAGTGCTATGTCTCCGTTCTGGGTGAGCTCTAATAATAGAGGAGGCCGCCTGCTCCTTTAAGAGCCTACTTGTTGAATAGCCTGCTCCGCGAAATACATTGCAACAACATGGTTATCAAAGTATTTCTCGCCTCTTCATCGGGATCCACTGCGGTGAGTATTCTTATCAACTTTCCCCGGTTGAGGATTCTTTAAAACCCCGATCAGGACTTTTTTACCCCCCTCACACTGACTGAAGAGCGCCGCGTACCTCAAAATGAATGTCACTTGCGTGTGATTTTCGCATGCGTAAATGATGGATGCTTTAGTTTTAGCCTTTCTTGCGGTGGTTCAATACTTTTAATTGTCTCCAAAGTTGAAGTGAGTCACATGCAGAGCTTGTGCATTAACGAGAACATGGGCTCCCAAAAGTTTTCTCTATGTCACGGAGCCCGATATGGAGACGCTTTCAGCCCACATAACCGGTGCTGGTGGAGATTTTGACCCTTACAAACGAGCCTTTTCCGGAGTGTTTGTGATCAGATGTGCCTCGCAGTAAGCGTTTAAACACTAGGTGGGGTGATGGCTGAATTAATCCTCTAGATCTACTTTTGATCTACTTTTGCTAAATAAGCAGTTTGAACCAGCACAGGATGGCATGGTGGCCCAGCTGGATAACAGTGTTGGGTTTTGTCCGCTCGAGTAGATTCATGTGTGTATGTTTGTCTGTCTTCCATCCAGCGTGTACTGGGAGAGGCGCAATACTGTGTTTAGAAATGTTACTGAGTCTAGTCTACTTACAAAATCCAGATCCCACCAAATTAGTAGATTCATTGTTTAGTCTCATTTGTTAGAAAATAATGGAAATTAGGCCATCACTTTAACCTAGAACCCCAGATGATATCTTCATATTGCTAGTTAAGTATGTTTTTGTTTTGTTTTTCACAATAAAACCAATAACATTATAGTTATTGGTTTTATTGTTTCTGTTTTTACCATGTAAAGTCCCTTGAGTACCCTTTAAAGCACTACACAAATACAATTTATTATTATTATTATTATTATTATTATTATTATTATTATTATTATTATTATTTTACATTTCCTGTCAAACAGTCCAAAACCCAGTTATATCCAATCTCCAGCGATATATTTGGTATTTGTGCTTGAACAACTAACCAAATATCAATATAGTTAGTTTGTAGGACAGGGTAATGGAAAAGGTGGTGCACAGAAACACTGCAACTTTCAATCTTTGAAGTTAAATATTACAGCCTTTTCCCCACATGCCGTGCAGTCGATGTTGATTTTCTCAACGCATGTGTCATGTGTTCTTCTGCCTCTCAGATCAAGAAGAAGCAGCAAGATGTGGTCGGCTTCTTGGAGGCTCTCAGAGTGGACTACACTCAGCTGGACATCGCCTGCAATGAGGACAACCGCATGTGGATGAGGCAGAACGTCCCCGAGGAGAAGAAGCCCGCCAACGGCATCCCCCTGCCCCCTCAGATCTTCAATGAAGAGGGCTACTGTGGGGTTTGTACACAGAAACGTCCTCATAGCAAAGACTCTATTGATTGACTGACTGTATTTGTAATTACCACACGACGAGTAAGTGGGAACAGACGATGCCATGGATTTTTTAAAGAAGCATCTCTTTTGTTTTCATGCAGGATTATGAAACATTCTTCGATGCCAAGGAGGACAACATGGTGTATGCCTTCCTGGGTCTGCCTCCTCCTCCCGGGTCAAAGGTTAGAAACTATTTTCTGTTTTCTCTTCTGTGGACAGAAATAATCTAATATCAGTCCCCCCTATGCCAGACTGTAAATCTGGTGTTTATATATTGTTTTTTTTAATAGCAGGTTTAAAGAACAAGAATTGGCTTTGTGCAACACATCACAAGCGGTTTGTAGTAAATATTATGTGACATCTGTCAGAGAAAGATATTCATTTAAGATGTTAAGTAATAGAACAATACAATTTAGGCAATTTGGCAAAAATCTCACGAGAACCATTCAATCAACAGAATTAACCAAGCAATCATCAGGTTATTAAACAACAAGTTTAGACTCATTTGTTGGAAAATAGTGAAAAATAGACCATCACCATATCCCAGAGGCCAGAATGATGCCTTCATATTTAATTTCCTGTCAATCTAACAGTACAAGACAGAAATATGTTAAATCTGCAGTGATATATTTGGCATTTCTGCTTGATAAATCACTTGAACAATATATTGAATATCAAAATAGTTTCTAATTAAACAACTTTAAAGCACAGGGGCTTGAAATGAACATCAAAAACCAGTGTGTATATATGATGATGACTTTTTATTATTACTATGTCATGCATACATCCCGCTTACAGCCCACATGGGCTTACAAGACAGCAGAACTAATTTAACGTAAGGTACACAATCATGTTGTCACATCTTGATGCCTGTCACAAAATGCATAGGTACCGTAACTGATGAAGCACATGTAATTGCAACCTTAAACTTGTTGAAATTGATACAGTAGACTTGGAGGACATATTGGCTGGTGATCTAAAGAGTTCAAGCCCTGGTTCTGTATGACACACTTTTATTAAAACTGATCATTTCATTGACACAGGAAGCCGAACACGCCGACAAGGCACTCATTGTGGAGAACGGGACCCATGCCGAGGAAACTAATGCAGAGGAGAGCCTTGATGAATCAATAGTAATGCCGTCGATACTTCCATTTCCCCCCCTTGTGTTTCTTTTCACCGTGTCTCAACTTTTCCTTTCCACCCAGCGTAACTTCTCTTCATCCCTGTCGACTTGATTGATCTTAATTTCCTCCCCTCCGCTCTCTGTCCCCGTCATCACAACTGACTAATCTTTTGGAGTTCTGCATGAGAGAGCATTTTTATTTCTCAATAACACAATGTGCCGAGTCGTCGTATCTCTGTGCCACTGCGTCGCTGTGTTCGGACTGCCATGGAGGTGTGAAGCATCAAGTTCCTACACTCCTGTCGACCATGAGTACTTAACAGAGTGGAGTCTGTTTGATTTGCATAGTAAAATGTGATGTTTTGTTTCATTATTGTGGGTTTTTTCAATGCGTACTTAAAAAAAAAGAAGAAGAAGCATGCTGTGCTTTTTATACTTGCAGTCACTTTCTAACAATTTTCCTCCCAAATGAAAATCCCTGCTGGTCCTCAGTTCCCACAATGTCATTGTGCTGAGGCAAAGCTCTAATTTAGGATATCTGTAACTATATTCTAACTGCTCAAAACTTAATTTTAGATATCTGTAATTACATTTTGACGAGTGAGATTCAAACTACATTTGACATTCATGTGGCAGATATCTGCCATGTGAATTGCGGATATCTGCAACTGACTCATGACTATGTTGTAATTCCAGTTGCAGATATCTAATTAAATTTTGACACTTCAGTCCAGATCTGAAGATACCTTAGAACATACGTCATTCCCTTTCTACATTTAAATCTAAATTCTGCATTAACCATCTTTAAAATGGAATACTATTTAAGTATTGTAAGTCGCAAGATTTATAATTTTCTACTTCGTCAGCTAAAAACACAATTGAATCTGCTCAGCTGAACCTGTGATCTGCCTTTTGTTTTTCCACAGCATATAATTCAAGGACAAAGTACAAAGTTAATTTTAGGTGAATCAGGTGTGCAGTTAGCCCTGTGCTATTACTGCTCAACATTTTGAGCACTTATTCGCTGAGACTGAGTTGAGAAAAGTATGGCTCACTCTGATGTCTGTAAAATGAATGTAAAGCTGTAGCCATCAGCAGGTTAGCTTAGCTTAGCACAAAGACTGGAAACGGGGGGAAGCGGCTAGCCTGGCTGTGTCCAAAAGCTCTCTGATTAACTAATATGTAGAAGTCTGGCACATAACAAACTGTTATCTAATTATTCCTTTGAGGCAATGCCTGATTCATGTGACAAAAAAAGGCTTTCTTCAATTCATGAAGCATCATAACAAACTTTTGTTTTTTGAGAAGGAATTACTGACGCGCCGGTCTCCACCTTTTAACTTCTACCCCTCCTCCCCTTTATTCCCAGGATTGACTAACACCCACCCTTTGAGTTTATAAACATCACCAACTGATGAGCTGGACGTCCTTTTCCCCGTCGAACTAGTGCCTGAACAACTGTGCCATTAATATTCCAAGTCATTTGTTTTCCTTGACCCACCAGTTGTTGTTCTCACCTCACAATAAGGAGGTGCCGGTGGAGGAGCGAAATGGGAATGCACACGCCGAGGAGGAGCAGGCAGCTGATGAGGAGGAGGAGGAGGAGGAAGGTGAGGAGGGCGAGGAGGAGGTAGCAGAAGGAGATGATGAAGTCACGGAAGGAGAAACGGAAGGAGACGAGGCCCCCGCAGACGAGGAGGAGGAGGCGATAGAAGAAACAGACGAGGTCACAGAAGACACAGTAATTGCCACTCCACTACCATCCAACCTCCCGTAGTTTTGCCTCTCCCTCCATCCCCTCGAATGTCTTGAATTGAATGTTTTCTCCACCTTCCCATCATTCCTGGAATGCTCTGTTTCTCCTCCCCTCAGCATCTGGACTGTCCCTTTAATATCCTTTTCTTCCATTGTAAGGTTTTGCCTCCTTTTTGAGTGCCTGTCGTCCTTGTGCTGCATCTCCTTGTTGAGTCACTCTCAGGACCCAGTTGTGTATTAACCAAAAATGCGTAACGTTCCTCTTCACGGTTCTTCTTGTTCACCGTCTATTCAGCACCATTGGACGATTAACCTTTCTGCAACTTTCTGTCCAGTTTTTTATATTCCTCCATGTGTCTTTGTATCTGATGATGTTGTCACCACTTTGTCTTCCATCCTGCATTTCACTGCATTTATCCGATCACTGTTACCTGTCCTCGTCCAGGTCTGTCAGTAGGGTCCTGCAAACACCCCACATTTCTGGTCCAATGAGCCTGCTCTGTGGATGCTGTTGTGTTTTAATGTGAATTTACCGTATGCGTTATGTGTGTGTGGGGATAAGTCCGTACTGTATGCACAGTCTGACCCCTCTAATACCACCTTATCTCTTCTGTCAGCAGGCCCAAGCAGAGGAGGAAGAAGAACAGGTAGGTTTATCGAAGGTTTACCAACACACCGGTGTCTGCTTCTAGTGATCTGAAATAACGATTACTGAGATGAGTTGAACTAACTTGTACATTCATTTTGATTAATTCTCACGCCAGGGCTGGATTAATAACAATGTAAAAGTATTTTCTCAAGGTGCTGTTTGATATTAAAAAGTAGAAATTGGGCAGATTTTATGTTCACCGCAGATTTTAAGAGCCATAACAATTATTTATTGAAGTTTACATTTCTGAGAGTTCCTCTTCTCTTTTTAAAATGAGTTGTATTATTTCCCAACCAATTTATTGACTAAAAGACTTTGTATATATATATATATATATATATATATATATATATAATCCTCATATATATATATATATATATATATATATATATATATATATATATATATATATATATATATACAATCCTCTTTCCTAATAATGTGAGCTAGTCTCAGTTAATCCAATGCAAACCTCTAATATACAGTATGTTAGATAGAAGACGATCAGAGGTTCAAACCCACTTTGACTGTAAATTACTGTACAACACTCAGGTTGTAGTGTAAACTCTCCTATTCTCTGTACAAGGGTAGTAGGTATTTTAATTTTTTTATTTACGCACCCCTTTGACTATTCACAAGCATTTGAATGCCTGAAACTTTTTTTGTAGCACCTAAAAATTAATATCTTCAGTTCAGCCGCTGTTTGCCAAACTCTCGTGTTGAGAATGCACGTCATGATCATCAAACAAATTTAACCGCCTCACATCACTGGGAAAAATATACAAAGAAGACATTTCAGCAGTGATTTACTGACTATTATGTGGCATGTCTGCATTTAAAACATGTATTGAGTTCTTATTGACAATTTGAATTAAGGTTACACACAGTCTGCACCTTCTTCTCCAGGTAGCTGCATGTTCTGGTTTGTGTTCTCGTCCACTAATATCGACTCACTCGAAACACTCAATTCACGTAGATGCATGCGTTTCAGAGGTCCTGCTGCAGTCTTGTTCCTCGTGCACGCTCGGCATTTGACCCCTTCTTTGCCCTTTTGTCCATCTCTTGGTTTGCTCCCTCCAGGAGGAAGAGGATTTGCAGTCAGAGGTAACTGTGCGTCGGTGATCGTCTCTTTCTGCGGCTCCTCCGTATAGTCCTCAGCAGTATGGGTTTGATGGTGCAGAGATCAGGGAAGGCTGCTCAGGTTTTGGGTGGGATGGGCTTGGCCTGCTGCTCCCACTCATCTGTATACTCTTTGATGTGCTCACTTCACCTTTCTTTCCCCTTCTATCTTCTCTCTCCTTGTCATTCTACTCCATTTGTTTCCCCCTCTTTCTGCTAACATCCTGTTCCTCATTTCTTCCCAGTTTCTGTAGCTGCCTCCTGACAACCTCAACCATCCCCACGTAGTTTCCATTTTAAACCAGAAGAGCTTTTCTATAGCGCATGCCTGTGATGCTCTTTTGCTCCCCACACAGCCGGCTGACCTGCTATCTGTTATTTACTTCTAGGAGGAAGAAGAGCTTCGACAGCTTGAGGTAGATTCACGTGATGTTTCTTTAACCTGCCCCAATCCTTCCTCAGTTTCCTGTATTGCTTCATTTCACCACTTCCCAGACTATCAAGCATTCCTTCAAATTTCCTCTTTCACTAGATAACTAGTGGACTTTGTCCCACCAAGGAGTGAAGAGTCAGAATAAAATTGAGGACAACACTGTTGGCCATACTAAAGAGGTTTCGCTCGCAACCTCAAGTGTGTATTTTCTCCACTCACAAATGCAGTGACGTTTGAAAGTATGACCACCAGTGCTTGTTTTAAGAGCATTTTGCCAATATAATGTTGGCAATATACCGACTAATTTAGCTTGATACTGCATTCTAGTCTGTGTGCAATGACTTGACAGTATGTTCTCAAAGGTTTAACCTCTTCTGCATCCCTGTTTGCATTCACACGAGCTCAAGCACATAGACACATTGGGGCATGCACTTACACACGGGGAGGCCATCTCTTCTTGGGGTGCTGGTGGAGGGAGACATGTCTATCACCCGTTTTAAAATCTCTGTTTTTGACCCATGCACTTTTACAGTTTCAGTTCGATTGACTCGCTAAAACCCTCTCTAAAAAAGCCTCCTCATGCTCTCCAGATGAGAGAGTATTGATTCAGTCATCTTGGGAGCCTTTATTTGTTTTTTACAGTGTCCTCACAGGAATCAGCTGTATAAGCAGCAGTGAGGGCTTTGTGGCCTTTTTTTCTGTGTGCACATATAAGAAGACCTCCGGCTGCATTGAGCAACACACACTCCTGAAAGCAGGCCTATGCATTGGATCACACATTGTCTCTCACACTGCGTATTGAGCTTGCAAGTTTCTTGGTTAAGACTTGTTTTTGAACAACTCAGCGACTTTTCTCACAGTATTGCTTTTAACTCGGGGTTAACTTCTCGAGAGAATTCGGATTTAACCAGATCCCAGGATAAAAAAATAAAAAAAGCCCAATTCATAAAATGTCCCTGTTCGATATGCTGTGTGAAAAGAGCTCCGCCTCTCTGACACATTCCAGCCTGATCACTGCTTTGCTTCGCCTTCTTTCCTCTACCTTTCCATCCATTTGGTTGTTGTCCCACTTCTCTTGCAGGAGCAAGACAAACAAGGCAGTGATGTTTTTTCTGTGTTTCGTGGCGTCCTGTATTTTTGTTTTTAGGCTGTATACAATTTAGAGTTTGAACTGTGCTTCCCCTTTATTTTGTCTCTCTTTCTCTGTGCCGCATGGATTTTGTTGGTTATTTTACACGGAGGTGCCTGATGGTGTGCAGCATGAGAAACATGACATGTGGATTTAGTGTGGTTGCAAAAATGTGATTCCACATACATACGTGTTCCAAATGACGTATCACGTTGCTCTTCTTTCCTTCTGTGTGACGTTTTATTTTCTAAACACCACATGCTTTCATCTTCCGTAGGAGGAAGAAGAGGCTGAAGTACAAGAGGTACATATATTCTGTTTTGCATTGTGTGAATCATATTGGGATTTCTATGCGTTATCTGACTGCACACAACGAGAATACAGGTGGAGGCAAACATTCCTGCTGTCTCCATCCGAGGCATGTCATGAAGTCAAGTGCACAGAGTCTGAATGTGACTCAGCTGTGATTTTCACAGATGAGCTTTACTTCAAGACGACATCTGACCACACAGTAGTTGTTGTTAGTTCAGTGTTGCATAAAGACACAACATTTATTCGGGCCTTTTCTCAGAGTCTGCCAAGACATCTTTATACTTGTTTTTGTTTTGATGCCTTGAGAACAGGTGGAAAGATTTGATGTGTTGTTCAACTCTGCCCGTTTGCACACGAGCATAACTTGGACATGTTTGGTGATGCTGCGCGGAGAGGGGACACTCTGACCTGACAGGGGGACCTTTTTTATTTTTAAAGAAGAAGTCATACCTTTTGTTTCTTTTTGCCAAGAGCGCTTTGAAACAAAGTGGATGCGACAAGAGCCAAAGAGGATGGACGTGATGGAGCACTTCTTGTTGTTTTTGCAACACCAGGTGGCAAAAATATTTCGTGACATCAGATGACCCACCGGGCTACGAACTGCTGCCTAATTAGTTTTCGGAGTGCGCAGATCTGTTTGTGTGATAGTGTTTGGCGCCCGCTATCTTAATTCGTACCACAGGATGGAATCAAGTGATTGTGGCGTCTGATTATAGAAAATGACTCCACTCCCTTTGTCCCTCAGAGTCTGTTGTTTACTTCAAGGAGGCAGGCATCACACTGTGGCAACAAGGAGCAGTTCTCAGCCACTGCAGCTGAATGATAACACTTAAAACAAAATATAGAAAAGATCATCTTTCACGGTGCGCCGTCTTAAGCACCACTCTTGTCTCACTGAGGTCACCTCAGGGTAAACACAACTCCGTGGGTCATTAGCTCCCTTTCTCTCGCCCCTGCTGTGGTTGCCGCCGGCCGCACCTCTCTCGGGTTACTTCTTCTCCATTTTTAACTCACCCTCCCTACGAACACTAACGCGTGAAGTCTCACCTTGCTGTCATTCGGAGCGTGGCTTCACACAACCCCTGTCTTCTCTCTTTTTCTTTTTTCAACACGTCAAAGGAGGAGGAAGAAGAAGAAGAAGACTTGGAAGAAACACAGGTAGTATTTCTGCCACCAGTTAAATCCCATTTTGTCACATCTGAACTGCTGCCTGCTTGTCATGCCTTGCGGAAATCTTGGGGACACAAATACACTTTAATAGGGCATCTTGATTATTCAGACCCAGTAATCACTGATCTGTCAGAGGAATCATCGTCTTTTTTATTTGTGCAACAACTAAGCAGATCCAACTGTAATCTTTTTTTTCTTCTTCTTAAATCCACTAAACCTAAAGCCCCGCTCACTCAATGGATCTGACCCGGGACACTGAGACGTCGTACTGACACAACAACTGAATTATTTGATTTCTCATAAAACCTCAGACTCTATAATCACATAGCAATTCTACAGAAAGCATTTAAAAAAGCATAGATTTGAACTCATTCTTGAGAATGTTCTACTTCTGTCATCTGTCATTTTTTTTCCTATTTGTTATTCATTCATGATTATTTCTTTTACCAGGAGGAAGAGGCCAAGTAGTTAGAGCCATGTGACCTCGTTGATGCTGATTTGGTACTATCCAGGTAAAACGTGACACCTTCTCCACTGCTTTGTGTCAGTGCTTTTGCTTTACCACTGGAGGGCAGTGACACATTATGTGAATTGGTAGCAAACGTTACACACCACAGCACGAATAGCTCCACTTCGTGTTGCCCTTATATTTGGCATTTATGTAACCAGATTAATTAAACTGTGTTTTGCTTCTGTGTGCCTCTTTGACCCTGCTATCAAATCAAAGGCCGCCGAATAATAACAGACGATTACTCAAACCTCTCTGCTTTATCTACATTGTATACTGTGCCTCTGAAGCAGCGTTAAAGCATTCACTGGGAAGTAATGTTCTCTCCTTTGCATAAAAGAGGCATTATTCTAATACGCTGACGTTCTCCTTGCTTCACCTTGGTGTTTGCATTCGGTTGTCTTGTTTTTCCGTTGACTTGCACTTTGAGGTGTTCAGTCAGAGGAAACAAAATAATGCAGCAGCTTATTTACAAGGGACTGCCACTACTAGCTCCATCTGCAGACGGCTTCAGTGAGAACACAAAATGCCTGGGGATCATCTGGAGCCATAACAAAAACATCCCACAATTCCATTTTTTTTTTGTTCCTCTGAGGCAGTGGCAGTGATGATGATGGTGATGATGATAATAATAATCCTAATCTTCAAAGCATGTCTTCTAGTCCCTCTCTGCATGTCAGGCATCTGTGACCCACTGCATTAAGAGCCACAGAGCAAGCTTTGAAGGAATGGCGACGCTCGTCTCCGTCCTCCCTCAGCTGTCTCCCAGCCCCTGCGAGCCCCTGTCACGCCTTGTTAGAGGAAGCTGCTAAGTGAGCTTCAGATGTGCCTCCGGAGGAGCGGGCACGCTGGGTGGCACAGGCGTAGCGGTGGTGGTGGCTGTCTCAGCCACTATCTACTGGGAAATGTGTGACCTCGTTTTTTTACGTTTGTTTTCCTGTTCGCCTTGCATTTCAGCCTGAAGGAGCCTCCCGTTACGTCTCCCCCTGACGCTTGAACCCCTCCACCTCTCCCCAAGGCCACACTGGACCCCACTGGAAACTGCCGGTCATGTGCTTGAAGGCGCCATCCAAACGTCCTAACCCACATTTGCCCCCCCACCCTTCCCTTTTGACTGCAATGTTGACTTAATTTTTATATTTTGCATTTAGAGACTGTAATGGAAATGTGCAGAGTAGCCTAGTGGTGTCCGTTTGTTTTTAATGAATAGCTTTTGTAAAATGCAAAACAGTTATTTTGTTAGACTCAAACATATTTCTCATGTTTTACTTTTAGAAATTCTAGTTTTCTAACACAAAACAGACAGCGACCTTTTCAAAAAAGATTACCTTGGCATACCTTAGCTTGTGGCCTACTTCAGACTCAAAGGTTCTTTCTCACTCTCTAGTGTGTTCAGCAGATTTACCAATGTCGTGCCTTGTTGACTCCTTCCACCAAGTGAATGTATAAATGCAAACTAAGACTTCTAATGGCCACATGAGAAAAGACTACGCACATACCGCAAACTACTCCACCACCACTACAATTACTCCTGCCAATACTGCTGTCTAATCAATGCACTTTGTTGAATGAAGAGTGAAACATGTGACTAAGTCTTGGATGCAATGGAAAATGCAATAAACTAGACAGGTATAGAAAGAAACCTTAGTGGTTCTATTTTTATTTTAAAGTCTTTTGTTGACATATTTATAGATCTGTGGAACATTGTGAATATAGAGCAGCGCAGTGGCAAACAGGAAAATACAGCAAATGCCTTGTCCAAAGAGATCCCGGGAAATGAGGAGGGGCATACGACACCATAGAAATATATATTTGGCGAGCACTTTACAAGACAATGTAAGTTGTCAACGGGGTACAATAGGCTGTCATCTAACCGCTGCTGTACGTTACCAAGAATAGGAGGGAATTTCCTTTGTTTAATTAAAGAAACGGGGAACAGAAAAGCAGCTCACTGACAAATGAAAAGAAAACAGAATAAAAGGCCGTACCAGCCAAAAGATCCTAAAACAAGACAAAGAGTCTGCAGCCATGCTGGCAACTCTGTGAGGCTGCACCTAAACACTAGCATGCTAACGTTAACGTGTAGCAGGTATAATGTTTACCACGTTCACCACCTTATTTCAGCTAATAGCGTGCTAACATTTGCTAAGTTATTAAAGTATTTGAGGCTGAAAGGGGACATATCAAACAAAAACTCACTTTTCAGTGCTTGTGCACATTCATTTGGGTTTCTGGAGTGCCGACCAACCCATCAACTGTGAAAAGAAGACCACCCAGTCAGATCCTTTCTGGGATGGGTACTTCTTGTCTGAGCTTCTTCCAGTTAAGAACATAAAATTCATCAAGGCAAAGATTATTATTTTTCTTAAAGAACACAAATGATGAATAAAGTCAATGGATTCAATCCCAGAGAAAGAATAAGGCAAGCAAGCTCAATAAAACATGATTAAAATAGCCATTCAGATGCCATATTCAGGTTCATTAGAATATTTCACTAACAAGCCAAAAATGTCCACTCATAGTTGCATTAGAGGCAATGAAGTCATTCAGATTCATCTCCTGTGGAACATGAATGTTGTTGAGATATTTCCGTCTGGACCAACAAGGTGGACAAACATGACAGACAGACGGACTTCGCCATCCAGAGCCACACTGCATGGCTAAAGGTTCTCAAAGCATACGGAGAGCTTCATACTGTACATCTGATAGGTTTACCATACGGAGACGTCGTCCAATGTGTCCAAAGCCATTCATTTGACGAGGACGGAGGTCTGAGGCCCCCTGGGAACTGGGGACTTTTCAAGGGGTATTGTTTGCAGTCTGAGTCACTCTATATTTACATCAGCGTGTAGCACGGGGCAAAGTTCGCACTGAGTTTGGTAATATTTAACAGGACAGTTTGGGGTGACATGGCTGAGCACCAAGAGTGAGGAAAAGGCAGCGTTGTTGACATGTATCCACCGCGTGGGACACTTGCTGCTGATGCACAGAGACACCAAACCGAGGTGAGTCAGATAAACAGTGGTGTTTATGGTTATTTACAGTTCTTCACTCAGGAGGAGCTGCTTTATGCTGTGTATGAAATGGCTGAGAGACAAGTGCAGTGTGGCAAGTTATTCATATTCAAGAGCTCAGTGATTTTACCGGGTAACTTAATGTCTCTAAACAAGTAATCATACTGTGACCTGAATTCCAATGAACTGAAACGCTTTAACTTTTACAAAAATATGATTTCAGAGAATTGATTGCATGGATTAACTTTCCAGTCCTTCGAAGGTAACTTTCTTATTTTTATTAATCTGTCTGTCAAGAGATAAATGATCTCCAGCTGAATGAAAACAAGTTACAAAAGTCATTCAATTGTGTTTTAATTAATTAATTGTATTCGGGGTTAAGCCAAAAAACTATGTCACATCTTCAGCTAGTATAAAATACAGCTGCTCGGCTTTGAACAAATACTAGAAGACAAGATCACATCAGCCCCTAAAATGTATTACTATGTAACGCATTGTTGAATAAAGTTTATACTTATTATTAGTATGATTATTATTATTATCACAAGTGGTCATAAATAAAAACAAGAAAATAGTCAACGGATGATCATGTTGCATACAACATTTTTTATGAAAGTTGTATAACTTTTTATAGTAAACTTTTTTATTTCACTTCTTATATACAATAAATAAATGTGTTATGCATACAGTAGGAGAAAAGAAAAGATCAACATTTAAAACTCTGCATGCACTTTTTAATCACAGATTTCCCAGAAAGACATTCCCATCACAAATTAATGAACAAACTCAATTCTATTACATTTACTGTAACTTCGTTTAAGTCTTCAGGTTGGTTAGACTTTATTGCACGGCTTTATTTTGGTGTCAGCAAATACTGAGTTTAATGTTGTTCGAAATGACATGAATGCACAAGGATGAGTTAAGTAAAAAATAATAAATTTAAATCTAATAAAATAAAAGTACAGTTTTTGGCCCGTTTTTCTTTTCTTTTAGAAATAATTGACTTTAGTAGCTGGAGCCTCGTTGCTAGCATGGCTGAATACTTGAGATTATGATCAACCCTCTGTGTCCCTCTGAAATAATTAAATTATATTTGTTTCCGGTCCTTCAGCATTGAACAATGGATTGACTGGATCGACTGATTAAACATGGACATCTTTTATCTGTTCGTGCTCTTCCTTTCATGCAGGATTCAAGGTGAGAGTTCAAACAAACAAAGCAGCTTGTTCGATTGGAGCTGTGTCCCAGAGGCCAGTAATGTGCGTGCACTAACGGCCACTTTCAGCGTTGTTAAGAATAAACCCACAATCTAATCAGGGGGCTTAATGATCGATCTTCTTCAGAATAGTTTGGTTTAATTTATTCGATATGGACATCACAGTGGCATTAGAATTGTAACATACATTTAATGCCGCAGACGTGATGCGCTGTGCTTAGTGTTGGTAACAAAACGCTAAGTCAACATTAAGACAAAGACAGTGGTTAAGGGGTTTCAGAGTTACTGGGTCAGGGTCCCAATAGGAACACGCACAAATGATGCTCATCAGGCTGCCAGTCTCTCATTGCAATGACAAGAAAAAGCCAAAGAGGCCAGCTTCCATAATTCTCAGGCCTAATGTCCTAAACAGATGCTTAATTTATGATTCTGCAAGCTCTGTGGCTTTATCAAACTCTGTAGGTTTCTCTGCATGTTGAAATGTTTACCCTGCAGAATGATGCAGTGGCTTTTTGCCAACAGCCACAGATGAATTTACACTCTCCTACTTTTGTGAGTAATTCTTCCCTAAATCCTATTTGCTCTCATGCACCCGTCCAAATCACCATCATCTCCATCTGGACAGCCACAGTAAGAATCAGTTTTAAGGAGGTTTGTTTCGTCTCTTTATGCCTCAAAGGCTTTGTTTCTTTCTCTCTTTGTTTCTTTTTTTTTTTTTACTCACTATCCCCTTGTCGTAAATGTTAGGGGAAATGTGTTTGAAAGTGACACACACTGGGGTCCTCTATAGTTTTTGTGTTCTTTGAGCAAACTGAGCGATTGCCTCTACTTACTGATCACTCATTCTCCACCATATTTATGAGTTTCCTTTACTGCACCAACTTCAATTCATCCCCCAGACTATAAAATGAAAAGTCTCTTCTCCGATAATGTGTTACTAATTATTTCTGTATGTGCGCATTGCATTCTTTTGATGTGGTTTTAGATCATTTTTGAAGGAATCTGTGTGCATTTCCTATCCTGCTAGAATTGCATGAATGTGCTAATGTCACTCAGGAGAACTGTAGCATTTTACTGTTGTTAAAGTGTTTAAATTCAGATTACAGATTACTTGTGATAACGAGTGATTTTCTGATAAATTAGCTTCGCCAGTTTCTTAATTCTGAATGCGCTAACATAGGGTGACCAGATTAGAGTTTGTGAAAAAGAGGACACTTCGCTCCGGGGGGGGGGGGGGGGGGGGGGGGGGGAGGGGGGGTAGCAGTAGTGTGTAGCATGCCGTGAACTTACATTTACGTTGAGATCGGTCGACCAATGACAGTTCTCTCTACAGTCAGAGCTTGCGCAAGAAAGTGGAACGTGAGGGAGATACCATTTCCAAAACTTGTAAGGGGGTAATAACTATTTTCCCGCACGTAGCAAAATCCCGGACGTTTTTGGAATCCCTGCCGGACTCTTTTTTTAGGTCTCGAAAAGAGGACATGTCCGGGAAAAAGAGGACGTCTGGTCACCCTAGCTAACATTGCTTTTTAGTGCTACTAGACTTATTAGGTCTCGTTAAAGGACTAGTTTGAAAATGTTGGAAATACTGAGTCTCTGACAGCGACTCCAGGAAGCACATAACCCGCAGTTGTTTTTATGTATGAATTAAACAAACAAGATGTAATGCATTAACTAGTGAGCTTTCAACTTAGTCACGTTTCCCAGTCTTTGTGCTAAGCTAAACTAAGCTAACTGGCTTCTTGCTCCATAGCTCCATATTTAGTGTAGACGTGAGAGTGGTTTCCATCATTTCATCGAACTCTCAACAAGAAAGCGAGTAAGCGGTTTTCCCAACATGCCAAACTATTTATTTCAAGGATGTTAGCAGCAGTGTTAGTAAGTGTTGCTCTGGTGATTGATACGTTTCAGACTGAGTTCAACATGGAGGGGACTGATGTGATTTATGTCTGTCTCTCCTTGGCTTTTAGCAGTCAGAGGTCAGATGAAGCTGTCGCCTGAAACACTAACCGTCCTGCGAGGAGAGGAGGCCCGGTTTACCTGCAGTACCTCCAACACTCAATGGACTGTTATGTTGTGGCTACTGAACGGCACAGCGGTTCTCACCATCTCCAAGGAGTTTGGTGTCCTGCCCTCCATCAACCCTAATGTGACGGCCAAGACAAGCCTTGTCTCACGTGGAGACAGCTGGGTGTTTGTCCTGAAGAGCACAGAGAGGCACAACCAGGGACCAGTGACCTGTGACCTCCAGGGCATTGATAGGAAAACAGCAAGCCTGTTTGTACAAGGTCTGTACATCCGTATGCATGTGTGTGTGAGATTCACTGTAGTAGGAAGGCAGCAAGGATTATTAAGGTTTATTTCTGCTGTAGAGAATTTCAAAGGTTTTTTGTTCAGCCAGCTCCGCTCAGGGATACTCACATTCTTGCAGACTAGAGTCGTGTACACACACACACACACACACACACACACACACACACACACACACACACACACACACACACACACACACACACACAAAGCAGTGAAGGAGATGAAGCAGATGGCAAGTCTCAAATACAACTATTCCAGTGTGAGAGAGTGCAGAAACACACCGAATTTAACCTTGACGAGGCAAAAAGCACCATGTAAAATAAAAAAGAGGTAACTAAAGTTGTATAGCTGCGTTGATTCTGCCGACCCACACATTGTCGTCTCTACATGAAAAAAAAATAACACAAAGAGGCAGAGACCACAAATGTTGTAGGTGCTCATCCTAATTAAGTGCTTTTGTTTTAATTTTCTTGAAGTGGGGATTCAAGGATGAAAGTTTTCTGTAAAAGCAGCTGAACAATCATGGTGTACATCAAGGGGGAGTCTGTGTGGAGGGGTACAGTTGCCCAATGTTTGATGGTCTCTGTGACATTGTTGATGACAGTGTGGATGGTGTCAGGGATGGGAATTGATTGGCCCTCTGGTGGAAAAGTGCTGGACTCCATGTGCCAGCCAGGATTTACAGGCCGGTCTCCCCTCCACTCCTAAGAGTCAGGACTTTATAAGAATCAGTGGCTCTCTGCAGTTCTGATGATGTTGATATCTCAAGCTGAAGAGCACTGCAGCATCTTGACAAGTGGGACTAAATAAAGGTCTAAACAAGCAAATTCAATGAAATTGGCCATACCATTCACAAACATTTTCTTTTCCACAAATTAGGAATGCTAAAAAAAAAATGATTAGGATTGGTGGGGAGGTCAGGAAAGGTTAAGCAATATGTTTTCCCTTTTTGCTGAAGGGAGGATAGCCGGGCATTTTTGGGGAGGGCAAAGAAGGATATTTCCATTTTTACACTTCATTAAAAAGAAGGATCAAAGTCTTGTACGGCCGTTTCAAGTTCAAAGACAGCTTGATGAAAAATGTCAGAAGATTATTGCCATATGCATCTCTGGGAAGATATTGACCCCTCAATGCTATTCACAGTCTCTGCTCACGTGGAGGTGGCATGCCTCAAACTAGACGACGCCTTATTACGGCAAAGCTTCGGGACTTGCTTGGACCTGTGCTTCTCTTGACCTTATCATTCAGCTTGTTTGCATCTGCAGTATGTACAAACTAAACTCAAAACTCAGCAAAAAAAACAAGAAATCAGCGCGTAAACATCTTTTCTGTAAAAAGCGAGAGGATACAAAAGCAATGACCCATCGCCTCCGATATATTACGGAGAGAGCCTCCATTGCTGCCAGTGCCACAAATCCCCATTGACACATGCAGCCATTAACAGTAGTGCATGGTGAATCAGGCCCTCTAGTCTGGATGCAGAGGATCACTATGGCCTGACACAGCCTTTGAATTAATTGTGCATCCTGGCACGCCCAGTTAACAGTCAGCAATTCTGCCTGTGATTTGTATACTGCAGCTTCAAATATAGGAAGCCACAAAACGGAGCCACAAATCCACCACGGGCTGGATGACTCTGTACGCTATCATCTGCACTCCCCGCTTTAATTGTTCAATATGAAGATGATGTAAATATGACAATCTCCTGCTTCCTCTCGCTGCTACTTCTCTGCTTATTCCCCACAAATACAGCACACACACACACACACATACACACACACACACACACACACACACACACACACACACACACACACACACACACACACACGCACACACACACACGCCTCTGACTTGAGCAAATCAATACGGTTGCATGCACTGTTGAGTACGAACGGGTCTGCAGTGAAGGCTAGAGCTGCAGAAAAGTCTTCTGTATAAATCAGAGATGAGCGAACAGCAGAAGAGTAGAAGCACAGCGCCGGTCCTCGTTGGAATAAATGCACACCCACACATACTGTACATGTGTGTTATGTGCTTTTCATGCGCATACGCAGCAATTCTGCAGACAGACATGTAAAAGTGTTTCAATGCTGCCCTCAGGAATTTCCCCTCTGAGGACCCCTGCTGAAAAATCACTGGAATTAGAGTTAGCTGAGGGCTCTCCGCCTCACACAGTCTGCCACAGCAGCCCAAAGTCTTCAGAGGTCCCCTACAGTGATTAACCAACCTTATGAAACCTTATTTCAGGGATCACTTAAATTGGAGCTTTGGGAGAGAGTGCTGATGTCGTTCCTTTCTCTATTCAGATGTATCAATCTACCATGATCGCCCGGAGCCACTCATCAGTCAGAGCAAATGAGGCTGCTGGTTCCTCGCCAACCTTTATTCAATGGCGCAGAGATTCTGTAAGAGCAGCCAGAGTCCACTCTTTTATAATGGGATGGTATGATGTTTATGACACCGAATCAAAAAAAAGCCCCGGGGGAAAAGGGAAAGCCAATAATGCGTACGAAACAGCTGAGGATTTGAACCTAAATCCGCACAGACATGTCATTCGCTGAGACAAAGCACCGAAGCTTCTGTAATTATCTTTCTGTCTGTAGCAATTGTCTGTTGCATCCAGCGCCTTTCATTCTGCCAGACAATGGACTTCACATATGAGATACTGTATCTCCCAGGGCCTTAAGTGGCTTATTTGGCTGGCAGGGAAGGAGATGAAGGGGAAAAGAGGAGAAGGATTCGTCAGGCAATTGAGACTTTGAGACGCGCGGTCAATCGCCCGGGACGAATGAAATCCGTCTTTTGTCACAAGCAGGCGAACTGGAGAGGTGGTGCTCACCTTTGGGTACAGATGCGTGGATGCAACAACATGCATAGAAATTCATGGATCCCTACCCGGCGTTGATATTCAGAAAACGTACTCACACTCATGCATGTGTACAGAAATATTTACAAGTACAAATACATGCACGCAAGCACATAAATAATGCAAAATAGAAAAAAGTTTGTGATTCTGATTGCAGAAAAGGGCAGCGTGAAAGTCGTTGGGGACAACAGGTTGGCTTTTCAGGGTCAGTCGGTCCTGTTTGAATGCCAAGCAGTAGGATGGTATCCTCTACCCACTTTGCAATGGCAGGTGAATGACAAAAAGGTAGGTGCATGCAACCTTCTCCCTACGGTAATATTTAGAACTGAGGAAAGGATTTTATATTATAAAACACTCATCAAGCCACGTTGTAGCTTTGCAACTCACAGCTTTGCAGGAATGAAGTATCCCTTAAAAAGCATTGAAGTCTCTAATGTAGTGCCTGTGCAGAAAAAGTGTATTTGCAGGTGAATTATTAGTATCAGGGTTTTTTTTGTCATGATAACGACTGCACTGGTTTTACAGGGATCCAAACAAAGTCTACATGTCATTGTATCTGGAATGATTGTTGCTGTGGAATGTTTTCAAGTTACATCATTTGGTTCACATTCACACCAGTGTAATGAAGCTCATACCATAAACCAAATGGTATGAGCTTCATTACACTGGTGTGAATGTAAACTACAGCCACACTGAATTGAACGTTTTACTGGCTGGACAACTCATCTCCAGTCATCTCCAGAGACTTAGGCGTTTTTTTTAAAGCTCAGCTATTTAAAAACAGACATGTACACAGCAACAGCTTCATCACAAGAATAAATAAAACACTTTAACATTTGTTCTGTTCCTTTAAATACAGCTCTATTTGGACTAATTACAGAATAACTGCAAAACTAATTCTCTCTCTCTCTCTTTCTTTGGGGATTGGCATGCAGGTGAACCAGGGGGAATACAACATCAGCAGTGAAGAGTCAGGGAGGAGCCTCTTCACTGTAACCAGCAACCTCAGCGTGACGGCAGCGAAGAGCTCTCATGTGGCTTGTGTGGCCTCTGTGTCTGCCCTCGCCACACCACTGAAGAGCAGCGTCCGCCTGACAGTGGGTGAGAGGACACCACCATCAAATAACATACACACACAGTGCGTCTTTGTTCTGTCCTAGTTTAGTTATCTGTCTTTAAATTCCTTCTCTCTCTCTCTCTCACTTTTTCCTTTCTTTTTTTCTTCTTTCTGTTCCTTTCTCTTTTTTTTGGGAAGCCTGTGAATCATCACTGAGCATTAATATTAAAGAGCAGAGGGGTACAGAAAAAGAGCTGTCAGATCAACACTGCACAAGAGCAAACCTCTCTAAGGCCCAGAATACAAATACGACATTATCATTTTTGTAATGTTCCATTTGTAGTTGTTTTTTTCTCCTACTCAGAGCAGCTTCCCTCGGCAAACACCCCCATGCATGCTGCAGCATATTAAAACAGGAGATTGAACACAGCTTTCTTTACACTGTGTCTGCAAATCTGTAATTGAATTGCAAGGTAACAACACTGCTTCAGCGCTTCTTTACCAAAACACTGATGTGACCTTTTCTCCTCAGTTGCAGAGGTGGTGCAGGAGGGAGATGACTGCACGGTCCCTCTGGCAGTAACGGCCTCCCTCTCTGCTCTTCTGCTGCTCCTCCTGCTCTGCGTCTGCACCGTCCTCTGGCTCAGACAAAGGAGACAAGCAAGTATGCACTTTTCGCTTCCTTGAATTGCTTCAGGTGAAAGAGAATCGTCACCTCCCCCCTGTGCTTTTCCAGTCCAGAAACTGTGATTAAAGTATAATGAAGAAGATGGGCGGTTACACGCTGTGGCTCGGCACTGCCCCATGCTGGCCTTCCCCAAGGACACGCAATATATTTTCAGAAAAAGGCAGGACATAAGTTGTCAGCACAAAGCTTTTCTTCTGAGGAGACAGCAACGGCACAAAGATTAGATAAGTATGCGGACTGTATCACTGCAGGGTTGGAGGTTTGAATCCCAGAAAAAACATGAGAAATCGTCAGGAGAGGACTATTAACGCTCACCCAGAATAAATACTGCAGGGGTGAGGAATGAGCGAGATATTTCACCAGTTAAACAGTGTGAAGATACATCTGTCACCGCCATTACAGTAACTTTACTAAGTCCAACTGAAATTAAGTTGCATGTTTCTTTCTGCTTCAACATACATACGTATCTGTCCTGTACTCTTCTATTGAGGATACAACTAGAATTTCCACCTCCACCAACCAGTCAGGTTGCACTTTACATCCGCGTCTGTCCAAAATGTGATCACTTCATCATTTTATCCTCTTAGCCGTTGTGGGAATTTTTTCATGATTGGCATATGTATTCTTGAATTATGGCCCAAAAAGTGTGGCCTTTGACCCCCAAATTCAAATTTCTGTTCCACAACTTCCCTCAAGGCGTTCTGGCAATATTGCATTTTTACAAATAGGACGGACGTACCCACATATGGAAAACCCAAAAACATAATGCATCCGGCCATGGCTGTCACCGGCGTGGAGGAATTATAATCATCAAGTTTGAACTTTGTGCTATTGCACTTTTAATAATGTCTTCTATCAAACTCCAGCCAGGAAACAGTACTTCCACTTTACTGGACTGGTGGTCTTTACTCTACAGGTGCATGATTTAATGAAAGTGTTACAGAATGTCGCAGGACACTAGGTAAAAAAACAAACAATAGGTAGCTGCATTGAGTCTCCCTTGGATAAACAAAGGGATCATGTTCCAGGAACAATGGATAAAGGCCATTGAGACGTGCAGATGAGTCGACAGTTGTTTAGTGGGAACGTGGCGACCTTGGACAAGCTATCAGCCTGTGTGTAAAGGATTACAGCTGTTGGTACAGTGGCAGAGATTGTACCTTGGGGAATAGAAGGTCCTGACTCACACCTGGTTCCTGCCAGATGAGTCTGTTACACAGTTTTCACATTCAGCTTTTGGACACAGCTTGTTTCTGTAGATTTAAACAAACTAGGGAGGTCCCTGTTCAGAACGGACCGAATGCTCGGCCTCATACAAACAACTTCACACACAACATTTAAAAGACTTTTACTGTGCGCTTTCGATAGTTTTACTTCTGGGAAAAAGTTTTATGTACTTCTTCTACCACTGCCGAAAAACATACTTTCCTAGTTAGAGAAAGGATGAACAGTAAAGCAAGACAGAGTATTTCTGGAGCCCCAAAATAATTACGCCCCTGAAAAACAAGAAAAGTCACAGTTATTCACGGTCAGAAACCTCGTCATGATAACGTACGCTTAGTGGAGGTAATTTAGTATTTTGTGTAGTATTTATGTTCTATTTCTAGTGTTTCACTGTTCACCGTCACACACACGTCAGAGAGCAGAGTTAGTAAACAGTAGAAAGCAACATGCTGTAAAAAAGTTAGATCTGAGGTCACTCATTCATCCTTTCTTTCAAACTTTGTGCCGACTAATTTGGAACGATGTTTGAGCGCTGCTCGGACAGAATTTGTGTCCGACATGTCAAAGAGTCACAGAAGTTACTTGAGCATTTGTGCCGTAAAAGAGGTGAAAAAATTTGCGTATCCTTCCAGATGTAATGTTTCCATCACTGTCGATCTGAGCTGGAGCTGATGAATACCTGCGATTACTGCAGAGTCATTTGTCCTGGGAATGAATACAGATTGTAACCTTTCCCACTAAAGACAAAAGCCAGATGTTCGTAGGTGACAGTGTTTTTTTTGTCCAATGGGAAATTGGGTTTTAGAATACTAGCACCTCCAAAACTCACTATTAAACATATTGTATCGCATTTGTCCTTTTTACGCCTAAATTTGTGGACCAATTAAACAATAAATGTTAGTCAATAAGCTTTAGGGGCGTATTTTTTTACCTTTAGGCGAACTGTTAAAATGGGCTAAATAATTGAAACATAACATAATTTCCAAGATGTTGGAACATACATATTTGTAAAGTCCAAAGCTGACTAAAGCAGTACCAAATTGCATGGCTCAGGAAATTCTACAAAGCACATTACAGTAACAAGGGTTTTAAACTACCACACAGTGTGACAGTTTTAAGGCAACTCTTTTAGGGCTCACAACCCGACCTGAATGTCACCTCAGAGACGTCGATGCTATTTATTTGTTATTTGTTATTATTTGTTATTTATTAAGGATCCCCATTAGTCTACACCGTAGTGGAGACTATTCTTCCTGGGGTCCAGGCAAAAGCATTACAATACAAATCATAAAATGCAGTACAGCCTGATCAATGTTGGTGAACAAAAACACAGACTTAGGAACAACATTTACATTCAAAGAAAAATTATAAAAATGCCTAAATACCTCAAGTAATAACCTAATCTACACTAATTTCCTTTCTGATTATTGCTGCCTTAAGTTTCCTTTTGAAATCACATTTATTTCTTGTTAGAGTCAGATATGAGGGGAGCACATTCCAGTATGCGATAGCTCTGTACATTACTGTTTTCTTAAGTGCATTGGTTTTGGGTAGAGGAAGAGTAAAGTGACCCCTTAGTGCCTGTCTGGTATTATAACCATGCCTCTCATTTGCATGTGATAGCTGTAAAGACAAACTGACGGGTTTCTGTGAGGAATACACATTATTTAAAAACGCCAGTTGTGGAGGTAAAGTGGTGTGATGTTGTAAAAAGTCTGGCCAGGAAAGAGGGATGTTGCAGAGAGGTTTCTGGAGCGCCATCGCCGAGGGGACCGTTGTTCCATAGCGCGCGGAGCCGGAGGAGGCCTGTTTGTGCGTGATAACAAAAAGAGGCCCTAAGTCACTCATTTAGAAGTCAGCGTAATCCCCCTGACTGATTCTGGACTATTGCAAATCACGGCTATGGTTTAGAGCTAAGGGATTATCACGAAGCAGGTGTGACCTTTCTCCTGCGGCAGCCGATTCTGTACCTGAAACGCGTGATGCCTTCTTCGCCGTCGTCTTTACAGCTTTTATGGAGCAAATAAGTTGAATTAACTTCATGAGGATGGTTCATGTGTTAGAGGATGTGGCATGCCTCCAAGCCACTAAGCTCTTCTTTGAGTAATCCACCTCAATGGGGAGTAATGTATGCTTTGTAATTTGGGGGGGAAATAGAAGGGATCTAATGTAGTCACCCTCAAAGACTTTGGCCAGCATGACAGCAGGGATTTAAAATATAATGACGAAGGCAATTTCTTTCCCTGTAAAAAGAGCAGTTAATACGTCTCCTGAGGCAAGCGCCATCTGCACCATTGTTATGTCGTTGTGTTTTCGCCGCGGCCAGGAGGACCTTTGGCAAAGACAACCATGAAGCAGTGTTTCAAAACTCATTAACGCTCAGCTCCAGCTTTCACCGTTGAATAGCAAAGTGACTGGAGGCTCTGATATTAGTGCAGAAACCAGAGCTAATAAACAGCGGGACATTTACAGCTTTCATAGAGTTGTAGTGAGCAAGCACAATGGTTCTGTGGTCAATGCAGTGAGAATAATAAAGTGGCAGACCGCTCATAATACTTCTGTAAACCTAATGCCTCATTTTCTTTCAGAACCGAGCCCACAGGAGGCAATACGGTAAGATTTAGGAGCTTTTTTTTTATAGACACCTTTTGCTTTATGAGGCTGTTTTCAAACAATGAAAACCTTGGAGTTTCTCCACTTTCCAAACTAACAAACAAGAAAGTGACTGGCTTGAGGAGAAAGTAGCTGCCAATAATCTGTGAAAGAGGCAGAGACAGAGTCCCGGCTGTATTGAGCTCCATTTAAATTTTGCATAAGCGAATATGAAGACTCAGCAATCTCTATTAATATGTGCATCTTATTTCTGACAGTGAATGGGCTTTTATTGTTACACGGTATAAAAGAAAATTGAAGACATGTATTAGATGCATTAAATAGTCATTACATTTTGTAACAACTTAATTAGGGTTTAAATTGTTGTTAGCTCATTTAAGAAGCAGATATTTTACGCATTACTGTTGTCAGCGTTTTCCATGCAGCTGAAGCACATGTTATATCTTTCCCATTGAGCACATTGAAGTGAGAGCCGAGCACGTTGGAGGGGTCTAATAAAATGCTCTGAAAAATTATGATGTTCATTTGTTATCTGTCAAAGCATTTTATGATGAAAACAATGCAGAGGCCCCTGATAGTATATCAGCTTTGTGAGAAAAGAAAATTGTCTGTTCACAACAGCACAGCTTCTCTCAGCTAAAGGTTATCTTTTCCATTGGACCGTTCATTGGGGCATTTGCAGATTCGACCAATCAGTGAGCGGGAGAAGCTCGGTTGCTGAGGCGACAGGAGGGAAGGTCAACCTGGGATATTCTGGTGAGGGCCCCACAGGTGAGAGAGTGACACATAGTTCACCTTGATAATTGTACACCTCAACTACTGTTTACTCACAATAACGGTGTTGACAGAAGAACATCTGAGTGAACAGACAAAATAGTTCAGTTTATTCTGACAAGCTGGGACATGACAATAATTTTACTAACTACTAAAAACTAAATTAAGATAAAAAAAAAAACTGTTAGAGGTCAGTACATGTTATAAATTATTCAATATCCCTCGAGTCACTTTAAAGAACCTTTTCAGTAAGTTTACGTGTTAGGTTAGTTTTTACATTTTCGCCAACCATTCTTGACTTTTGGATTTTTTTTTATGTGTTTTTCATACCGTTTCAATAAGTCTATTCTTAAAAGTTGCACAAGTTGTGTAATTCATCACATTTAACATAAAGTCTGTATTCATTCTTTTGTCAAGGTTACACCATGATTGCCTTGTAATGACGTTTTACTGCAGATTGATTCTCCATAACAATAATTTACTTTGACGAAAGGTAACGCTTGATGTTCACTGTGATGGATTACACAACTTAAGCACGATTCAAGAGTCTGTTAATGGATATTCATGTTCTATGGAAATGTAAGGAAGCCAAATTATGTCTGGAGTAGTATAAATGAAGTTCCTTAAACCCCGCAGCATGGTTAGCAAAATGGTTAGTTGTAATATTAAGTATACATGAAGACAAACCCCATAAATCATAGCAGGCTGTTGCACTTGCAAACGGCCAGTTGAGCAGCCAAGAACCAGATAATATGCAGAAAAACATATTTATATTATTCTAATTCAAACAGAAACAAAAGATATATCTAAACTCTGGACACTGTATTTATTTGGTAAACATAACAGACCCATGAGCCACTAAATTGCCCGATTCTTTCTATTTTCGCTGAGGTCAGCTTTGACTATAAAGTGGGCTGTAGCTGGTCAGAGGGACTGCGAGGTTAGATCAGGCTAAATTGCTGTTTTTCACCCTGCAGATGCAGTTTTCAATGAGCTAATCATGGAAACTCGTAGGCAGGAGGACTTTGTCGGCTTTCACAAGGTAAGATAGAGAAAGATAAGGTGGGAGGGCAGAGAGAGAGAGAGAGAGAGAGAGAGAGATATCGACTGTAGCTGAATAATGCAACCATTCATTCTGCAGCTGGAGTTTCTGCCACATCCTCTCATGTTGATAGGAACAAGCTACACTGCTATACTGTTGCACCTCCACTGTTCTCCCATTAGACAGCTTGATGTCAGACAGGGATGTGGAATAACATGCTTTCTGGCACAGCTCCACAAAACGCCATCAGCACTATTTTTTAGCTTACAGGGCACTAAAATGGCGCCATCATCATCACCATCATCGTGTAGTATCATCTGAATAATGGGATGATCTCAAGGTGTACATTCTGGCATGGACGAAACTGAGGAATAGATTGTTATATTGCTATGAATATATAATGTATTGATATCGTGTGTAATGTCCTGGTATCTAATAATGACAGGATGTGGCACAGCTCTTCCCTTCTGTACTGGTGGCATATGTGGCCTTTTTTCCCAATTACGTCTAATGTAGAGCAGCTCTGTCTTAAGGTCACAAGTTCAGTTCTGATTCACTGTCTTTGAGGTAATGAGTTTGAGTTTGGTAATAGGATTGCTTTCTCTGGAGGGACTAAAGGTGGAAGACAGTTTCTGGACTTTAAAGCAATAGTTGTCCTCCAGTCGTCCTCAGATGTGTCAGCGTGTAATTGTACACTGGACTGTTTGGGCGACACAAAAACCTCCACAGTGTCCCTGCTGCTGTAGGAGAAAGGTTTCAGGACAGGCATCTCTGTGTTTGTTGCAAATCTTCAGTGTGTATTATCACTAAAATGTAAACGTGATGGTGTGTGTCCCAGGTCCCTGATGTTGTGTATTACAGCAGTCCTTCTCCACACAGTGAGGGCCCACCCCAGGTTTGTCTATCAGAGGAAAACTCCAAGAATGTCAGGAGAATTACCACAGTTTGAAATATGATATTCAATGTAAAACAATGTGGTGCCAATGATGTACACTATTGTACAGTACAGTATTTACAGTCTGGGCCCTTCACCAGTGTTACATTTTTGTAAAGCCGTAAGCTAATGTTTATAATCTTTAGATAAATGTGTGCAGCACATTATTGTGTCGAAAATGTATTTACTTTACCTTTAATGTATCCATAAAAAATGTAAACATTGTTTTTAAAATTTTTAATAAAGTTTTGTGCTCCTTTGTGTTCTTGGCTTACATCTACAGTATATAGTTTGAGCTGGCCATGTAATTTAGACCAAAACAAGAAACACACTAGTGTGTTTTCATTCCAAAAATTCTCATTACAACTTGGATCTTATTTTTGCTGCTTTGGCCATCATTTGGTTAAGATAACATATTACCCACTAAGTAAACAATATATAAGTTGTAATAAACCAGAATTATCATGTAACATATTATTTACACAGTGTGAAAGCTTTAAACTGTTTTAATCCGACGGTTATCGCATGATTTAAAGGGACTCCCTGAGCTGTTGCATGTTGATTGATATCCATTTTACATCATTAAAATCTAATCCTGTTTTCAGGAAAGCCATGCCAGATATGCCTCTTGTTCTGTTTCATATGTGGAAGCATCTCAAACTCAATCAATTTCCCAGATATGGAAAGGAAATGGTTTTAAAATACAGTATCAATGGGAAAGGCTGGGGTGTAAATTAACACGATGTGACTGGTGCTGCAATGAGAACGATGTGGTGGTGAGGCTCTGCGGTAATGCATGAAATAACAGATTTATCTCTGTGTGAAGTGGGTGACATAACATTTGCATTTTATAATAGTAAAGGATGGGGGTAGAGCGGTGGAGATGGAGGTTTATGAATCTACCAGACACGCTATAGTTTCACCAGCATTGCTGTTATTAAAGGAGTTGGCGTGCATTAAAAAGATGACATGCCTATTGCTGGTGTCTGGGAAAAAAACTGCTGCTGTTTTCGAATAATAACCTTGCTTTGTGTTTCACATTTCAGACAGTGAATGAGTTTATTAAATTATTCACAACGTGGGGTTATTATCATTATATCATAATGTCACAATATCTGACCAAAAAAAAAAATGTTCCGGGGGAGGCTGTGACTCTCTTAATATCTTTGTATTGTTTGTCACCTCGGCTGTAAAATAAATGGCAAATCATGCCATTGGCAGCTTATGCTTTATTGAAGGGGAAATGCTCTTTCATTTCACTGAAAGCCAATGCACAGTCTGATTCACCCTTTCAGCTTTAGATGTGATATATCTCTCTGCTGCCGGCAACCTTGATTAGCTGAATATGATTCCAATCCCATAAGCAAATGGCATGGCGGTTAAATCTCTGCAAATACAAATACTGCTGAAGACAAATGCAGTCGTCTGCAGTGGACTCAGATGTGAAGTTGTAGATTTTCATATAATAAGGAAGAAAGTACGAAGTATAAATTGTCTTGATCCCTTCAACAGGGGGGGTCAGAGCCAGATCTCAGGAATAAACCAGGGCAGAGGCCAGCAAAACACACTACTATTAGGGTCTACTGTAGGGGTGTCAAACATAAGGCCCGAGGGCCAGAAACAGCATGCCAAAAGGTCATCATTATAATAGAAAAGGACGATCACGGACATTCCCATTCAAATCAAAGTAGCAGGATGGTCACCCGATGCTGCCCATTTGTATGTGTACTGTTGCCATGGCGACCGTTGCAACTGACTGATGGCAAGCGGCGGCCGCGATGACGTGAGGTTTTGCAGTAACGACTAAGACGAGCAGTAGAGGAACGTTACGGAGCGTAGAGAGACATGGTAAAAGAGCTTCACCCAAACCTTCTTGTCACAACGTAGGAAAGCACATTGCCAGATGAGTGGCCACTTTGTTCGGCTCTTTTTCTCTGTAGCATTAATTCAATTCAATTCAGTTTATTTTGTATAGCCCCAAAATCACAAATTACAAATTTGCCTCGGAGGGCTTTAAATCTGTGCACACACGACATCCCTGTCCCAGGACCTCACATCGGATCAGAAAAAAACAACAACAAAAAAAAACTTTCACAAGGAAATAAGGAAGAAACCTTCGGGAGAGCAACAGAGGAGGATCCCTCTCTTCGGGTGGACAGACGCAATAGATGTCATGTGTACAGAATGAACAACGTAACAGAGTTACAGCACATTCAATGAATATGAATATGAAGTAGGCATGGACCACGATCCAGATAACCGCGATCCATGTGAGCAGAAGGAGGTAGAGAGGAGGGGCATCAGGAGGGCCACCATGGCAGGAGGCAGGAGGCAGGAGGCAGGAGGCAGGAGGCAGGAGGCAGGAGGCAGGAGGCAGGAGGCAGGGCCGGCTCCAGACACAGCCACGATCCATGGAAACTTGAGGCGAGGAAGCACAGAGGCTCCGAGGAAGCACTGGGGGTCGCGCGGGCCGAGTAAGAGCACTGGACCCTACGCTGGAATGCGTTATTATAGATCCCACATGCACATATGTACATGCTATGTGATGCAATACTGTGAAGCGTATAGGTGTCAATGCAGAAGCCACCAGTGAAAAATGTCTTTGTCAAACAGGAGAAAAGTGGACAAAGCGTCAGCTTTTAACAGAAAACTGTTTTCTATTTCTTCACAGAAGTAAATTGGAAGCCAGTGTGTTCAAGGAATATGATATACAGAGCCACTACCAGACTAATCATGGTGAAAAATACAAGAACTTGCAAGGACTACTGAGAACAAAGAAGATAAATGGATTGCGGCCCAATTCGACACCCCAGGTCTACTGCCATTCGAGCAGTTCTGCGAGGCTGTTTCGACACAAATGCTCAAAGCACTTCAAAACGCTGATGTTTAGCATGGATCATTTGACCATCTTAGTTTAGTGTCCTACAATGCTGATATTTGCTAATAAGCACTAAACACAGAGTACAGCTGAGACTGATGGGGATGTCAGTAGTTTCTAGGTATTCAGTGATAATCCAAAAAATAAATCCAAATTGAAATTCCTCCTGAAGGGACATGAATCTGAATCCATCCAATAGTTGTTGACATATTTCATTTGGAAACAAAGTGGTGGATTGATGCCACAGAGCCGCGCTGCAAACCAGGCTGAAGCCTGATGTGGCAAAAGACACATTTGTGCGCCACACTAGTGCCACTGTTCACAGGGATTTAACACTGAATACTTACCACAGCACCCTTCAAATGTGACGCTCTGTTTTGTTCTGACATTGTGTCGAAGCCAGTTCTATCTTGGCGTTCCAGCAAAATAAATAGATTTATAGGAACTGAAAAGAAAGCAAATAGATGACACAAAAAGTTGACTTTTCACAGAAATCTTCCCTTGAATCGTCAGTTATGTGGTGACAGCATGTATGCTTGCATTATTGAAAATAGCTTGCGTACATGGTCTCCTACTATTCTCTCTCACCAGATGGCTGACACAGATCTTCACTTTGGAACTCACATCTCGCCAGCGAATGTGAGGAAAGTGTTTGTCCTCTATCTCTCTCCCGCTACGCTTTCATCGTTGCTGCCTTCTGTTTTCGTGCACCAAACGCCTGGCATTGAAGCAGCGGGCTATTAAATAAATTAGGTTTCCTCCAGTGGGCCTGACAAAGACAGGCGCAAAAATGAGATGCCCATTACATGACCTGCTTTAGTGTTTTGTTTTCCAGTTTAACCACCCCCTTCCCTGGGGCTTACTTAGGGCACTCCATGGGTGTCAGTGACACTCCACAAAATGGTGCGCTCGTATCGTTGGGAGGCATCTAAAGCGCTGAGAGCGAGCCAGGGCCGGTCAATGTCTGCCTTTCCAACAGTGAGGACGAAACAAGCTCCCTCACTTTTCACTTTTCATCCTTCACAACTGTAGCCATCTTCTGGAGTCCCTGTCACTCAGTCGCTGTCTTCTCTGCTCCTCTCCTGCCTGTCACAAGCCGATCTCCTCCTCGCATCAACGTGCGACACTGCAGTTACACCGCACATGCCCCAGTCTGCATTACCACACTGGATCTCAGGATCTCTTACGTCAATGTACAAACTTCGTCGGTCTGCAAGGAACCAGCTGTCAGTTCAGCGGGTATCTCCTACATCGTTGCATGCATCACAGAAAATTACAGAGTGGAACACAACCATCGGGGACAACGAGAGAGTCTGCTGCTTGGGTGCAGCTCCCCAGCTTCCTCAACTGTTTTCGGTTGGCAATTAGCAAGAAGCCACTGCACTCTTTTCTTGGTGTATGGATAAATAAATGGAAACTTTGGCTAATGGCCCTCCGGAGTACAGCGTGATGTCTCCAGTGGCTTGTTATATTCTGCTTTCCACTTCCCGTTAGTTAGGGTCCATTAGCAGTCCAGTAACTGAACCGCGAGGAAGAGAGGAGCAGAGAAAGGACATTAAAACCACACATTCACAAATATGTTAATATGGCCTCCTCTTTGTGTTTGAATTTTAAAGCAAAAGGTTTAGCAATATTCAATATGTTTTGCTGTTGTCAAAAAAACACCATGAAAAGACCAAACTTTTCCAAAATGTTTTTACACTTCCTTCCTTAAAATACATTTAGCGCTGGGTGAAGACAAACAAGGCTTCCTTTGCTAGTTTATAAATGAAAGATGCTCAATAGAGACTTCATAGCATATCTTTTGCATCCATGCGGCTCTCAACATGGAGACAGCTGAGCCAACGGACCGCAGCTAACAGCGCTAATAGTGCAAACAACGGCAACAGAGCTAACAGTGTTAACTAGAGGGGGACAACTGGAGGGTGGGCCAAAACCTCTGAGACGAAGACGTGGGTTCAGCGTGCCGTAATGTAACTGCCTTATGAGTGCAGGGGAGAGCGGCGGCCATTAGCTAGCCAGTGGGGCGCAACAGAGAGACTCTCATGCACGAACACGCACAGAGAAGCTCAGATTACAACACGCACACAGAGAGGGGGAGCGACTTCATTCTCTGCTCAGGTAGACATGACTCGTTATATTGTAAACAGTTGTTTGATGCTATATTAATGCTCTGAGCACCACACATCAAACCTTAAAGACTCATCACCTCAAGTGAGCCAACACAAAGGTGGCGATACAATCGTCCCTTGTCATTGACTTTTGATTACACAGGGCCACAAGGACTTTGCAGTTCCTCCTGCAACATGAATACGATAATTGAACACAAGAGAGCACTTGATCATCAGCTTTATAAATATGTATTAATGCACAGCAGACCCCAGCTACACATAAAAGCTCAGCTGCTTCAGAACGCCACTGCGTTGATTGACTTGAATTAAATGGGCCCTCCTGGCCCTGGCACTGGTCAGGGCAAATTAAGAGGCCTCTCATTATTGAAAGCTGATGCTTTCAAGAGGACCTTTCCATGGGGCTCCTACTAAATTAAAGGCCTTCAAAAGTAACTATGTGCCACTGTATTATGTGTCGAGGGCCATTACCAGCAATTAAAGCTAAAATCCTTGAAACGACCTTGTTAGCGTAGGGTACTCTTTATTAGCTGTTTAATGCAACTCAGCAAGGTATTGTGCAGACTAATTACCAGAGTCAAGAGCTATTCACTGGTCAGTGTTAAAAAGAAAGGAAAATGGAAACTAATTAGGTTACTTGTCTTTTGCACGGGGTCCTTGTGGCCGGTCGACTGGCCTTGGTGGACAGTGGTGGAGCTATCAGAGGTATTTCCAATCCCATGCAGTCACTCTACTAATGTGTGACTCACTGTGGTATGTCAGATCTCATTTAGCTGTTCATATTTGCAACAAAAATAATCTTGTGTTTCAGTTTGCTGACCCGGAACAGATTTTGCTGGTTAAATGGCAACTGAACAAATATGAGAATGATTAGCAAATAAGTGTTGATGTTCTCCTAAAATGTTTCAAAGTAGCTTGAATTTGAAAAGGTAGATCTCGACTCCTGCCTTAGGTACATTACCCGCATTAAAATGCTAAAATCACATTCATTTGATTGTTAAGAAGTAATATTTGGTGCAATTTGAGCAGGTTGATCTGGCATGTCTCAACAGTTTCCTAGCATTGGCAGAGGCATGTACGTGAGTTACTGTGTCGGTGTTTTTCACTCTGTGAACATGTTTGCCCTCAGTTACTGAATATGTATATTGTAAAATAAAGCTGTGACTGTTTGTGAACCTTATGCTGACGAGCTTGACTTGCTGACAATCCATTATTTTCCATATCAGTACACCTTAAAGTGCAATAATGCACTTTAAGGTTTACTGGGTTCAAATAGTCATCCATTTTTAAAAGTGTGTTTGTTGTCATTTGAACCCTCATTAAGTCAATTACAGGAGTAACAATTAGCTAATCTCAAACCTGCAGTTTGATATACCTGATTTAGAACAATGGTTACACTGTTAACTGAGAGGCACTAAATAAATGATGTTTCTAGCAAGGTGGCAAGGTGAACTGATACCAGTCCCGATCAAGCTCATACGTCTAATGAACACAGAGTCCTTGAGTGTCTCCCAAAGGGACATTGACTGCTGAAACTCTTGTGGCACTTTATTTTTTCTCATGTGTCCCGACCTGCCCATCTGTCATGGCCGTGCTCGGATGGCAGTGAGGGGCGAGCAGTTCAGCACGTCAGCGCTTCTGCAAGACCACATCCCCTGATAGTGCTGTCCTGATGAATGATATCCAGCTGTCACTGAACAGGCACCCAAAAAGACTTACGCACCAACTCTCTTGTAATAGAAAGCACTTCTCGTAAAATCCAGGACTGACTCGTTGCTCAATCTGACAACCTGTACAGTGGGCTGGTAAAGCAATCCCCACAGAAACACAGGGGCTTCTTCTCTGCCATGTTCAGGGCATCCCTCGCACTACCAGCCGACTTATGAAAACTTCTAAATATTATAATACCGGTAATTATACAGAGATAAAAAATGTCTGGAAACAGCTTTTTACTTACCTGCAACACACTTCTGAGCATTAAGACTAAATTGAAGAGCTTCTTAAAAAATTCAAAGGACTTCTTCTGAAGGGCCAATAAACATCTTTCTTCTTGAATTAAAGCACCCAACATGTGTGTCTCTCTCTCTCTCTCTCTCTCTCTCTCTCTCTCTCTCTCTCTCTCTCTCTCTCTCTCTCTATCTTTGTCGCTCAACTTTTGTTTTATCTTTATGTCAGTAGTTAGTTTCGGTGGTTTCGAATGGCGAGGTCTTAGGGAGGGCAGGGGAAGATGAAGGGTATTTTACTACTCTGTATGAGAGAAATTCGCCTCAGGTTCAGGGAGCCGCCCACACTTCATCTGCCTTACACCCAAAATAGTAGAAGGCAAAAAAAAAAAAAAATCAATGGTGTCTAACACACACACACACACTCACGCACACACAGGAAGTAAAGGCCAACTTTTCCTGCAGAAAATCTGTAGAGAAACATGATGATGTATGTAACTGAACAGTGGCCATCACAACAAGAATATGGCACCTTGCAAGAATAGTGTGTGTGTGTGTGTGTGTGTGTGTGTGTGTGTGTGTGTGTGTGTGTGTGTGTGTGTGTGTGTGTGTGTGTGTGTGTGTGTGTGTGTGTGTGTGAATAATTTAGAAATAATTCCTTGAATTGTTTTAACAAATTATGCAATTAGCTTCTACTGCATGTCTTAAGGAACATATTTACAGTAGGAGGATGGAGCTGAAGTTTGTTGCATAAATCGGTTGTACGTTTGGCTCCTGAACGGCTGCGTCAGGTGGAAAAGGGCAAATGGAGAATGTAGTTGGTCCCCTAAGAGGATTTCAGTTCATCACAACATGCTAGTACAGCTTAGTCCACTGCAGCATTTTATCAAATGGCACAGCAGTCATTTCTGGATGATCCCCTTGTATGCCCTCTGCCTGGACACCACGCCCGGAAATTCAATGTTGCCGCAACCCACAGATAAGTTTAAACCGTTTCTAAACACCCACAGACTTATAGCTCTGGAGTGCTTGTGGTGCTTTGCATGAACGCCTGTTTTTCTACTGTGTGTGGACTGGAACCTATAGTAAGCCATAAAACTGAGATTGCCATTCAAGATGTGTTAGACATACAATGTGATCCCGAAAAGTGATTTAACAGAATTTCATTACATTTGTTAATAGTTTCATCCATTTTATTCTCACTTCTGACATACTCATTTTCTTCTAGCAGGCAAATCCCCTTTAGATTTGGACTGTCACTATCAAATAATACTGACCAATGGCACCACAGAGTGCCTGATGAGCATGAACATGAGCATATTTCTTTCTTGTAATAGAAATCAAGGAGACATTGTTCTTTTCCTTCTTTCTTCTCTGCATGAATGTGGTATTCTTGTTTTCTCTTAAATGATCAAATCAAATTGTGCATACCATGTGGGCTATGAGGAGGCAATTGAGCGGTTCCTCTATTTAAAACACTGATCGATGGCAGCAACATGACAAATGTATTCACTGCATAATTGATGGCCTTTTGGAATATTGCAGTGGCAGCCCTATTTGTTTAAAGTCAGCTAATGTTTCACAGCTTTTGACATGCATCGTGCACTTGTTTGACAAACTTGCTGAAAACTGGAAAGCATTTGCTCGAGGGCGAGCTCCATTCTTTCATTAATAAACTGTTCTCTTTGGATATTGTATTTTAAGTTTATGCCCTCAATGGCACCAGTTGGATTCATATTCCTCTTTACATGTGGACCAAACTTTATTTCCTAAACAATAAAGCTACGAGGATTTAAGAGATGTCAACAAACACATTTGTTCAATGATTTGGGATTACCCATAGAGACAGAGGAAATTGCATTTTAAATGTGTTGACTATATAGGGAATAATAACTTCAAGAATGTGGAGTAATCTTTTGGAAAGAAAGGCTGAAGGGAAATAAGTGTTTGTGTGTGTGTGTGTGTGTGTGTGTGTGTGTGTGTGTGTGTGTGTGTGTGTGTGTGTGTGTGTGTGTGTGTGTGTGTGTGTGTGATGGGTGAGGTGGGTTAGACTTATAGCTTCATAAAGAGACATGGTGATTTATTGGGAAAAACAAAATCACACACAAGCAGACTGAAGGATCTCTGAGGATGTAAGGCAGTAACACAATGTGCAGTACCTTAATCAGCTACCACCCACCCAGTTTGCTTTCTTTAGTCCACAGTATAATGTGAGATATACTTTCAGTCTCCCTCATGGGTCGAGGTCTAGTTATGCACCCTGAGATTCAAGAATTGGGCGAAAAAAATTGACCATTTGAGGTTTCTGGACAAAACATTTGGTAAGTTTAGCTGTAAATTCAGGGAAGTTACACACTTGTGGCATTCTAGTTCACTCATCTAAAACAAGCAAATCTGAGACCTGGGAAATCTATTCTGCCTGAGAGTGCAGCCTTCTTCTCTCTGATATCATTGGCCTTGTATCATATTCTACTAATTTGCTTTAAAACCCATTTCTCTATATTCTTTACAAGACAATTAAGACACCAGCCCTCATTAGCCTTACTTTAGCACACAAGCGTGATGTGTTTTTCGGGTCTCTTTGCACTAATTGCATCTTTTCTCCAGAAGAAACCACTCAAATTCTCGTTGTTCGTATTTGTGTTTCCTACCAGTTAACATGCATTTAACATAACCCTTTGTCAGAGGTAGGTAACATTTGTTGAAGTGTTAAAAAGGTCTCTGCATCCCACACGGATCCGTCTTGGACTCCCCGTCTGTCTCCGTCTCCCTGTTGGGGGAATGAGGAATGATGAATAGGTTTCCAAGCTAATGGGTATTGATAGGCCATCAGTAATGTACCCTCATGCTCTGCCAGAGCCTTTTGTGCTCCTGTTCATGAGGTCTTCTGCTTCGTTCAGCAATTTCATGTCTCATAAAATACAGCTTGAAGTAATCTTCAGAACCCGTTTCCAATAATGTCATTGAGAAGTTGGAGGAAGCCAAGGTCTTCTGGCTGTGTAGTAATTAAGCACTGACTCAACGTGGCTGCTGAGTTGACTGGTTCTCTCTCTCTCTCTCTGCTCTTTGGCTAAAATACATCGTTATTCAGTTAATGAGAGAACAGCTTCTATGTCCTTCCCAGCTGAGCCGAGGACAGTGTGAAACAACGTAATTGCACACCTCCTCCAGAGTGGATTTTTTTCTTTCATGCTTGATTTTACACTCTGTTGAGGAAATACGAGTAAACAGAGCATCACCCTTTATCCAAGGAACACTGAGCTAGCAGACTGTTTTCCTCTGTCCTCTCAAGCGGCATACAGGCTGCACTAAACCAAACAGAGCCTCCAAATGAAACTCTCCGATGTGTCGCTGTACTTTCAGATTCAACCTGACATGTTCAGACTCTGTTTTGAGTTTTTTATTTATTTTTTATCATGTAACTATTCCAGTAAACCAAACTGTTTCTGGTTGTTTTTGGTTTTACAGAGTTGCTGTTTTGTGTGCAGCCCGACAAGGCGATAAAACCACTTTCGCATAAACAGCTGCTTTTAACAGCTCCATAAATGTGGTCCTGATAATGTACAATGTCTATTCACATTCCTGGCATGAAAGTGCTCCACGAATTATTTTGTATAAATTGACATTGTAACTGCTCTATATTGTGACACAAATCTGTCTTTTATATTTGTATGTAATTTATGTAGGATGAAGGCGTAAATAACTCTCAAGTTTCTCTTTCGTCTCTTTTAAAAGCCTCTTCTTCCATCTGACTTTGTGCAAACTCATGGAATATTTACATATATATATTCAACAGCCATGGAGCAGACAAAATCAAAAACAGAACGGCAACACACATGAAAAATAGACAGGTAGATAATTCTTACTTGTGTATTTGTGGCACATTTACATGCTGCAGATCCAGTCGGACGGTCAAATCAATTCATAATATATTAAGGATCATTTAAAAACAGAAAATTTTGACCAAATCTTGCTTTCAGAAAAACTACAATTAAAGTGACAAAGAAATAGGTGAAAAACTGTAACAGACATAATGAAAGCATTCAAGTAGCCATAATGACTCAAACTGACTCAAACTCAGTTATAAATAATGATAACACCAAACTGAAATTGCTTTAATGGTTGAATTAATATAGATTCATAAAATCATTTGCTAACTGCTGCAAAGAAAAAAGTGACCAAAAGACGCAAATGAACCCGGAACCAATTCTAACCAATTATGATCAAACATTTAAGATGATGAAACATTTGATAAATTGTTACGAATAATTGAAGAAATAGTTTCTTCAAGAAGAAAGACGAGATGAGAAGATCAATACCACCCTCATTTCTGTTAATAATGAAGCAACAATAGATGGTTAGCTTAGCTTAGCATAAACACTAGAAACAGGGGTAAAGCATGGCTGTGTATGTTCAAAGCCAAAAAGCCAACAAACACCTCATAAACTCACTAATTACCAATATATCTTGTTAGCTTAATCCGTAAAATAATAATAATCCTGGATTCACTCAGCTGCCGAGACGTTTTCCTTTAAGTGGCTAAGTTTTGAGTTTCAATGCTTAGCTCATTTTATTTTCATAGTCCTTCACATTCGGCTTCTCCAGACTCTTCACCCCCTTTTTGTACAGGCTCACTGCGATCCTCACATCGACTTTTCGATCAAATGACGAGGCGAATGTCCTTCATTTGCTGCTGATATTCATGATGAGAAGGATTGGTTTTAGATTAATTAAATGATCATCAATGTGTTTCTCCCTAATATGAATAAAAAGCAGTAATGCCAATATTCCCAGAACAATCCATCTACGTGCAGGTGCTGACGGTGCACATTGGTTTGGCCCCGCTGCCCGTGTAATACAGTTGGTATTGATCAGCAGCAGACAAGGCATGACAAATTGAATCCAGACCTCACCGAACGCAAAATAACACTAAATTTAAGTCAGTGGGTTCCAGTTCATTCACTGTCGCTCTCAGTCGGGTCGACGGTCAACTGGAGCCTGACATGAAGACAGCCTATCATCCTTTGACTGGCAACAGTCCTAGTAATTAGGCACTAATAACTGCAGTGTGCAGAGCTGAGACATGGAATGAACTGTCTATGCTCTGCTGGAGATCCCCAATGGGCATGGCATCTGGAGAGCTGCACGGTCGGGTAAAGGCATGTGTAGAGGGCAGTGGCGGCTGGTGACATTTTTTTTGGGGGGGGCGCAGTTGGGCAGCGCGGTTTAAATAGCACTCCACAATGAGAAGAAAAGAGGTTTGGAGTAGAATATTGAAGGGTTTTTTAGAGTTTAGTTAGTCCAATTTGGACTTGTACAGTGTGAGGTTTATTGTACATTACAAATGCATGAAATATGATAATTAATAAGGGATATTATTATGAAGAATGTGTAATTGTATGAATATGAGGGTCACATGGACTGTACTGAGAGTGCAGAGGTCATTTACACACAGGCCGTGGTTGGGGGTTTTACAAGGGAGCATTTGGTTTTAAGAACAAAGGGGACTGGACCACCTGTGGTCTGGGGATCACCCCACTGTTCTTATCAGGCACAGTGGGGGGTTTCGATTTGCATTGCAGCCAGCAAGCAGAGGCTCGTTGGTCTTTGGGAGGATGAATGTAACCTGTAGTACGATTCACATCAGCTGTAACAGATAGAACTGAATAACAATTCCTCAGGTAAAATATGTTGTTAGTAAACACAGGAGGGCGGAGTGAGGACTTCAGGTACCGGAAAACAGATCGGGTTTGCATAAGCTGTTCTGTCATCTTTCTTTTATTAAATAATTATTAGTTTAACTCTTTTTGGACTCCGGACATTATTCCTCGCACCATCTCCCAGGATTCTTGAGCATTTTCTTCAATATTCTAAAAAACAAAGCTTTATTTCAAGAAAACACAGTGCTCAACACTGTCCAATAACAACTATCAACAAACTGTAACTTTGGGCATGAGAGGTTCAGAGCAGAATGGTTTAAGAAACATTCAATGTGGTGGCCAGAGCAACTTCAGGGAATACATTGACGTAGCATTCAAACTGGGGGCCCTGCAGTAAGGTGGCACTGGTGAGGTGGTCTTTGAAGGCAAAGCGTTCCCTGGTGTGTCCAAGTATGGTGTCACAAACCTACAGATAAATATATAGAGAGAGAGACAGAGACAGTAAGATAAGTTGTGGGGAAATATCTACTACAAACAGGCTTCATACTACAGACAAAAAACTATGTTTTGTGTGTCTTGATGGCTCAGCAACATAGACAAAAGGCCAGGAGCCACCTTGATGGCTGTAGCTATGACACACACACACACACACACACACACACACACACACACACACACACACACACACACACACACACACACACACACACACACACTCACACACTCTCTAACTTGTTGGGGGTTGAATTAGTATTTTAGATAAAGTTATAGCCTGATATGATATCCACCCAAATCTAACAATGTCCAACATGTGTTCTGCTGTGGGAAAGATAAAACATTAAACTCTAACGCAGGCATCTGCTGATTTTGACACTCACCTCTGCAGCAATCCTTCAAGCTCATCTTCCTTCACAGCCCGGCGCTTCTTCGGCTGCTCAGAGCCACTGCTTTGCTCCACACTGAGCCTCCAGCTAACAGCTCCGGTTAGCATGTAGCTTGAGGAGAAGCTCCGGGTGTACGTCCTCCCGCAGTCACTGCTTTGCTGCTGAATATTTAAATCCGGACGTTCGGGTCCCAACTCTTTCAGCCTCTTCTTGTCAACATCTGATCGTGGATTGAAAGGTGTTTCGCGGAGAGATACCACAGAGTTTTCAGTCGCCATACTAACATAATCAAAGTCTCTGCTAGCTGTGTTGCTCGCGTAGCTACGTGGGAGCTATATGGGATGTGAGGGAATGATAAAGGTCTCTGATTGGACGAATAGTCCAACCACGTTGCAATAAGAAACGATGTCATTGGCTAGGGCGCAGATTTGTGCACCCGAAGATTCATGTTTCATCCGCCAATGAGAAGCTGTCCTTGCCGCAACGAGGGTGAAATGTTTGTTCGCTGCCATAGACTCACATTGGGCCGGCGCCCCGACAGGGGGGAGGGGCTTTTCTCAGTGATGATGAATGGCGATATATTATATTTGGTATATCTTAAGTGGTTGTTGACAGGGGCTTACGGTCTCCCACACACATTTAGCGCGTCAACACGGTATATTTCTTATTTAAATTATTTGGTATATAATGTTTTTTGACAGTATATATTATATATTTTTTTTCTTCTTTTTTTTTTCATCGCAAAATTTTAAGAGGGGCGGCGCCCTAGCACCCTCTATTGACGCACCGCCACTGGTAGAGGGTGAGGAAGGTGCAGGCCCATGTGTGTGTAGAAGGGAGCACGATGAAGATGTGTGCACGTGCTGTATGCGCATGCGTGAGCGTTCAGTTTTATTTCTCATATCCACGTGACTTCGTCTGAGCGTACACATTGTCGGATCAGATAAGAATAGACTTTCATAATCAGGGAGTGCTTTTGCCTATTTTTCTTCAAGTGGAAATGGACACGTTTTTGCCTTAACACATCATTATAAAGTAAATGTTGATTGCATAATGTAATAGCTATAGAATAATTACCCCATTTGTGTTTGGATTGGTTCCCTATAAGACTCGCTGTCACTATGCAATTCTGTCTGCCATCGGCTACAATCCCCCGGAAGATTACGGCTCCAATTACGGCACAAAGGAACCATTGCACAACCAAAATAGTCCAGCACATACTACCCCCATTTTTTTTAAATGTATGAATTAAACAAACACGTTATAATGCATTAATTAGTGATGCTTAAATTTGATCACTTTTGGACATTTCCCTGGTTTTCCAGTGTTAATGCTAAGCTAAGCTAATGGGCTGCTGGTTGTAGCTTCATGTACAAACATGAATATATATCAATCTTCTCATGCAGCTCTTTTCTTTGGCATTTAAGGGTCGGATATAACTCCACAGTCAGACTCTCTTTCTGGTCTTGAACATATGTAATAAAACAATGATGTGATCTACTGTAACAGAACACTCTTTGGTCCCTTATGTCTTCCAGAACTGATCTTGTGTATCCGTGTTTTCTTCTCCTCTCACAAACACACAGTATGCATCTCATTAGTTCGAGCCCAGTTTGTCTCCAGTGAGCTGTGTGTCTAGAGAGGCTGATTGGCTCTGTGGCTTTCAGTGCCCAGCAGCTATAGCACTTATTATAAAAATGGCTCGGCACACTCTGATGAGGAGCAGTGTTTCCGGGAACCCGGCCTCGGCAGACGACGCTACGCCGAGACGAGGAGCAACACAGGAACGGACAGTGACGAGGGAGTGTGACAGCAGTTGGGAGCCCCGCCGAGGATGGGATTATAAAGCAAGGACATAAAGAGGAAGACAAAGGCGGAGTGAGGAAGGAGGGAGAGAGAGACAATAGCTGTAGATCACAAAGAAGAGGATCCCAGGCAGGCGGAGCTGTCAGGTGTTCCCTGTGTGAGATTTCATTATGCCGCTGTCTCTCCAGAGGTGGCCGTGCTCACAGGATTAGATTAAATTGCCAACCATAGCTATGAAAAACGAGGAGAATTTCCCAGGCCTTTTTTTGACACGATGATGTTTGTTTAGAGAGCGCCAGGTGCGCAAACACGTGCACACAAATCAGTGACGGAAACCCACAAATAGTATAGTAATGCTAGAATGCACAGAGGAGGCAGACCAAGGGGAAAGGTTAACTTCCTGTCTGGATGTCGCAGTGTCCTTGAGCAAGACACTGAACCCAAAGTTGCTCCCGATGGGCAGGCCAAGTAAAGCACTTTAGGTATATCTATAAATGCAGCCCATTTACCATTTATTTCTGCTTTACAGTAGTTTCTTCATTATAAAACATCCCTCTTATTAGCCTGAGTCACAAAAGTAGACTGCCTCATCGAACATCCCTCAATTACTGACCAAACCTGCACATTTGCCCGTTTGAATTTAAATTTGCTGCATCCATTTGTTGTCCTTTTACTTAAGTTAAGAGAACACGGAGAAGCAATGTGTGACACGCTCCTTGATGATGGAGGCGGCACAGGAAGGACTGACGCCTTGACTGCTCTGTATATTAATTTGATGTGAGCCACGTAAACCCTTTTGTGCTATTCCAGCAGACGAAGCACAATTTTAACATTGCACCCACACATCCGGCCATGCCTGACCAGAATTATAAGAGCACTTGGAATGGGGCCGGCTGTGTGGTTGTACTTTAATTAAACGTGTGGAGTGATGTGAGCGATCCAAAGGCTCGAGGCCTACAAACAGAACAACCTAAGAGGAATGAGGCTGCCTCTCTTCTGCACCGTAACGCTCTGTAGTGGCCCCTGGCTCCCAGACAAACTAACAGACTGAAAGTTAGGGAGAAACTGATCCCAAATATAACAGTTCTGAAATGTAATGCTGCTTAGATATGGTATATCAGTAGATACATATTTAGCTTTGTTTCATTTTCATAGAAAGAAAATACATTGTGGAACATATAACTAAAGGAACAGAACCTGACAGTGGGTTTATCTTTACGTTCAAGACAAACGTAAGGTTAGGATGAGACAAATAATACACATGGGCAAGGTTAGGGAAAGATTGTGGTTACGGTTAATAATAAAAACGTGAACATTTATCTCACATAAGTGACGGAAGGCAAACTCCAGTCTCCACTGATCAACCACCCCAATCTCCACACCTTTACTATTAACACTACACACTCTAACAGCATTGGCACTAAACGTTGGCACATAACTGCCTAAAATGTACGTAATTCTTAGAGATGCTGGGTTGTGTGTGGGAAGCATTACTCAGTCTGAGCTACACAAGAATACAACCTACAACCACCATCCCTGTTGCTCTTTGCCATTCAACAGAAAAAGCTCCGGAAGTTTTTGCTTTTGAACAAAGAAAGACTTTCAGGTACTCGTTCTGAAGAAAGAAGCATGATTCAGAGAGCAAAATGATCAGCCGAGGCAGCGTACCTGAACGTGATCTTCTCGCAACTCTGCCTTGCTCACCTTTTCATCTTTCTCATCATTTCCAGTTTACTCTTCTCTTTTTGCACCTCTTTCACGCTCCTCTCCAAGTCCTCCTCGTCCTCAGTTAGCGCCCTGCCTGCAGCTCTTATACCACCACATTCATTTTTCCACTGTGAATTACACCGCTCCCATTTTCTGGCCTCTCTAGTTCTCATATTCATTTTCTTCTGTCCCTTTTTTTCTGGATGATCTATAGCTCACTATTGTCTTCCCATCACCAGCTTTCCTAGTCTACCTGGACTTCTTTTCACTCAAAGGCACTTTTGATCCGCTCACTCTTCTTCGTCCTGGCAGCTCTGATCTGGTTGTTCTCCTCCTTCTGACTGCAGAGACGTTCCTGTAGGAAGCTGGTTTCCTTTACGTCTCACTGCATTAAGTGTCACCTTGTTTGCACTGTATGTTCTCTTCTCTTTGCCATCACGTCTTTATATATTGCACTGAGCTGAAAGGCTGTCGCTCCTCAATGTCTTTTGCAGATTTCTTACTTTTATTTATTCATCATTTAATTAACTGCACAAATGAAATCCTTGTTGGGCCAGGCTGAAAAGTATCTCCTTCTCCCAAGATCGTATCTGGCTAATTCCAATCCCAGAGGCAGCATTTATTATATTGGAAAATGAAGATGGGTTGGAGAGAACGTCCAGCTCATATAGAGCTAATGTGGAAGGATATTATTTATTGTTGCCAGTCAAAGAAAACAATATTATCCGTGTGTATTCGAAAGCCATGGGCCTTTTCTTCTTCGTGTGATACATATCTGCGGTCAGGGTAACTGCAGCCTGCAGTCTGCAATTGCTGCTCAGCTTCCTTCTGCGGAGTCTGAAATACCTCGACGATAAAGATAAATCACTCCCCTCTGCAGATACAATCGAACACTGTGGAACACTGCGTGAGGACACACAGTGCTGTGTAGTCCTGCAGGGTGGAAGTGTACGTGTGGACTGTTTTGTACCGAGTGCTCGACGGTGCATCACATATCTGTCCCTTGCAGTGCTCAGTGAGTGTGAATTATACTGTACACTTAGCTCCTGTTGTTCCAACTGTGTGTGCTGGGAAACTCTGTGAGCTGTCACTGAGTCTGCACCAGTGTCACCAAGACAAATGTGTGCGCCTCTATTGTACTCAGTGATTCAAGGCGGCGGGGAAGCCGACTGCATGTGATGTGAATAATACAAAGAACAGGCTCTGAAACTTTTCCTGTACAACTATTTTAGAAAATTTGGACTGACCTAGTGAAACGACTTATTGTGACTTTTCTGCCCAACAAAAGCCGTGCTGCAGTGAATTTCTGTCAATGTAGTCGCTATTTTATAGAATAGCTACATGAACGGACTATCTCAGTCGGCTCTATATGAGATTATACCTGATCATATCATATTCAATAGTTAATTCATTGCAATTTAATCAGGATACATAAAATAGTCAGATATTATATGTTAAACACATTTTTCATGCCGTGAAATTGCAATTACATTACATTTCTATCACTGTCAAACTGCATCTGTATTCACTGCAAGGTATATTGACGAGCTATACAGGTTTGATAGCTATGACACACTCTTTGTGATTGTTTTTTTAATTATTTTAAAACGCTCAGCTACAGTACTGACTACCTTATTGACTTCAAATTGTGAAACAATGCATGTACAATTATGGTCCTGATAAAAGTGATGATGAAAGCAATATGAATTTGTATTATTCCGATATCTACATTGTTCATAGAGTATCAACTGGGTCACTGGTGGCTTCTATTTCTATCCAGATTGCCCTGCGGTAAGAAGCACCATGGGGTCACTCTGTGTTCCTGCAAATCAACCTGCTGGCTTCTTCAGACAGAGAGAGCGAGAGATGAAAGGAAAAACTATCTTGAAATGCTCTCTGGTTCTCCTTTGATAAATATATTTTATTGAGGAGATATGGAAGAGTAACGTTGCTGAACACACACCAGGTGTGTTAACGTTCATGCTTTGGCCGGAAGATAACACACTTTCAGGATCTGTCTCACTCTCTCCCCTCATGTTGTTACTAAAGACTGTATAAGAAATGAATGTCACAGTGACGTCACCCATTGGTTTGTGGATTGCGGTTTTGAAGCCTCGATTTCGGCAATATGTCAATTTCCTTTGCAAAAAGATGGAAGTGACCATAGTTGGACTGCAGATGAGCGACATGGAGACGCACACGGCTCTGATAGTGACCTGTCAATCACAAGGTAGCCTGGCCTAAAGCGTACTTAATGGTCTTTTTTACTTTAACTGGGACCATAACTTACGAAATGAACATCATGCTGTATTGAAGAAGACTTTAAACTACAGCGATTGAGTACATAAAATCATGTTTACAATGTTTACTGAGGTAATAAATCAAGTGAGAAGTCTGGTCATTTTCTCATAGACTTCTATACAATCACACTTCTTTTTGCAATCAGAGGCGTCGCCCTCTGCTGGCCATGTGAGAGAATACAAGGTTAAGGCACTTCCGCAATGGCTGCACTTGTCAGAACCCAGAGGTTATCCCCTGGATATTACACCGAAGTGGAAAACTGATCACAAAACAAAGCCACGGTAACTTTTTTTTTCAGGTGGAAGAAATTAGGTCGAATCATAATTATTAACCATAAAAATGTCAGCATCTTTATGATCGGCAGCACCACTTTTGTACTTTGTAATTTTATTCAGTGCAGTTTGAAGTTTGGGACCCTTTTGAAAACGAGGTGGTACATATCAAAGGGTTTATGCTTAAATACTATTTACAATTTTAAATAAATACAAAATAAAAAGCAGTTTGGGCTCCAGGCGTTAGTAGAGTACAAAAGAGCGGAAGCATTATTAGACAGTGTAGTGACTGCCCTCTGCTAGTCACTCGGCTGGGCGCGGGAGAGGTCCTGTTTCTTACGCGCTTGCTTACAGGTGAGAGTCCAGACCGTTCGTATATTTGGGTGATGTTCCCGTTTAATTGTATTTGCAGGTTATACATATCATTTATACATTCTCAGTCTCCTGTGTTGTTTAGCGGTAAAAACCGTGCGATCTCCCCGTCACCCATGCATAATTACCCACCTGGCCGTTTCACTTGTGCCCCATATATACCCTATCATAATAAAATACACACTACCAAAATAAAATACAGACATAACTAATGGCTCCTACAGACAGTATTACATCACATATGGCGCCTATAGTTTCTATAGTGACATTTAATATGACATGGACTCTCTTTCTGTGTACAGAACGAAATAGCTAAATAATTTAAATCTGGGAAAAATTTTATGCAAACATCTCCAAAAGGCATAGTTAACATACATTTACATACATGTGAGCAACACGTCAACACAAACACACACGGAAGATGCTGTGCAACTCTCTGAGGGAGGAGTATCTTCCACTCAAGTTACACAACAAGGCAGAATAAAGGTGTTTCTTCTGAATAATTCATGAGTCAAAACTCTGATGGAAATACAACAAAACGGCAACACAAATATACGCAGTGGAATGTGACATAAGACACAGACAGAAAAGATCTTCCAGAGCTCCTTCAAAGCAGCAGAGAACAATGTGATGTAATAAATCAAGATGATAGCGACTTCAGCTTTTCAGTCGCTATGCATTTAAACAGTGTGGAGTGAGGTTTGGCTGCAACACAGCAGGAGTGAGAGCTACAGTCTGTACATGCATTGCACAGTATGTTGAGTCTTTTTTTAGACTGTAAAGTGCAAAATCACAATGGCAACGAGCGCCCAAGAAACACACGCTGCATTCGTCACTTTTATATAAAAATGAAATATACAAGTGCATCATTTACCATTAAAGAGACTTCAATGTAACACTCCACAAAGCCGTTAAGCGAATCAATCCCACATGAATGGTGGACAAAGCTGACATGAGTGACTGCAGAGTTGTGCTAACCACTCCTGGATGCAGAGCCCTGCTGCTTTACATTACAGTTATTTCATCAGAGGCTGTTTTATTAGGCTCGCTATTCTAGAATACATGCATGAGCGTGATACATGATGCATGAGCACTGCCAGCATACATTTCCCTTTGCGTGCCCCCTCTATCACAATGTGCAATCATTTGTTCCTCTGACTTAAACATCACATCTTGCCTTCTGGTGGCATCCGCCATCTCCTGTGGGATCACCAGCTGTTCCACGAACTGTCCGTCTGATGTTGACACTAGCTGGCTGCATCTCATCTCTGATCAATGTGCCTTTCAGTTGCCTTTGGTTACGTCACAAAGCATTTTGTCTCAAGATGGACCTGATCAACATCCTGAAGCTACAACTCTACGAAGGTCGATCCGACTCAGATTTCTCCTGATGGACTCATCGCTCCTAATCTATTCTCTACTGCACAATATCGCTCCAATAAAGCAGCTTCCAAATTCATAGAGGTCTCCCTATACGCTGTCCAAATGGCTGAACTTGTGCAATAATACTTCTGCGAAGATAGGCGTAACCATCTCTCTACTCAAAATATGTGTGCAAGTGTAAGTGAAATAGCCACGCGAATGACTCGCCAAAACCCCAATGCCACACTATTGAAGCACTGAAGGAGTTCAAGCCACTTCCTCACGTGTGAGCTGACCGGCGTGTCTAACTTCTCTGCAGTTCATGTCCTGCAGGTGTCCTGTATGCTGTGAAGGACAACATGAGCTCGGCTACACTGCAGGCATCACATATTGTGCGGCATCTATCGCATGCAGGGTCTGCAAAATAACACGACTTCCTGAAGCAGAGCGATATGAGGACTATTTTTGCAGAACAAGGACCCCCGAAGCTATTTTTCAGTGCAAATCTGCTCCAGTTTGTCAGGCGCATTGACAGACACTCAGGGACACACAGGTCAGGTCAGAGCAGCAGAGAAGTTAGGCTTCATTTGTAATCGGGTTCCTCTTCTCCCATCCATCAAGACTCCATTGGGACTTCACTAACGCTCCAGTGGCGCTGCATAAGGAAGCTGAACAGCCATCATGTCACATCCACATCAGAGCTTTGTGAATATTGGTGCTGATCGTCTTTGTCTGAAACCATTTCCATGTAGATGGGCAGGAACCAGGTGGAGGCTTGAGTGAAGTTGCTGTTTGCGATTTGAATGCTCGATTTGACAAACACCGCCTGTATTGAATTTTACAAATGGATGTATGGATTCAGGACAAATGATAATTAGCTACCTCAATTTTTGAAATTGATGTTGGAGGGGATGGAAATGAGGGAATGGACAGAGCTGGATGCAGTTAGATTGAAGCAAAATGATTATACAAGGCTGCTGGAAATAGGCACTGAAAAATCACCAGCCCTTTTTCTTTCAAGTAAGAAATGTAATAAAGGTAACAACGCTCTGTCTCTCTGATGCAATACATTTTACATGCTGTTGTTTGGGAATTCACCAGAGAAAATCTAATTAGCTTATTAAACCACTGTCAACCTTTACTGGATATAATTAACAATAAATGTGAGAGGAGTCACATCACAACACATTTCATGAAATAGAATAGCAATAAAATGTAATGTAGGGACATTATATAAACAGTATAGTGCATTAAAAGAAGCACATTATGTTACAGTGATGCAGCACAGACAAACTGCAAATCCCCGTTTTTTTAAATAAAAGACACAAAGGCAAACCATAATTTTACTTTAGAGCTTTTGTTATGAAGCGCACACCCACGCACTAGTGCACACACTCAGGTGGGAGTCACAATGGTACATTTAGTGAAACAACAATTTCTATGATGACATGATGACTGGTGCATGAAATGCCTCCCAACGCGCCCATCAACAGGAGAAGACAAGCTCCGTTTGGCTGATTCTGATGAAAAGGGCTTACCCGGCGTATGAATATTTGAAAGAGTTGGGTGGTGACTTGGGAGACACATTTGCCCACGGCACTCCTATTGGTTTATTGGTGACGCCATGACACGGAGGAGTTGGGCTTAACACTTTATAAAGCTTCTCTGTCCGCGGCGAGCCACTCTTGTAAAAACCACTGTTGCTGAAACTTCTCGCTCCGCAACTCACGTACTGGAAGCAGCCGAGAAAACCTCCACTTTACCGGCCATCATGAGCGAGGTAGGACTATTTTATGTGTATTTTAAAACAAAGAAACGTCGGGATTAAACCAATTACGCACGATGCGCGCGCTAATGCGCGGAGGGGACCATCATTTATGAGAGATTTAATGACCAGGCGAGCTGCTTTTGCCGACGGATTTGTGTTAACTGATGAGATTTCTGATCCGACATTTACTGTTGCAGCGCGGATATAAATCATGACATAGTGTCAGATGCTGCACAGCTGCTCGGTCAAAGTGTAGGGAACCCCAGGGGCGCACAATGTGCCGCGGGCTTCTCCCTCCTAAAGCGGCACTATAGTGGATTTACGATAGGTAACGCTGTTTATTGTTTCCACTACAACCTTTTAGACCTGTTCACGTTCAAGAGAGGATTTCATTCTTCGTGGTTTGACATCTATGTGCCGAAAATTGGGCGCAACGTGAACAGGTTTCGAAAGGAGCATATTGTGACAGAAGGGACCAGGTTTTACTTTGTGATTTAAAGTCTCATATATTGTAGGGATACAGTGGACCCTGTTTGTGTATGATGGCAGACGTAGGTTTATCTTCTAGTATAAACAGAGATAATCAGAGAGCTAAGACCACAGGGATGTTTCAGCTTGCGATGGAAAACTGCTGTTAGGTTTTCCCACAGCTCGCTCCCCTCTGATGCCAGACAGCCACAGATGTTACAGCTCCGTGCGTTGAAAGTGTAGGGAGAAGGACATTACTAACTCTTTTAATGGGGAGTTTTTATTCAGCAGAAACTCTAAAGTTCAATGCACTGCAAATATTAAAATTGTTTGGGGGGTTTGGAGATAGTTGCGCACACATTTAAGAAAATATCATGGATGTTATAACATGTCAGTAGAGGGAATAAAATAAATAAATAAAAATAGCAGGACTGACATGAGCATCCAAAAGAGATGATCATGTTTTATGAGCTGACGCTCTGATCTTTTCTCAACAGATGTTGAGACGTTTGATTGTTTTTTGACTGACAGTTGATTGACACTGTCATGAGACTTGTCTGCTCCCAAATGACAACTAGTTGCCAGTGTGTGAAAGATTGTGTCAGCAGATTGTGGGACATCATCAGTTAATGCGAGTGAATTCAAATTCAGTTCACATTCAATCTCAATTATTAACGATATAGTGTGGATGAAATTAATACCAAACGGCCATGCCAGCAAATGTTATCTATTTGTTTTTAAAGTAAAAAATAATCTGCTAAATTGAGTTTTTCGACTGCTTGTCGACTGCAAATATTTACTGTATGTGGGTATATATTTGCTTTTTAAGAGTATGTGCTTTCATGCACATTTGTGTATCCCTAAGGTGTAAATGTATGCACACATTTGGCTCCACAGAGTTTGTAACAGCAGCCGCACAGCCTCCTCAGACCTAGCACTTCAAACCCAGGTACCCGGGTGAAAAATAGTGTCCAAATGCCTTCAGGTTAAGATGGCAGAGCTATTTGAGTTCTGCAATCCTGCAGTCTGGTGGGTATGCGGTCTGTCATTCCCTCAAATGGATCGATGGCAGACATCAGCGTACTTCCCTGTGAGCTGTTCGTAACAAGTCATTCACCGGCTGCCTCAATAAAAGATGAAGTCAGGGTGCACACACAACAGGAGCTATAACAGCTTTTAAATAATTGAATCCCTTGCTGGCAGAAAAAACACCTGAGTCTTTTTATTTGGTAATAATGTGCAAAGTAAAGATAAGCTGCCAACTCCTGTTGATTGAAAGAGGTGTAATTTTAAGGAGGACATTGCTTGGTTACGGATGTGAGGAGGAGGAGGTAGTGGAGGGGATGTGTAAGGATCTTACTGCATATTTATGGTAAAGTTAAAGTAATGTGTCAAGTAATGTGCAGAGTGGAGGTGTTCTCAATTAAAGAATTCGGGAGCCAAACTTGAGTTGAATGCCAGTTACCGAAGCAGAGCAGCTCAGTGTGTTCTGGATGGATAAATCTCGCAGTGGTCAGCACTGCAGCGCTCCCTCTCTCATCCACATCACACTCTTTGCCCTTGCTCTCCCCTCCTCCCTATTTCTCTCCCCCCCTTTATCTTCACAAAGCTGCTCAGAACAAGTACAAGACTCTATACTGTTACCCCTTCATCTTTTTTTTTTTTACCTTTTGCTGCTTCTCTATCTTCTTGGCAAATTAACCAAAGCTTTAAAAATCCAAACGGAACAATCAAAGTCCAGAAAGCTTTTGATTGCTGTCAATGTGTTCATGTGAAGGAGCAATGAAGACTAAGAGAGACTGAAAAACTATCAGGTGCTCCAGATGGTGGAAAATGGCTGACTCAGACACTGAGTTTTGTTGTACCACTCTGTAGAGTTTAAGCTACTGACATGATTACTAACCGTCATGACAGTCTGCCTTCACATTTTTTAGGTCTTATAGCTTGCTGTTTGTCTTCACTCCCTCTTGGTGGTGTTGCGTTCAAATACTTGACATGTTTTCGAATCTCTAGGCAAAAAAAAAAACCTCCCAGAGTAGGCCTTTTTTAAATTTATTTTACAGCAGACAGTTTGACTTTGTCCGATCAAGAAACGCAGAGGTGTAACTAATGCATTCACACAATGTGAACAGAATGGGAAGAGTTAACAAAAAAAAAACATGTTGGCCAAGATGGTTACCCCCTGCTGTTAGCCTTGTGTGGTCACATCATTTAAATCGACTAAATCAGCAGCTTTTGCGTGGGTTACTTATTTGTGGCATTTTGTTAATATGTGAAACCAGATACAAACTGTATTCACCTCATGCTCGCCATTTTTCCCATCCGGTTCAAATGCATTTATATGAATTATTCCGGTCTAGCGCTAGTTGCGCTGTAAACTATAAATTATATTTGGGGACACTCAGCAGCTACACTGCAGTGATTGGATAGTTTTACAGTAACACATTGCTCAGCCATCAATAATTGCGAGGGCGACTTTTGAAAATGGCCTGAAATCACAGATGGGGACATTTTTTATTACTTTGTAGCATCTCTTGGTGTCGATGGCTGCGCTGTGAGGAACAAAAGTACTGAAGCCTTTTAGTCGGACTCGGCATACAAGAGCACATGCTGTTTTTGTAATTGGACAAAGGTCCACACAGAGCAAAGTATTTGTTCAACTAGAGAGCTATTGAAGCCAACCTGTCGGTCTGTCTGCTAGCTAGGAGCTAGCTAGCTATCTAGCTAGCCATCTAACTATCTCCAAATTGGTGTTTTTTTTATTTGTAATTATTTTTAGTATACCCCATGGTAAACATGCAGTGTGGACCTGTGTCTATCCCTTATGATAGTGAGAGTAATTACAAGTCACATGTGCTTTTTGGACGCTAACTGGCCAGGTGCATACAGCTAATAGCTATCCACAGCTCTAAGAACATCACCGTCAATTTTCAAATAGGTGTTATTTGGACAAACTGATCAGATATTGGGAATCTAAATGGTTACTTTTCGCAGGAATATTTTTTTAAACTTAATGACAGTTTTAGATGTTTCTATCAAGCTTAGAAACATTGTTTTAGTAAAGGATGACAGCAAAGTAATCGCACTTCCTCTCTAAAACAGAAGTAAGATTACAAAATGATGCAATGCAGAAGCGCCCCCTAGTTCAGGTAAAGAAAAGAAGAAGAAAAAAGGTTGATAGCTCCAGTCAATTATATGAGTGTTGATATTGGACTTTATTTATACATAACCTTTACTGACCCTTGTTCTTTTCACCAATTGGGAGTGGCTATAGTCGTTGGTCTCGATATATCAATTCTAGCTCAGAGGCTCTGACTCGGATACTCAAAATTACAGTCTCTTATGACATTAACGCAGCATGAGCCTGATCAGTGAGCCAGCCACAGACGAGGCACACCTGAATGTAATGCAGCCATGATTCATTATATTGCTTACACCTGTGCTTCTATTGCTGTGACATGTCATAATGTCTGTTGTTAAAAAAGGCTCAGAATTTATTTACATTTAAATTGAACCCAAAGAAAACCTTACAGAAACATCAACCTCTTACAACGAGGCAAAATTATATCATTTGTTCAAAACACTAAAGATGAATGCAATGATTACATTTTCCAGTTAACAAGGAGACATCCACATCTCATCAGAAGTTTTCACAGTTGTCTGTAGGTGGCCAGTGGGTTTCTAAAGGTTAGGTAACTCTGCACCTAAAAAGCCATTGTCAAGAGTTACTGCACATTTCATGGGACATTTTCCAAGGATGCTTGAACTCCTGTGGAGTCACCGGTAATTCACATTTTGTTAAAGGACTCCAAAATTACACCCGGCTGTTATTTTCCTGCAGTCACTGACTAATAACCAAGCTGCCTTTCAGGCCAAAAAAGCTCATGAGACAGCAGCTAATGTCTAGTTTCTGCAGTTTCTTGTAATAATTAGTTTTCTGTCACTGCTGAGCGGGAGAAGAAGCAGTTCAAACTTTAAAGAAGATGTCTGAATTAAGTCAAAGATATTCTGAGACATTATTGATTTTAGCTCGACACCTCCCATCCATATTCTGCTCTGTGCTAATTAACCTTAAAGGAGCATTGTTGCGTACTGCAGTCACGTAATGCACCAACACATAGTGGGTGTCTTTTCAGCAAGCATAAAGAAAGTTGTATGTCTGTGGGGTGCATTTGAGAACTGATGGGAGTTCTTTTCCCACCATTAATTTTTATGACCTGCAACATTTTAGAACACGCTTCCCCAGCTGGGAATGGACAGGCATGCTAATTACCTTAATTAACACATTTGCATAAACCTAGCCTTGATGTCTGCCAGATCATAACTACAAGTACTAGCTTCTTTGGATGCTTTTTTATGATAATATAAAAAAGGCCTTTGGTTATATCCGTGACTGCAGTGAGTAATCATACGCAGTATTCAAGCTACTCTGAATTAGCCCTGCCTTACTTTGAAACTCAACAGCCCATGGACAGGAAACATACATTTGACATAAAAAACTGTTAATCCACTTTAAAGCAGAGATAGAAATTTCTCCAAGCACTTAGATTGAAATAACCCCCACTAGGGATGTGATGATGACATCATCACATTAATAGTCAGCACAAATCAGGCAACTCTGAATAGCTTCAAAGAGTTTTGCTTACTTTGCAAAGTGTAACTTCACTCAGTTCTTGAACTCGTCAACACAGTAGATCCCCCTTTGGGTTTATTGTTCTCGACCAAATTATTTTTTTCCCCCTCACACAAGACTTTCAGCAAATACCATCAGATGTTTTGAGGCAGTGACCATCTGTCCTCCAAGTGTCTACTTTATGCTGCTCTGACATCTTCACACATCATCACCCTCCTAGTCCTCGGAATGGATTGTTTTATGCTGCTCAACACTTTGGGGAGTCTGAACCGCTTTAGCCGCCTTTTCATCCGACATTCTCCTCCTCTTACGCTTGCCGTTTTGCAAGGGCACCGTCACTGCATCCTGTGCTTTGGTGCCTTCCAAGATGATTGTGAGTGCTTTAAAGAAAAACAAACAAGCCAGAGCGCTTTTACCCCTATAGCAGAATAATAATGTGTGGCGCCAGACCTTCCTTTAGCGCTGACACAGCCCTAAAGGAAGGTCTGGCTATAAGAGACTAGGCAGGAAATGCACGAGGCGTTGTAGTAAATCTACTATCTTAATGCATTCAGACAAAATCAGAGGCGTTCATGATGCTGGATGCATCATGTTTAATAAAGCAGTGGGCATGCATTTGCATTTGAGGGTCATTATGTGGGGTATATGTGATAATCTACTTCAGAGAATCTTTTGTTCCGTTTGTTCCCCATACCATTTAAAAGCTGACTTCAGCAGGTTTCTACCATAAGTATCATGAGATGCTCAATCCCGGAAATGCACGTTTTGTCCGAGGGTAGAAATCAGCATTTATGCTGCAAAAAGCCAATTTTTAAGTCTGTCCTGGTCTCTACAGATTGTAAACCTACAACAGGAAGTGGTTTGTCCCTACGTTCAAATCAAATATTAAGCAGCTTTAGAGCATGTACTGCTGGATTAGGGGACTTTTGTGGATTGTGTTGATCTGCTGTATCACAGCCTCCAATGTTGTCGAGCCAGATTCTTGTTAGCTGTCCAACAGGCAGATGGGACCTCACTTGGAGGGATTGTTTTTCATCCTAATGGTACGCAGGGTTAAATTGGCTTGGCTTTGTAAATGGACTCAAACTTGCAAAAACAAAATACTCACCCAGTTGTGATTTATTGCCGTTAGTCTGTCACGGCTGTTGTAATAGACTGTCTGCACGAGCAATAATGGCATTTTGATGGAATTATGCATCTACAGATGTTTGTCCTGTCAAAGTAGTTTTAATGAGATGGACAGTTACATCTGTTTTGGATGGTCCTCCACTTTGGGCCAGACTAAAATATCTCCAACTGCCATGACTTTTGTACAGACATTCAATTTAATGAAATTTTCAATTCAGCATTTTTGAAAAGGTCAATATTACAAATTGCAAATTTGACATCCTCTGTCCTTGGACCCTGTAATTGGATAAAGAAGAATCCCCCCCCCAAAAAAAAAAACCAACAACAACCTTTATTGGTCCCAAGAGGATGCATCTTACTGACTTTGGTGATCCCCTGACCTTTCCTCTAGCGCCACCATGAGGTTGATCTTTCTATATGGCCATTCCCATGTTAGCGTGCGAACACGTTGGACTAATGTGGTGAACTTGTTAGCATTATACCGTCTGATGTTAGCATTCAAACAACCTGTAGACTCTTAATCCTGTTAAGAAGACAATTTAATAAAAACCTTTCAGAGAAAATAATCACAACTTTAAATAGCAGGATGTCGTGCTCTCTTTGTAAAAAAAAAGAAGCTATGGCAACATTTTGTAACCATTTATTGTGCAAAGCAGTCACTTTGCACAAGAGGTATCTTTTCAAATTAAAACCCTTAAACAGTTAAATGAATTCTATTATTTCCTTTGTAAAACAATCACATCCACAATCTAATACTTTAAGCTAGTTTATTATCTTGTTGTTGATTCATATCAGGTTTCCCTCGTGAGTCTAATCAACAAACACTCCATCAACCAACGCAATCTTTATCAACAGCAAAGAAGATATGAATGGCAATTTACTCAACCGCAGCCTCATAAATCACTCGGATTGGTGCTGAGCGCACAGTGAAACTATCACACACCGGGTGGTTAAGTGACTGGGATGAAAACTGTTTTTGTAATGCATGTGTGGTTGTTGTCTTGATTATTATGCAGCCATTAATTCACAGGCTGTGTACAAAAGGATGACGGGTTCCCGATCCTCAGTTTCATGGATAGCCATGTAAAGTGAATCAATAAAAGAAATTGACATCTTTATTAAACATGTTGCTTTAGTGAAGTGCTTTTGGAAGGTGTTTACCGAGCTCTTTTCAATGCCGTGGTTGATGGATGAGTTGGTGTCGGATTAAACTACACGTATGCAAGAAAAACAAAAACCTCTTTTAAGTTTCTGATTTGGCTTTTCAGGTGCAACAAATTATGCCAATGCATATTGAAATAAATAAAAAATGGTCGAACATTATATGTTCTTGGTGAACATTAATATTCTACATCCGCATCCAAATTGTAACACAACAGATTGGGATGTGAAAGTACAGTTTGACAACCATAAAATGTGTTAATATGTGATAATAGGCATCATCGCCTTGTTAAACCCATCTTCTCATCGTCGCTCGTTGCTCGTTGCGGAAAATCATGCACTTCAGCAACGTCAGCAACAGTGTGTGTGTTTCAGTCATTCACCGTACGAGCGGAGTTGGTGTGGGAAGGGCGGAATTAGCAGAGCGACGTTACTGCTGCACGCTGCAAATTTACCTCCCACAAAATCATTAGGCCGTCACTCTCAAACTGATTTGAAGCAGAAAACAACACTTCGGGGACTGCAGGGGTCTGCAGCCCAATCTGCTAAGTAGAAAGAAGGTTTGTGACTGCAGGTTCCCTAAGTTTAGATATCTGCACGAATGGAAAAATCGTGGCAGAGGCACGTGAATGTGCAACCTGTTTTATTCCCTCAGTCATCACTATCAATGTGAAAGTTATCAGTTATAATGGTGTTACAATGTGTAACTCTACCCTCCCCATCAGGCTCTAAATTAGATTGTGTTCTTATTGTTAATTTGCTCGGGTTAAATTTGATTTTACAAATGGTATAGATGGTATTAGATGTGGACAAAGTAGTGGTTCAGATAACATGACGTGAGCTACGTTTCTTTCCTTTTTTTATATAGTTATCGTTGATCTGCTTTCAGGGTGAATCACAGTGTTAGGGAGTGTTTATACTTAGATTTGCGTGTGTTGAAGAAAGGAAATGAAATTCAAAACCGTTTCTTGTTCGTCTCTGGAGATTTGTTACCACAGCTGAGATGTAGAGCCTTATTTGTGAGATTTTCTGGTAATGTTGAGGCTCAAGTCAAAAAGACAATTTGCTCCTTCAGTTTTTGGGATGCGCTGACAATTACAGCCGTATACTGTGTAATACCTAAACCGAGGTCCTATAGGTAGATGTTATTGTGGCAGAAGCCCATTTCTTACTGGAAAGAATAAAAAGGTTAGACTTGCTCTTGAGGAGCCATTTCACTGTGAGACTGTAATAGACTGTATGATAAATAATTTGCTGTATACCAACTCATGATGGATTATACTGTACATATTTACCTCTTAGCTGTTTCTTATGTAAATAACACATATTGTTAGTTGTACGATCCCCTTGGAAATAGAGAATTGCAGGTTAATAAACTTCTATATTCTCAATTTTCCACCTGCTCCAGTTGACTTTGTTCTTCAGCAGTGCTGTTGTGTGAAATCAGCAAATTGCCTTTGACACCACAGAACATTGTGAACGCTCCTCCTGGCAGATTTTGGTGCTTTATGACCTGTGTCTTTATTCAGTCAGTATTATTATGGGCTGCAGAGCACAACGTAGAAGTAGCTGAAATAGGAAAGAAACTGGAGCTCCTTGATTTGTACTATTGTGTCTCCATTTTGAGCAAGGCCGTGTGCACACTTTCATAATTTGTATAGCACCGATCAATGTTTTTAAATAAATATCTAAACTCATATCATCAGCTTATTGAAAATACGACATAATTAATTTTAACACGAGTATGTTCCTCTCAGTAGACAGGGGTCTGTATCTCATTATAAGGCCACTCACAGAGAAGGTCAGGACCGTTGCATCAGCCTTCTGCAGCACTGTGCTGGACGGGTGAGGGTAAAAAGCCGTAGTTTTATTGATGGTATTCTGTGCTCTTCCCATTATGGACTAAATGGAGCCGAACATCTGCGCTCATTTCTAAAAGGAGCTCATGTGGAAAAGAGAAACCTGCTGCGCAAAGTTAACATTGTGTCTCTTTGGATGTTCAACTACGGGGCAAAGATGAGCCAAACTGGCAACGTGGACGGAGATTTGTCGCAATTGGCACGGAGGTGAAACATGGATTTAGGGAGCGGATATGAATCATGAGCTGACAGCAAACGTATGTCATCGCTTCTCGATTAATTTGGGATTGACCTGCCCCCTGAGTGCGCAGTAGATCCATATATGCTATTGTTTATGCTCCTGGATGTTGATGACAAAATAGGAAAACCTCCTCTTGGTCCACTTTTAATAAACACTAAAGATCTGAAGACACAAAAGATGAAACTCCAAATCAGTGAATTGCTAGTTGAACTTTAACTGCGTATTTGGACAGATGTTGAGCTAATATTGAACACGGTTGTTGTTTGTTTTTTGCTCAAAGTAAGTATCAGCAAAACTCTTCTTCGTTCATAAATGCTGCAGCACCCTAATGTCCCACGGGTCTTCTCTATCACCGTATTTCCTCAAAGCAACTGTCACAAACAGCGCTCTTCTGAGCAGGCACACGCTGCAAGCCAACACATGCCCTCTGCAGATGTCACTTGAAATTCAAAGCAGCTTTTGAGGAATGGTTTCATAAGACGGCGCCTCAGAACCATATTTAAACATGAGAGGACGTTATCAGGAAAATTGTGTTCGATGGTTTTGTATAGTTGTCTTTATTAGTCCACGAAAAGGAAAAGGTGGAGGGAACTTGGAGCAGTCGGTCTGATGGCTTCCTGCAGCTTTCAGTGAAACCCTGACTGTCTGTTCATGATCCTGAGCTGGTATGGGTGCAACAGATCACAAAACTCACAGTTCATATTGCATCACGGTTTTGAACAATTGAACCATATCGGCTGATACAGAAAAAAAATAGTTTTCCACAGCCCCAAAAGTCAGTGCAAACTGGCAATTCTATAAGTTATCCTCTTACTTTATTCTAATCATCTATATTTAGATTATATTGTAGTTTTAATTATGTATTATAAGCTGCTTAGAGCTAGTGTTAGGAAGTTAACTAAATTTTACAAGATTACTAAAATTATTAAACATAACATAACATACAATTTACCTTCGCCCAATACTTATCTTTACTAAATCGAGCGTGAATGGATTAATGAAATAATGAATATGAACATGAATGAATGAGAGCATGAATGAATGAATGCGATCATGAATGCATCATAATGTAACTGACCTGCTGATATCAACATAGATGTGTCGTTCACCATGTAGCATTATCAGGGATGAGCGACTAAAAAGCATTAATGCCGATCTCCCGATCGCATATTTATACAATGGTCTGCAGTGAAACTTTATTTCACACTGTGATGGTAAATTGAGTAATTAATACAGGGTTCACATGCGTACTAAACCGTGGGCGGGATCCGTACGGATCATGGATCAACACGGTCCGTTACACATCAATGAGCTGGTGTTTTAGAGACCAGCGACTCATTTGTCTCCGCCCTACGCTTGAAGAACAGACAGAGGAAGAGGCAGTTTGGCCTTATGTTCTTTCTGCTTCAGTTATCTGTGGCCTACTTCCGCTTTTTCACATTCTTAATGGCCATTGAGTGTGTCAGGGAACTCTTGGACTATGCAAGCTGCCAAGTCTTAAAATAACTCCAGAAACGAATGAACAGTATTATTACCCTTCATTTTCCTCCACCACTCTACTTTGATTGGAATTACTGAGCTATTCACTGCTGATTCCTCACTTTATTATCATATCAGAAACGCCTGGCTCTTCTCTTCCCTGGAAAGTTGTTCAATGAGATGCTTCTAGTTGACGGTCCCTGGTGGGATCGCACGAGCAGGGACGGATTCATCGTTCCTCATAATTAGGGTCTTAATTTTAACACCTTGCTCTTTTTCAGTTCATTTGCAAAGCTAATCTCCTGCTGCTTGGCCCACAAAATGCAGACTGGAGCGTTATCTGGGTCGCCTGGTTACGTATAGCGAAAGCTCTCCGTGTCACGTGGACCCGCCTCGCAGCGGATGGTTCGCTTGGCACCGGATCGGAGCAACGGAGTCGGCCGCCAACAAGCTGGCCTTCCTCTCAGCAAACAAGTCTCTCTGGGTCTTAGCTCTCAAGCTAAATAACGGTCAGTGTTGCTGAGCCTGATGAAGCCAAAAACATCAATCATCGCATTATGCCAGTCATGCTTATGAATCCGCTATTACAGATTAACAAAGTAAGAAGCTTTCAGGATACACAATATTGATTTTCTCATTCTCATCTGCTACGAATAGCGAGAGGCTTTAATGTCCCACGCAACCGTTTAGCCAAGAAGCTACAGGAAACCGCCACCTGACAGCAATCCCACCTTTCCGCATTGAAATATAATTTTTCACGAGCAGCGATGAAAGTGATGACATGCAACAAAAGTTTGGTCTGGGCTACAATCAGATCCAGGATGCCGCGATGTGAGTCTTACTGGACTCAATCGATGCCTCTGACACTGCAAGGCTAGCTGCTTCTCCCCTTGTTACAGTGCTTTGGAGATTAGATGAAGATGAACTAAAGGCTGCTCACTGGCCTCTCAGCAAAATGTCTAACTATTCCTTCAAATCAACTGAAAGCTTGACGCCGTTGAGTACAACAATCTTTTACCTTTTGCTAGGTCCCGCCCCTCGAACGCAGACAAGCCAATCATAGCATAGCATCTGCCAGCTCCGACCAGGGTCCGACAGCTAAAGTTAACTTCGCAAAGAAACGTAATATTCTAGAAAATTACATCGCCCTCCAACCTCTCCGGGTAACACGTCTCTCTATTATACAATGATTAACCATGGCAGCAGGAAATCCACAAAACTCTGGAGCACAGCCGGATAGCAGAGAACAGCAGCACATCATTAACTGGCATTAGCAATGACACTGTAACTACAGAAGAGATACTGAATGTACACACATGCTGCTTTTTCTTTCAAATCATTGGAACAGTGAATAAAGACCTACACAGCTTTACAGGAACAGTGTTAACTTTAATTGTCTTCGTATCGATCACTGGTGATGTGCTGATTCACTTTTACACGGTGATCTTTAGGCTTCAGCTTCCATCTTTATCTTTTTAACCTGTTTTCACTGCTGAAATCATTTGGACATCCTGGATATACTCATTCCAACGCATACTGTTGACCGTTATGTCGGGCTTTTCTCCGAAATCACATTTGTACTGTGAAAACAAGTGTTGCTCTCTCAACTCGTTGGCTTGATTGTTTTTTATTGTGATTTAATTGAAAAACAGATTCTCGCTCTCACCACATGATTAAGCGTGTTGCAGAGACAAGCTTCAACCCACAGCACAGCTTGTGTAAATCAGCTGGCTGATTGAACCAGAGCCCCGGCTGATCACAGGGAACTCCCTCATCTATTTACTGGCTTGCTGGTTAGTCTGTCGCTCCTTTCATCACTGCAACGCGTTCTGTGGCAGCGCGCTTTACCAATCCCAAAATGAGGAAACCAATCCCCAGAGATTGGCGACACCCACACTAATGAAAGAAACGCCGAAAAATGTAATCTCGCCAATTTCAAGGCTCATTAAGTTGTGTAACAGACGGGAGTTTGAAGAAATAATTTAAAGAGGAGCTGTAATGTGTTTCTTCCCCCTTCCCTCATCGTCTCAGTGGAAATTGCTGTGAATCAAAGTATTTTTAGATATAAAAAAACAAACAAATGTGTTTTATTTTATTCTGGAGGTCCTTGTAGTTTTGTGATTTCAGGTTTTTCTGGGGCATGAAGGCATTAGTACTTCTTGGCTTGGTGTCGACCGCATTATGTGAGCCGAGAGTTGTACTGCTGCATTGCAAAAATCCCCCCAAATAAAATGTTAGATTTAAAAAAAGAAAAAAAGGAAAGAAGTTTGTGAGTCAGTGTGAGTGGTTTGATCACAGCTTTTCTGGGGACGGCTTCTTGGTTGCATGACAGCTGGCCTGCTTTTTTAAACTCATAATTTTACCAAAAGCCCTCCTCAGCCTGAACCTCAGAGAATACAAAGCAAATCAACTGGATGCGTGTCTCTCACACAGGCGTGTGCACCGTGTGGAGGTGGCTTGGCAACGGTTGCAGAAAGGAGAACAGTGGCGTAGCTGCAACTGCAACAATACAGTTATTATGAAAACAGAAGTGTTTGTATCACCCTCAACGTCAAGACCTGACAACTGTTCACCTCAGGAGTTCTGGCTGCCACGGAGGAAATGGGAAGTGTGCAGCTGAGTTTCTGTGCCGGGTGAGACCGTGCCACGGTGCAGCGTCGCCAGTCACAGTCAAGCAGCTGATGTTTATGACAGGCAAATCAGCTGCTCTTCCTTTCACCCCGCTGATTCGCTCCACTTGTCCCCAAGGCTCGGCTGAGGAGAAAAAATATCTCTGCACTTGCCTGGATAGTTAAAGATACCAAATCAGTTTCATTTCGGTGTCATCTCCACACCTACTCTCTGTATGGGGGTTAACGTGCAGAAAAACAGATCACATTAGGTGTATTCCCTCAATAGACTGTGGAAAAGGCATTGTATCATGGTTTAATGAGAAAAATCAAACTTCGTGAATGGTGTCATCATTAGCATTAGCATTAGCATGACGATTCCTCAATGCCAGAGGCTGCAGCGATGGATTTTGGCATAAGAAGGAGGTGTATTTCCAAACTGGGAGATTAAATGCATTTCAACCTGAATTCACGCATTTCAACTGACTTTCTTTATGTTCTAATTACCTGTCTGTTTTGTCAGAGAAAAAACATCAAGGGAAAGTCAGTAATTATGCTTCATGGTAATTACTGACCTGCAGTGCAAAAGCAAGAACAGTCTTTCTCTTCATTTTTACCCAGACATGTACTGGCTACCCAACAAAGGAAAGAAAATCCCAAAAATATGGAGCAGGGAGTTATTGACCCAGCACTGATTTGGCTGTGTTTCAGTATGCCCTGTAGCCTTTATGACAGTATGGTTTATGTAACTGCCAATGGAGCTCATACAGATGAGTGGTCTGTAGCGCACACACACACACACACACACACACACACACACACATGCAAATACTCGTAGTAAAGAGCACACACAGACACATACACACTCCCACATGCCTGCACGGTGAGGATGAGCAGGTTGATTTCTGAAGAGCTGAAGAGGCAGCGGGAGATTGAGGTTAGAGGATCAAAAGGGAAACAATGGTTTGCTGTGCAGGTTTTTCCACAGAGCCTCCACCATGAGCTGAGCGTCGCCTCAGAGGCAGCCGAGGCTCACGCTGTCATAACATGACACCAAGATGTCGCCGTTATGGAAACAAGGTGCCTTTGCCTCCACATGCTGTATCCCTCAGTGAGTTCAATTAAAGTCTTGACATGTTGCTACAGTATGCACCAGTCAAACAAAGACATTTGTTCTGCATGTTAACTTTAATTGTGAGGATCTCTCACAGGAGCAATGTTTCACTTGCGGGGCTCACTATATATTCTTCCTCATGTTACACTTTGTCTTTGTTTTAGCTTAGCATAAGAGCTGCTATCGGAGGGAAATATGGTCTGTCCACCAGCACCTCATTATAACCCGTCTGTTTAATCTGGACACAAAACAATTTTTTCCGGTGTACCACCAATAAATAGTCCAACACAAAACCCCTGAATACCCCAAAAATGTCACTTTTACAGTTTGATTTCTGTACGGATTGAATATCTAGTTAACTGTTAATTACTGAGTTTAAGAGGTGTTTTAAATATTTGACCAGATCCTTGACTAGTTACCTAAACTAAGCTAACTGGCTGCACCTTCATATTTACCAAAGACATGAGGGGTTATCAATCTATATCTATCTAAATAATAGTATTTCCCAAAATTATGAACTATTCCTTGACAGATTTTCTTAATATAAACATTGACTGTTCACATTGTTTGTTAATTGCAGGATAATACTACTATATATCATTGCATAAACAGACTAGCACCTGCATCGGAATCTGTTTTATTGCCTTGTGGGTTTGCACAAAGAAGGAATTTGTCTTGGGGTTGTAATGTAAAACAATGCAAAAGTCAAGAGAGATACAATAGAAAAACCTATAAGAAATAAGATGTATCTGTATTTAGAGTGGAACAGCAGCATCGGGCTCTACGTCTGTGCGGATAACCTCATGGAGACAGAATTTGAGAGTGCAGGCTTGATATTTGGGCTCGGATGCTCATTATTCTTGACATCCATTGATACAGAAGAAGTCTGAACACTTTAGTTTAATCTATGTCACTTTCACTCATATTTACAGCACACAAAATAAAAAAGCTTGCCTCCAGCAACCTATTCTGCCGGGCAGATAAAGGAATTTGGCTTGGAGTGAGGAAAATAAAGACTCGCTCTGAGCAGAATATAAAGGAGGTGGATGTTTTTAAGGATTCTCTCTGAAAACCTCCACACTCTCTCTCTCTCCTCTCCGTCCCCCCATGAATGTGCCCAATCAGAGATAAAAACATATTTACATTTCTCTTGATTTGCAACGTGCTTACAGTCTATGCTCTTCTGTTATTCTGCTTCACTATGTTTTGAGAGTGTGTGTGTGTGTGTGTGTGCCTGTATGCCTACATGTATGTGTGCTTATTTACTTTCTCCTTGAAGTATCCTAATTGAAAGCCTGGAGGCACAAAAAGAGTTTGCCGGTAGTATTCTACAGTAGCTCTGCTGTTTATGCGTGTGTATTTCACCAAAAAGGCGCACACACACACACACACACACACACACACACACACACACACACACACACACACACACACACACACACACACACACACACACACACACATACACACACTTCAAAACACTGTTTGTTGACCTTGTGTACCGGAGTCTGTTCATGATTAATGAGAGGCACAGTCTATGCGTCTCTGCTCCCCATCTCCCTTGTCAACGTCCTATAATTACTGTTTTTATTTCTGCTTGATTGGCTTCTCGTCTATGGTTTCTCCTTCTCACGGTGCGTTCGTTCTCAGTCGAGTATGTCCTGATGTGTCCACAGGTTTGCGGATTGGTTCGCCAGCGTTTGTGTTTATCTGCAGGGCGAGGATAGCCCCTTTCCCCCTCCAGTAATCTCTCTCATCGAGCTGCTGTTATTGCAGTTTACATTTGGCTCGGCCCCAGAGCTGCTCAGCCGTGATGGTTCCTCATCTCACCGCTGCCCTCGGGAGCGTTATAGTTTCTCATCACCCCTGCACCGAGGCCAGCTCTCTCGCCATAAACAAAATGACCTCGAGTCACGTCTTGTATTTAAGCCAAGTTAAACCCCGCAGAGCCTGTTCTGAGTGTAACATCGTGATTGTCATGGCCGAGCGGCGCCCACGTCCACAGTGTTGTTATCTCACAGGAGACATTTCTCATAGCGCCGTCATGTTAAAACCTCCAATTCTAACCAAACTCTCATTCTGTTGGTCATACTTTTTTTTTACTATGGATGGATAGAGCTTTACAACCAGTAAATCGGTTATATGAAAACATGTCAAATCATTTGCATCGATGACTGAATCAATAATGTAAGCTTATTGCATCTGAGCTCCCTCGTTGTCATTATATGTGATGTAATTTCCACCTCTGTGCACATTACGGTATAAACCATCAAGAAATGTTTAGTTAATCATTTTTTGGGGGAAAATTGTATTTTCTCCAAACAACGGAAGTATGACCTGCTATTGGACAACAAAATAAAAATGAGAGGAAGATGATTTAGGAATGATTGTATCGTTTGTTATAGACAAAGAGTCGGTCAAATGGATTGTAAGAATATAGGAACATGACAGAACATTAGTCTATGAGGCAACATTGACACTGCCAGCCTTAGAGCGCCAATCTGATTCGTTGATCAGATCAGATTTATAATATTGTTTGGCTGTTCACGTTATATTTTTTTTATGTGACGAAAATCTGTGTGTGCGAAATTGTCACGTTCGATAAAGAACAAAGACGTCACACACAGGACGCTGTTGTACCGAAGTAAACATGGAGGCGACTGAAGTCAGTGTAACTTACAGTTTCAGTTATAAATTGATGTTCAGAGGAAGCCAGTGAATTCGTGAGCAGATGTCAACAAGAACAGGGATAAAGACATAGACAGCCTGTGTGTGTGTGTGTGTGTGTGTGTGTGTGTGTGTGTGTGTGTGTGTGTGTGTGTGTGTGTGTGTGTGTGTGTGTGTGTGTGTGTGTGTGTGGATGCAGAGTCGGAGCCAGGATTGGTGATCTTGATGTGAATGGCTTCACAGAGCAGAATTGTGACAAATGTCGCTCTAGAGCAGAGGTGGGCAAACTACGGCCCGCGGGCCGGATACGGCCCGCCGAGTATTAATATACGGCCCGCCGAGTATTATAATTATTATAACATTAAAAAAATATATAAAAAAAAGTTATTAAAAAAATATATTAAAAAAACGTTTTTTATTTTAAATAATTATAAGTTATAGTAAAGACCGCTGTAGCGCTTCTCCGTTCCCAAGTTCAGTTTCCCGAAGCACGATGACCACAACAGACCAGCGTTGATGTTTCTTCATGCTTATTTATTGCACAGCGCTCTTTTAGGCTTTTCGTGTGTGCAGTGGCTGTCATTCAGACGCTGTTGTGCGACTACAGATAATATTATGAACCCAGACACCACGGAGTTTGATGTTCCGACGTATGTGGAGTTTACACAACAAGTATAAAGCAGAACTGGTGGTTATTTCCAAGGTGGATGGCAGAATCGGTATCCGTTTTACGGAGATAAGACCGGCGCAGTTCCTGGACGAGTCGGAGAAATTCACCGAGCTGTGTGCGGCTACGGATAATATTATGAACCCAAACACAAGGGTGTTTCATGTTCCGACATGTTTGGGACTTCCACAACAAGTATAAAGCAAAACTAGTGGTTATTTATTCCATAATCGATACCGGAAAAGACAGCTCTTTTTCACGGAGAGACCCGACGGCGATAAGCCACGCCCCCTTTGTCAAACACTCTCCATCCATCTGATACTGGCCCGGCCCGTCTGTCAAATTTTTTAATTCAATGTGGCCCCTGAGCCAAAAAGTTTGCCCACCCCTGCTCTAGAGTCTAGAGTGACGTAAAAGTAATAAATTCCGATTTGAAAGTTCACACAAGATAAAGAAAGACCACATATAAAAGCGATCCAAATCAATGGAAAGATGAGAGTCACATATGAACAAAGCATCTCATCTATAGGTCACTTTTGCCTGCAGAGTGAACATAGCCTATATGGACCAAGCTGGTATTTCATGCCTTTGAATCTTCTTATAGGCCTCTGGGAATGTTTAAATGATGCAACAGCCAATATAACCTTTGCAGCTGGTCTCTGTGTTTAATACAATATTAATCTTTTCGCGACAGTGCTGCAATGTTACACGAACATGTTTGCATCTCCAAAAGCAAACATAAGTAAGTGAACCCGATGAGCTTGAGGTCAGTTTAGTTTGCGGATGCAGTGCAGCGTGGACAGACTGGTTTCCCTTCTCTCGCCCGGCTGGTGCTGTAGCAGTGTAGCAGCTCCACTTCATTTCATGGCCATTACAGGAGGCTGATGGAGAGACTCAGCTCGTCTCTTTGAACTGGGATTAGTAACAGGGAGAAACAAAACGGTGCTCTTATCTGGCTCTGATATTTGTTTGGAGCTGCAGGGGGGCCCGGATGAGAGCTCAGCTGTGAGACTGTAACGTGAAACACCACAAAGCAATTTGATAAGCAGTTTCACTTCAGACAAATGAGAAGAGGGAGCAGGTATCATCCTGATTAGCTCGACAGGTAAACATAAACTGTAGCGTAGCATGCCTAAATCTTACACATTTCAAGTTTGGTTCCTTTTATGCAGAATTCAGAATTTCATCAAAGACCATCCTCAAATTAGGCATTTCTTCCCCAAAAGGCATGGGGGGATGCTTGAAACCCCCTCACCACCCATCCCTCTCCCCGGCATCAAAGCCACAGCGCACGCCGTTTGAAATTCATTGAAAGCGTTGGATTAATAATGCAGAAAGAGAGCTCAGAAAAGAGGACACCGAGCACGATGGCTTCTCGGCTCCTCAGCTGTTAAAGCGTGGAAACCCTTCTGACACGACCAAAAGGGAAACCTTTGAACCGACGACGGAATAGCTGCAAAAAGGTTGCAGTGAGAGTAGCTGGTGCTAAATCTCCCAGAAGGCAGTCAGATACGCGCTACCTAAATGAAACCATTTCCTTTGCTCTGTTTTGTTACCATGCCAACTCCCCAGTGCTTTCCCTCTAAATGTGTTCAACATGAAATACAAAGAAGAAGAAGAAGAAAAATCCATCCATATGAAATGCTTGATTGAAATACAAGCAGGTTTCTCAGATTTGACAAAATGTGATGCATAAAACAAAACAAAGCTTTAACAAGATAATTAAAATATGAATATTAAAGGAAATATTACACAATACACCCATTTCAGCCATGGAAGAGGAAATATATAAACCCATTTTATCCCTGTTCTATCCAGCTACCTCCTCATAAAGGAATACCATTTTAGGAAGTACGACTATTTGCAAAAAGGAACAAGCACATTTCCAAAATGTCCAACTATTCTGAAAGGCATGTCACGGTTTTAGTTACTAGGCGGCTCTAGAAACTGAGAGGAAGTCGAACTGCTGCAGTCCTCTCTCCCTCTCCCGCCCTATTTTCCTTTTCTTTTTTTCTTCTCTCGACCAGAGAGTTGATTCTGGTCATTTATCTTCCCGATGCCAATGCTGAATAAGTATGTGTTAACTGCAGAGGGAAGTATTGATCCTGCTCTCCTCTCTTCATCCTTCGTTCCTTCTTCACTACAGAAGAAGACCACAAAAAATATCCCATCCCCACATCTCCCACCCAGGCCATGCATACAGAAACACAAGCTGACAACCTGCCTCCCAGCTGGCAATAAACGGTGCCCGTTGATGATAAGGAGAGTGACACTGTAATCATGTGATTTCATTTCCCCCTACACACACACAGCCAGGTTCAAAGTGACACGCATTGATGATATAAGGGACTCTCAAGCCTTCAACGCCCTCTAACATCACGTGGTTTTAAGACAGAAATCATAAAAATGACAATTATTTTGATTAACAACATCAATTCAAACTCACGACGAAGGTTTGGACGGTTTCCATAGGGGAGCGTTTCCTTGGTGGTGTTGCATACTGAATGCTTTTACAAGTTCTGTTTGTGGCAGTGACAGAGTGTTGGAGTTTTTTTTTTCCAGTGAATCCCCCCTGCTCTTTGGTTGTGGCGGTGAAGATAAATGGGCCACCAAGGCGGTCCCAAACAGCGGCCGAGGGGACATCCATTATAACGAGGAGAGCTAATGCTGAATTAATTAGCAATTGGGCTGATATGGAGGAGCAGCAAACAAACAAGCGGATCATTTAATGCCGTCGGGTTTCCAGTCGCATCAGCGCTGAGCACCAAGGGGAACGGTCTGCAACATATGCTTTCCTTATAAGATAAAATAAGATAATCCTTTATTGGTCCCGTAGTGGGGAAATTTACAGGAAATTTACCTCGAAATAGTTATTTTACTTGTTTTCCAGGAAACCTGTTTATAGACAGACATGAGCGTGGCATCTATAACTTTTAACAAGAGAGCAAAAGTGTCATCTCCAAAATAGAAATAGACACTGGTAATTGTAAGAAAAGCCTTGTATAGCCATGCTCAGTGTCTAGAGAGTTCATAATCATTGAATTACGGATAGTTTTTTACTGACTATGATATCGAGCACATCATGCAGTCAGTTTTTGTTTCAGAAGAACATGTCTCCCCAGTGCCACCTTAGAACTGTGATTAATAAGACATTAATGATAAAGTCTCTTCTTTCTAACTTTCCTTCCTCGATCCATTCTTGGTCCTTTACTTTGCCATACTTCCTCTGGCTCCTCCATCACTCCCTGCACATCTCTTCCCTCTCTTTCTGTGCTGCATGTTAAACGCTGGACTATGGTAGCGTTCTAAGAATAGCTTTCCTTAATCTGCTCATTGTGATGGGAGTGTCACTCCTGTTCTCTCTAACACGATATCTGCTTTACCCTTTTCACACCTCTGATGCTGTCGGCTCCTGCCTGAACCCTGCAGAGTAGCGGGATTTCATTTCAAACATGCGATATAGCCTTTTTTTTTATGATGTCAATTTTTTTATTTCTCTCTAAAAATAAAAACAAGTAGCATTCATGTAAGGAGGGTCAGGCGGTAGACATCTAATTATGAGGTGAAACTTATTCAGCTCTCTCTTATTGAATATCTATTTCTACAAACTCGCATGTCACAACAGCCGACATGGAGGCAGACATACATTAACACAACCACTCTGGCTTATTTCTCCAGAGATCAGCACCTATTTGCAGTTTAATACGAGGAAAGCAAGTGTTTGGAATACAGAACAGGACGCAGGGAATAAATGGCTGCAAGATAATGCAAGTTGACATTTAGATAAATGTTTCTGCATTAGTATGTAAGGGTGTAATTATTGTGTTAAATTGACTAAGTACCGTTATGCATCATCGCGTCTTAAAAGCCATTTATTGAGCGAGAGCGTGCACAACACCTGGTGGAACTTCAGACTGTAGAGAGGAGATGTTTGCTTATTTTTGGTTCCACAGGAGGAGGTTTTCTCATTTGCACCAGTCTGTCCATCTCTTGTGTATCTTGTGATGTGGAGTGAATTTAAATAAGAGTGAATGTGATTATTACCATATGGCCGAGAAGAACCAACACTAATCTGGATGAATTATATCTCTAATGTCTCTAATGTTTAAATGACTATAAGCTGTTTTTGAATGAAACCCTTCACATATGCAGAATGTGGGGGTATTATCTCAACGTGTAATATATATTTTAATAGTACATATTGATGCGAGCGTATGCTTTGTTTCAGGGTGTAAGTTATTTAAAATGTTTAAGCTCCATTAAAGTACACTAGGATTTATTCTGTGACTTTTATTGTATTGTGAAAAACACTAATCTTTTTTTAAATTTATTTAAAGCTAAAGTTTATTCGCCAGTATGGTTTAAGGACTATTTTCTGAAATAAAATAGGCGTACATTTTTTTCATGAAAACACACATGATGCATCTGACAGCTGAGACAACTCTCTGGCTTTGGAGCTTTTCCGCTTTCTTATAATCGGCAAAATAAGCACAATAAAACATACAGAGTGAATTAGGTCATGTTCTATGTTAGTTTTTTTCCGACCTCTGTAGTGTCACAGTGCCACACTGTAGTAAACCGCAACACCTCTGGCATCGCTTCACTGCTGGTCATACCGTAGAGTCATTTCTACTGTCACAGGCCCTCGGCCTGCGGGGTCTCCTCTGTCCAGCTCATGTGGTCATAACAAGGGGACCCCACTGGCTAGAATCCTCCGGAGTGGAGGCTTTAGAGAGCGTGCGAGCAGATTAGGTGGCAGCTTAGCCCCCAGTAGATGTCAGAACAATCACGAGGACGAGGCTTAATTAGTAAAGGTCAAAGAGCATTGGCGCGCATTCAATTCATTTGGATATGATGAAAGGATTGTGGGAAATCTTCTCTTGTTTTGCTGAAGTCTGTTGGACTTCAGTTTCGGAAAAAGAAAAGTACTGAAAAGTACTGAAAAGAAATGTCCATCTCATTCATGTCTCTGTTTTTGCATTGCAGAGACAAGGATCAGGAGCAGCTGCTGACAACAACAAGACATCTGGAGATCAAGGTAAAAAAAGAAAAAGAAAGTTGATTAACATACACAATTTACATCATATATTGTGGCGTTTACTCTCAAAACATTCACTTATATTTACATCAGCAGACACATTTCATCAGCCTCTAAAATAAGCTTTTAAAACTTGGAGTTTTGCCCAGTTTACTTAAATAAAAACAACTGGGTGACTTCGAAGACAGAAAGAGAGACAGATGATTGATGCGCAGACAGGAAGTGAGCGGGGGAGGGAAAGTGGGCCACAGTTTACAGTACATGTGGGCTCATGTACACAGGATGAGCTTTAAAAGGCAATGTCACATGATTGACAGTAACGGGGTCTGAAGGACAGCTTCCATCAGAGTCCACACCCCTTCAGGGCTTTCCGTCAGATCTCATCATGATCCGATGAGAGTTCAGGGTGAAATGTCATCGTTTACATGACATGGAGAGCATTTCATTACTGGCATATGAGTTAATTAGTTTCTCTTATTTATTTATTTGTTTTACAGAGTTTTTTTACAGTTTCGTCACAAGTAATGTCCTCCAGTCCGGACAGCATGAGCTCTAAATCGGTGCCAATTATTCTAAACTTGCACACATGATTGTTCATCAGTAATGACTCATGTTCGGAACAATGCGATGTAGGATTTCATTCGCATGCGTCATGACTTATAGCAAATCAACTTTGCTAATAGTTTGGCGTCTCACAGAGGTTAGATACTGCACACTTTACATTTTTCTTATAAATCTATTGACGAAAGCTGCTGATCGCTCTCAGCTTTAACGTCCTGACTCAGCGGGGTAAAATAATACGGACCCCGGGAGACGAAACGGAGATGACCATCAGCTTCTGTAAATCCAACTCTCTGGTTGCCCCCCTTAGCGGAGATAGAGCGCCTGCATCGCTTCTGTCGGGGGGGAAATAAAGATCCGCTCCATGCACCAAGTGCATTACAAATCATGTTTATTGTCGAGCTTTCTGTCATTAAACCTTCATAGCGAAGCAAATAAAGGCTTCAACGAGAGAACTAATATCTCCCCTGCTTTCACCTCTTCTAAATCATGTCCGTGATTTGGTGCGCCGCGCTGACTCAGCACCTCACAGTTTGAGAATGAGCCATTTAGATTTTTATAAAATAGTGTGCTCTGTGATTTATTCAACAAACGAATGCATAATGTGTTTGTGGAAAAAGGAAATCGGGTCAGTGGAGTAAAGTGTTAGAGCTTTAAATTGAGTGATTGTCTAAAGATCAGAAATCTTATCTGACATAGAAATATGTTGTAAAAAGATTGTAAAAAGATTGTTTTGTAATCATTATTGCAATGACTTAAACGTGCGGGGCAGTTTGGTATTTTGAGATTCAAAGTATAATACAGCTAATATTACATTTATCACAACAGTCAAATACAAAGTTACACGTTTGCAACCTTGAACAGGTGAGTGAACAACCTGACGTATTGAATCCCCCTTTTAGCCTCAGGGGAGTCCATCAGTGTGAAACTTCACAGATTCTCAAGCTGAAGAGGCCCAAAAAGTCCACTTTGGCTCTCCGGTCACCAAATATGTATTATAGGAGGGAATAAAGTTATAGCTTCACGAGAGAATTAAAGAAATCTCTAATAACCTTGTTGTCCATCTTAAAGAGGAATCCATAATCTTCTACATGTATGTAATGTATGTCATTGACAGGCAGTAACCTGCCTGGATAGCAAGTTAGAAGAAAAACACATTATTTGTGATTAAAGGAAGGAAGCTTTAAGGCGGGCTCACGCAGCCACTGCAGCTGGAACACAGAGACTAATGGTTCACTGCCTTTTAGGATGCAGGGCCACCTTTCTATTCACTTAATAAAACTAGAGAAGGAAAGTACACACACACACACACACACACACACACACACACACACACACACAGCTCTTTCCTTTGTTGTCTGACCTTGACAATTAATTTGATGCCTGGAAAAACTGCTTTCCCAGCGTGTCTGAAGTGTGCCTCTCAAAATGTGGAGAGAGATTGGGAGAGAGGGAGCTCTCTTAAGAGTGGGCGAGGAGGGAGTAACGCTGCTATTGACTCTCGCCCACTCTGCATACCCCCAGCACGCAGTCTTTAGAGACAACCTCTCGCAGGCTCAAGGACAGCCACACAGAGACGTATTCATTTTACTGGAACACATTTTGAACCGGGCAGGTACAACAAGTACATGCAACTGTGATGCACCTCCGTTATGCAGCAAAGGCTGTTTACCTGATTACGGCGCTAAGAGAGAAGCTGGAGGACGGAAGTGTTTATTGCAAAGATAACGGCTCAAGATTCAATGTTTGTCAAGTGGATACAATTGAAGCAACCTTTTTTTTCCCCTTTACTTCCAGACACAGAATGCATTCAGAGTCAGAAGACGTTCAGTGTTGTTGCTGATGTTTATTTTTTATTTTCAAACGTTGGAGTATTCAGATCCATTACTTTAGTAAAAGCAATACTGCAGGGTAAAACTACACAAGCAGAAGAAGTAAAAGCTAAATTTACCAAAATGGTCAATGGCTTTGACTGTGTTACATTATTCTATGTACTCAATTATTGAATTATTGTTACTGATGCATTTATGTTTAAGAAGCAGTTTTCATGTTGTAGCTGACTTTCACACATTAACACTGTGTGAAAGTACTCATAACAAAACAAAACAATATAATGACGTGTAAATTAATTAAAAATAATACAGTATGATGTACAGTTTTCTCTTTCCAAAAGCAGTACCATTTTCAACCACTAATTATTTACTGTTTCATTAATTTGGCCGTTTTAAGAGCATTGTTAAGCTGTGGCATAGTTAAGCTACTGTTAGTAAACTCAACACAAGTAGGAATATAATTTTCACATCAAAAGTTTTGACTTTTATTCACAGCCACTTAGCAGCTAATAAGAGAGTAGATTCAAAGTAACTGTGAATGTGAATGAACAAATAATTGAGTGAAAACCGTATTTGTGCTGAAGACTTGAATGTTGTTTTGATGGAGTGCTGAGTAAAAGCACTTCCTGTAAAATGTACATTGAACATGTGACCTATCGACTGCAGGTAATTCCACCTCACTTCAATGTTTTTTTACCCACTCCACTCATAAGTGCTGCAGGGGGGAATTTTGTGGGCCAACAAGAGACGTTGCACTGGTTCCCTCGCCAAAAAGCCAATGAGATTTTTTCCATTTGCTTTTGGATTATTGCAGAAAATAAGGTCTGAGGAGAAACAAACCTTTATGATACTGACAAATGTTGTTCAGCAAGATAATTTTCATAAATGAATGCCACTTTTATGGTTATTGAAGCATAAAATCCAATCGACTGGAGTAAAAAGCTAAATGTATGCTATGAACCACCCCAGTTACCCCATGAGTGTGAGTACATGAGGCTGTGATGCCGCCTTGTCGTCTCATTTAACCGCTTGCTCGCAGCGGCCTTTTTTTGAGAGTCACGGGAGTGGTGTTCACGGATTTATTTTATATCATAGAACAAAATGTTAAATTATCTTGTGTGTGTTAACCACAGACCTTATTTCAGGCATCTAACCAAAATCCCATTAAAAGAAGGTCACTGGAAGTGCTAAAATGCTAAATAATTTTCTGGGTTTTAGGACTCATTCCTGCACCACTCTATTAGCGTCTGGCCCTTGTTTGTTTGTTTGTGCTCTGTTAGGTTACTTGAGAGCAAAAGGAACATACTCAAGAAAGCACATTGTTTCCAGTCCTTACATGCTACCCGGGTTTGTGTACTTTGTTACTTTCCAACACTGATTCAAACCCTTACCGGCTCGGTCCTTTGCCCCTAAAAGTGGTCTTCTGTGACATTGGTCCGACGCGGTTTGAGTCCAGATGTCTGTTTATCTGGGCCAAATGCTCCATATGTCCACTGACCTCATGAGTCCAAGCACAACACAGACGGTCCCCGTCACTGCAACAGCTGGGGCTGCACGGGCCTCCTCCAGCTCTACATCACACTGTGCAAACAAACACCACACTGACGGGACCATTCCAGCACAGCACTCGGTAATCTTTGGGTATGATGCCATCGTAATGTGAGATAATCATCTGCTTGTTCACGGATAAAGAAAACGGTTCCATTTCTTCATGTAAATTGTTAAGCTTGCGGAGAATTGTTCAGGAACAATGTGGAGACGGCAACACCATCAGCACCTCCCCCTCCTGTTTCAAACCGCCACTGGAGTCATTTCAAATGGACTCACCTGAGAGATCAAAGTCATCCTTTTTTTAATTAGCTTGCGAGAAGCTCTTAAAAGTGAAGATGACCCAATTTCTACACACGTTTTAATTAGCTCCACTGTACTCAATTATAGGATGTGGATATTGGATGTGTCTTATCCTGTCAGAAATTGCTAGTGAATGCACACAGCATCGCTGTTTCAGATATATTCAGTGCGGTCTTTGAACATCCTATGTTTGGTTTTTTATGTGCGACCACCTCCAAGTAGGTCACACAGAAGCTTCCTCGCCAAGAAAAACTCAAAAGTTGACATGGAGTGAAAAACCGAGCACACAGTGCTAATCAATACGGCGCCGGTCCTTCATGTGTATTTGTGTATTGATCGCTGTGCTGTGGTCTCTCTCACGCTTTGCTGCCCCTCAGGTGTTTCAAGGCCTGAGGGGTTGCTGATGTTTTCCTTTTACTTTCACACACTGACTTTCAAGTACTGCCAGGCACAGACACACACTCCTACGCACATAAATACACACATTTACACCACACACAAACACTCAAATGCTGTTCATTTCTTTCGAAAACATGCACAATGTCTTTGTATCCAGACCTTCCGGCTTTGAATGGCGGATGTCTTATTCTTATATGTTATGGAGTGACTGCACTGCCTCACTCCTGACAAGTTTGGCTTACGTTGCTTTTTCAGAAGTAAATGGGATAAATGGGAATTAAAATAAAATATGAAGCCAAGCTTCTTAAAACTGGTGTGAAGTATGGTAACCCTGTGAGTCCAAACAACAGATTGCAAATTGCAAATAAAACAAGCAATCGAAACTTCTCCAGTGGTTTCGAAAACCTCCCTGGGATGTGTAGCATAAAAGAAAGTAAAAGTCATATATGGAATTTAAATCATCTCCATTTTTATTTAAAAGCAATTAGGGCTGCAGCTAATAACTCATCATAATTATATCATAATAACAGTTTCCATAATGATCTAAGCTTTTTTTATTTTTTGTTAAATGATTGTTGTTTAGCAAATGAAATGTCAACATGACAAATTCCCACCACCAGAAACCAAAGTAATGTTTTAAATTGTTTATTCGTCAGATAAACCCAAAGTTACTTAAGTTATTTACTTTTGAGTAGCTGTAACCAACAGATGTTGAGCTTTTTACTTCATAAATAACCAAAACAATTCCTTGATAATCAAGATGTCGTCTACAAATGTTATGTTAATTGATGACTTACTTCTACAAACTACTATAATGGATTTCTGGGGAAAAGATCAAGAGCCTAGAATACAAAATATTAACTTGATTTCCTTTTTCCTTATTTTTTTTTATGTAGCTAAATGGTGCTGATGTTGGCTCTCTAAAGGAACATATGCACTATACATTTGCACCTTAGCAAGGGACATTTTTAGTGACAAATACCTGCAGCTCTGTGGTATTTTAAGCCCCAAAAGATGTCCACACATACTGTGTAAAACCCTTTAATACCGCGTCTCTCTTTACTTTCCACAATCTGTCCTTCTTGTCTCAAGGTCTGAAAGTCCTTCTTTAATGCCTCTCGTTCTCCGCTTCCACAAATCCCTCTCATGGCTCAACTGGTTTTAAGCAGTGAAATCAATAAGACGTCCCAGCTTTCATTGGGCTTCAGAGCAGCTTTTTAAAAAGACATTTTGAAAGACAGCCAACCCAGGATGGTCTTATCATGTCACTTTTGAACCCGTTCCATCTGAACTATAGATAAAGTTGGCACCACGCAGGAAAGTCACGTCTGAAGAAAGTAAATCCATTGAGCCTCCAACCTAGAAGCATGTAGGCTTCTATTCCAGTTACTTGCCACACACCAACACATAAATAAATAATTTTGTTCTCCTCCTCACTGAAAGCCCAGTCAAGATGATCCAGACTGGCACTCTGACAGCAGATATAACACTCCCATTAGAAGACAGGGAACAGAAAGTGCTGCCAGAGGTAATAGGTTTGTAATCTGTGTGTGTGTGTGTGTGTGTGTGTGTGTGTGTGTGTGTGTGTGTGTGTGTGTGTGTGTGTGTGTGTGTGTGTGTGTGTGTGTGTGTGTGTGTGTGTGTGTGTGTGTGTGTGTGTGTGTGTGTCGATGAGGAGATGAATCCTCAAACTGAGGAGAATGATCCGTCATTGTCACATTCACCCACTGTTTCCTGTCTTGGAAGAAATTGATGAAAATTTGCCCTCGGGACTCAAAGACTTTCATCAAGATGATGACATGATTCTTGTTGATGAATGATTCCTCCGAAATATTAAACTGGACTTGATTAGTAAAGGAAACGCTGCTTTAAAAGTGATCACCCTCGAAAGTTGTCAATATGACTGGCAAAAACTATATGGATGCCAAAGTAATAAGTATCTTCGCTAATTTGTGAAATCAAAAGTTACGATGTGCTGCATTGTCGGATCGAAAGAAAGAATAGAATATTTGCCATATAAAGTTGTGAAAATAAACACTTTTTTCATTAGTGCTGATAAAACAAAATGTTTCCCTCCAGACGCAGTAGCATTAGTTTAGGCAGAGCACCAAAGTCACGCTTGCATTAGCTGATTGTCATTCATGTTTCACAATCGCTTGCTCCTTCACAGCTGTGTGGCTGCCAGCTGACTAGTAATGTACAACGTGACCGTATATAACATTTCTCATTATTACTCTGCTGATACGCTCAGGCCAGAAATGTCTCTGACTAGAAAAAACTCAAACTTGACGTTGACCTGCTTTTACACGTTGCATTGAAATGCATATCATATCCAAATTGTCTCGAGATTATTTAATATGATTAAATTCACGTCTAGTATTAATACGCCTCTCCAGTGTCCACATTGAGATCCGAGCGCTCCGTCCAGTTCAAACAACCAAATATCACTTCCTCCTCTCATTTGCTTAAGTATAAGCATTTGTCAGTGTAGATGTGCATGTATGTAAAGGTTAGCATTTATACTCGCTATAAGCTAAACTATTGATACGAATGTTACTGTTTTGATTATTTACTATTTATTTTAATTTTATTATGTTTATTTAAATGTCAAGGATTGTTCTGTTGTGTTGAAAATGCAAAATAAAAAGTAAAAAAAAGATGTCTGCCATCTTTCAATCACTATTAGCTAATGCAGATAGCCGCTCCCTCGCTGGTTTGGAATGCGACAAATTTTGTATCGACGCCTACGTAGTTGTATGTGGATTGGAAATGCAACTGCGTTTACATTCATGTTCAATGTGGTCACAATGCATCCCTGGTTTAGTCGGTTGGATTGATGCGTTTTAGATGCATTTACACCTTCACACTCATGTGGTCAAGCACGCATTTTAATGAAAGGTGTAAAAGGTGGTATTTGTTTATTTCATTTGTCAAACTGCACACCTGTCGTCAAAATTACAATATTCCTTCTAACACATGAAGGCAGCACCGGATCACATCCTGCGTGCGCCTCCATTCTCACAATGTCATAATTATTCCCCCCACAAAAAAATATGTCAGATGCATTGGATTACAAAGATTATGAGCATGTCTGGTGTTGACACGGCGGACAGTACAGCTCAATAGCTAATGCGGCTGGGACGAAGGCAGCATTAGAGTGTCGGAAAATTCAATATCAATTAATGAGGGATTCAAAGCTCGGCTTGACACAGCAGTTAGTGTTTCCTCCTTGAACAGCAAGAGAGAAGTACTCCAGCTCAGCCCCAAGGGAACCCAAGGATTAGCTGCACAGTCAATACATGAGTCTCTCTCTCTCTCTCTCTCTCTCTCTCTCTCTCTCTCTCTCTCTCTCTCTCTCTCTCTCTCTCTCTCTCTGTCTCTGTCTCTCACACAAACTCAAGCGGGTCAATCCTTCGCAGGGGTGTTGCAAGGCAGAGAAATTAAATGGCTCCCCTGCTGTTCTTTGGAATGAAACAATTAGTTACTCTGAAAAATAAAAAGGTTGAAACAGCTAACTGGTGATTGGGTTTCATCTCAGTGTGAGAGTCAGTGCAGACTGTTAAATGGCTAAAAAAGGGGACTGATGGAAAGATTCTCACATTAGCTTCAGTATATATGAACAAAGCAGATTGTTACTTACGGTGACGTAAACTGTCGCAGCCATACGTTCTAGTTACAGGGAAACCTGCTCGGGTAAACGTTAGCTTGTTGTGGCCTTTCAATGTCCTGAATACCGACCGCTCTGTTGCCCCTTTCAGCAGCACGGTCCTGTGCTACAGCAAATAATTACACTTTTATTTTTGTCAATAAAAGATTGATGTCAGGAACTGATTGGTATTTTGTCAAAGCACAATATAATCACAGCATGTCCAAAATAGAGAGATTAAACCTAACTGTCCTTAGAAATAAGAATTTAGCCATGAACTGACCTAATTGGCTCAGTACTCATCTTTACCACCACTTACGACTTAATTGACCAGGAGATTAAAAACACCCTTCTTTCCCAACGCTTGCTGAAACCAGCGTTTTTCACTCAGATTACAGTTGTGTGCTCTTGGTCAGCGTTGGCTGAGCTCCAGAGGAGATTAAGACCTGGTGATCAATTCATGCTTTGGCCTTTGACCAGGGAGACAACTGCTCTGGCTGCCCCTTGGGAATTGTGCTCCACTATTATGATGAGGGATGAGGTTTAAGAGCGCTAGTTACTGTTACTGATCACTGCACCATGTTACTGTTTTCCAAACTCACGAGTGAAGAGCTGGTGGTTTACTGGGACAGTGTTAATGTAGAGAATCGCGATCAATTCATTTTCTGAGAGTACCATCAGAGTAGATGAGTGTTAGAGGTTACAAACCATATAAGGAACAATATTGCACGACATGAAATAAAATCCAGTAACAGTTGTAATCCCTGTTTTTCCAATATTTCCATTCTTGCACAGCTCTTACAATGAAACTGGTGTCCGAATTGTCTCTGAATTCATAGTTATTTTGAAACTGTTACTTGATTTCAGATTTGAGGCGGAAACAAAAGACTTCTCATTTCCAACTGCCGTCCATTTTAGTTTAAAACACCATTTATGGTTAACCTTTTAATGTCCTCAGCTGACTGTATTTATGTTTCACCGTCCTCACCAGCTAACGATCCGTGTGGAAGACACGGAAACGAAGACTGTTGTTTTGCTCCAACATTTGGTTTCATACTTGTACACTTGCATTCGGTCTCACTTTTAACGTGACAAGAGGAAAGGGCATTATGATCTGGACTAACAGAAGTGCTTGGTAAATGTGAAACTCTAATATAGTCGCAACCAGGACCAGTTTCCATGCAGTTTAGAAATACAGTACAATTCATTAATCCTTTATTAGTCCCACAGTGGGGAAATCTCTGCATTTTACCCCATTCTTAGTCATTAAGAAGCAGTGGGCAGCCATGAAGCGCCCGGGGAGCAACTGGGGGTTCAGTGTCTTGCTCAAGGACACTTGAACTATGGGGAGACCCGGGATGGAACCGACTACCTTGTGGTTTCAGAATGACCACTGTCCCCATGAGCTACAGGCACCCCATACATACATTAGAGCAGTGGTTCACAGTCCACACTCAAAAATAGAAGTCTACTTAGTCGGCCACAGTCTGTTTAAACCCAGTATTTCTGCACAGTTGCAGATACAGTAGGGGAGGGCTTTTATGAAGAAAGAAACCACTGCATTAGAGCACAAACACACAATTGTATTCATTATTTGGAAAGGCTAAAAAAGACTATACTCCAACCTCTTCATTAACTATATATGTTGTATCAATCTAGAGTCCAGTGTACACCACTTCAGCATTTTGAGAAATCCAAGAATGAATTGGCACGCCCGCCGTGGTTTGTTACAGTTGCTAAGCTATGATTGGACGATGCTGTCCGAGTGAGCGGGACTTGACCCTGTGACCTGCCTGTGAACAGTATCTATGAGTGAAACCCATCATTTCCTTTTCCTTACAGATGCGTCCAAGACGGACGTCCCAGAGGACTTTGACATCGACATGGAAAACCCAGAGACCGAGAAGGCGGCCGTCGCCATCCAGTCCCAGTTTAGGAAGTTCCAGAAGAAGAAGCGCGTTGAGAAGTCCTAGTGAGCGCCGCGACGCTCCGCCACGGTGCGCACAGATGGTGGCACAGTGACGATGGTGTGACATTTGCATGTAAACAAATTCATACCTTGTGGACCTCCAGGGGTTGTGATGGGGTTGGGGAGGGGGGAGAGAATGCAATAGCCTGTTTATCATATAACATGTCTGTGAATTTTCATTTTCCTATTATTATAATTACTATAATTTATTGTTTGACTGCTGTATCAATAAATGAGTAACAGAAACAGATAGAAAGAATATTTGATTTATGTCCCGTCCTGTGTACCATGAAGTCTAGCTGGTGTTTGTGTTAGAATATGTTTTTGTACTTATCCCAGCCTCAATAGTTATACTTGCAATATCTCTCTCTGTAAGGCTGAGGACTACTCTTCCTAAAAACACCCGTGTGCTGTATGTGTGTTTAGATGGAGCAAACGCTGATGTTGGATTGAAGGTTGTTTTTAGGAAACTTAGCCCGGAGCTTTCCATTCTGAACAGAATATTTCACCCAGAGGCATTTTTCTTACCCGCATGGTACTATCAAGGTGTGTATTAATGTACATTGAATAAATAAAAAATGTGTGGAACTGGTGTAGAGTCTATGTAAATCAAAGAATTTGACAAACACCTCGAGCCACATGTGAAAAGTGGCTGCTGCAGTATGTCTGATATATTGCATACACTCTGCAGGGATAGCTGTGGGACTTGTATTTTGATGACAAACTATGAATAGCAACCGATTCAGAATGAGCTGGGTGCAATCTATTCCCTTCTCAGCTTGATGACCTTCTCCATGTAGAGCCAGGCAAACAGATTGACTGATTCCCACTGAGCTGGTCTCAGCTCAGTGGGAATCAGATCCAACCAGCAACAAACACCTGCATGAATACTGTATATTTTACAGTAGTATTGGTTGATATTTCATTATTGGGGTTGATACATTATTTGATCTGTCTTGAGTTTTTGTTGGAAGATGGGTTAAAAAAATAAACAAAATAAATAGTGCTGTCAAGCGATTAAAATATTTAATCGCGATTAATCGCATTTATGTCATAGTTAACTCGCGATTAATCGCAATTTTTTTTGTGGGCATTTTAATGCTCTTATCAACATGAAAAAGTGGATTGGCTTGCTTTATTTGATTGAAAAACAACTGCCAAACAGGGCGGTACAAAATAAAATCACTGCACATTTCAGGTAAACAAGGGTTTACAAAATAAAATTATAGAGTGCACCAGGCATGAAAACGGGTCAGGGGTGAAAAAGGTGAGAAGGATATTACCTCTCTAGGAGGGTCCGGGGGCATGCTCCCCCGTAACAAAAATTTAAATATTCCATATTTTAAAGCATCAATCTGATGCATTTTGAGATGCTTTTTTTGCCAACCTGGGGAGAGCTGGAGAAACTTAACTTCAGCCATGAGTCAAAAATTATTATGGCCTCCTTACTAAGTATTATGCGAGCCATTTCATGCCAGCCTGTCACTGGTCTAACATTTACAGTATATGAGGCACAATGTGGTAAGGGAGAGCATGGCAGCCTTTGTTAGCATCATTTATATCTTTGATGCAGAGAATGCATCTGGTGAATCCCTGCCTGTTGATTTTGGAGAATACATCTCCTAGATGAAAGGACACCTCTTGCCCTTTTATTGAGACCTTGCCTTCCAGTTTTAGCCACGACCAGTTCCAGCTGCATTTCAATCCAGCTGTTGAACAATGGCTGCATCCTTTTCCCCTAACACACTCATTCTGCAAAAATAATGTTTGTATTAGTGTTAACTTCTAGTTTAGCCTTATTCAGACCTGCCAACCTTGATATATAACCTATATATTGATTATATTGCATTGCATATAATGTGTGCTGGTCAATTAGTCTAAAATTAATTTTAGACTAATTTTTACCAGCGTACTTTGACGTCAAAATGCGTATCCGCTACGCAAATTGCGTACAGGTTGGCAGGTCTGCTTATTGATAGAACGGTGGACCACTTTACCTTCTGCCTTGTCAGTCCCCTCACCTCAAAATCTACCTTCTCAAAAACGGTAGTGTTAGCTAATAATGTTCCACCGGAGCTTTAGCTAGCTGGCTAACGTTGCGTTCTCTCCTGCTGTGTTCAATGTGTTCACTCGCGCTCCCTTCTGGCACGCGCACCTGTTCGCAGTTCACTGAATATCATTCATTTTGCCGTATCGCGCTCACCATTCATTCATTTCAAACCGTAACGTTAGCCTAGCTTGCAAGCCCAAACGGCGTGCCTATTGTTTTGCTTCCGGTTGAGCTACATCCGGCGTGGTGCTCGCGGAAAAAAAATAATTGAAAAATTAAAATGCGTTAACGCCGTTAATAAAATTGACGCCGTTAAAATTGGTTTGCGTTAACGCCGTTAATAACGCGCTAATATGACAGCACTAAAAATAAATTAAGGGAACATTGGCATTTGATTCTCGTCTTAGTTGCCCAGCTTCTTCTTCTCCATACTTTTTGACTTTCCTTCTGCTCACTGTAATTAACTGGACAGCCATGATTTTGGCTACGAGGCAGCTGTCACAAACAAGCCTGACTCCTTTCAAAGTTTATCACAGAACAGCAGACAGCTCCCATCATTATACAGCATACTGCTCCGGCTCATTATGTGGTCTCTCCCTCATTAGCCTGCATGAGGAAAAATGAGAAAGCACACAAACACGGCCAGCAATACTACATGTGCTACAGCCTGAAGGTATAGCTCTGAATTCCTAAGGAACAAACAACATGGCATGATATATCACATATATTATGTCACATAGAAACACAGCATTTTATAGTTTTCTAGCGAGATATTGATTATATTTTATGAACCATTTTGAAAAGTAGACTACATTTGCTTGAGGCTTTATGGATGGCAATGTCCGTTTGTCGGGCCACCACTTTGGTCCAGATTGAAATGTCTCAACAACTATCGGGTATTATATTGCAATGACATTTTGTACAGATAATCATGGTACCCAGAGGATGAATCTGTTTGACTCTGGTGATCCCCTGACTTTTCATCTACTCTAACATTACCGGCAGGTTGAAATTCTTCAAGATTGATTGGCAGAAAATATTGCACAGACATTCATGAATCCCACACGATGAAGCCTAATGGCATTGGTGAGGTCTGACCTTTCCTTTTGCGCCTCCATGAGGTTGACATTTGTGATTTTGAGTGAAATGTCTTGACAACAATGGGATGTGTTGCCATTAAATTTGGTTAAGGACAGTCCACCCCGGTCGACAGACGCACCGGCAAGATGGGGCCCCGTCGCACCCCTCAGGGAGGGAGGACACATCAAGCTACCTTCATCTTGGGCTTTTCCAGCTGTCTTAGATTCGGTTTTGACGCACTGCCACGGAATAAATGAGCCCAGCGAGAGGCAGCCAGCCGGTGTAAGGTCCCATAAGGGGTCCCTCCCAAACTAAGCGGCCATCCCAAACCCGCCGACTTGAAACCTCAGAGGCAGACTGCACGGACCCCGGCTGTTTAGAAGTGTACAAATATTTAAGGTTCTTTATAAAATGTCCACCTATTAAGTAAGTATCGCCCTTACTAGAGTTTAATGTCAGGTACTTCTGCATTGGGAGAAACAAAATAGGCCTTGTTACAGTTGCAAAGCTTTAATTGGACAATGCTGTCCAAGGGACATTTATGGGAAACATTTTTCATTGTAGCACCATCATCTGGTTAAAATTTCCATTTGACCAATACATTGGTGTATGATCAAATACCTGCAAAACTAATGACATTCATCTAGTGCTATTTTTTTTTTAAAAGAAGCAATTTTTCACTTTCGGTTCCCTCATCTCAGATTCAATGGGATTTTTTTATTAGGTTTTTGGTTCAATGCCTGAAATAAGGTCTGTGGTTAGAACAAGCTTCAGAGAATTTAACATTTTGGCATACGAGATAGAAAATACTGTACATCAGTAAACACCTCTTTCATAAATATTGAAGCTTTTTGCATGTCTTAAAAAAGGCAAACGAAATGGTTAAATGAGACCACAGTCATGTGACTGTGTGTAGTTTGTGTATAGCCTAACATTAGCGCTTTACCTCTGGCGCCTGCACAAGCTTCAAAAATCATGAAAGTGGTTATAATTTGTGAAGAGTAAGTATCATAATCATGTGTTTGGCACAGAATTTATTTTCTGCCATAATCAAAAATGATTATAAAAAGTCAATGAAAAAAAATCCATTGGCTTTTTGTTGAGGGAACCAGTGCAATTCTAACTTCCAGAGTTGGCCGACAAAAATATAACATTACAGAACTAATAAGCGGCTCATGTGTGTTACAAGTTTAACTGTGGTGGGACCTTTCTAATAAAGAGTTACGTCAGGTTTTTATACAGGATACTTTGATGAGAAGATTATATATTATAACAACTATAACCTTTAAATAGAAAAAGTGCTTTTACACTTTACAGAGACAGCAATTTAAACTGTCAAAGGTTCAGAAAAGTGGCACTGACTTTCCCATAATCAGGATCAGGACACTGCACAAGGGTGAGTTGCTGAACTGTATTATATCAAGGTCAGTGATGGCCTTTGCACCCCAGGGAATTGGTCCTCACAGCAGATCAGCTTTGTAAGCCTGGGAGGATTAAACTGCCATGACAAGTTCACTCGATTCCTTGATATCCACAGCCAGATGGTTCCCAGTCCAAACCAGTCAAGTAAAGTTCATGCATTACATTTTAATATAGTCTAAATGTCCATAAAACTAAATTTGTAGTAACAATATTGTGCAATGTGTATGTCGAATCAATACGAGGCAGGTTTGTTGCCATAGTCTTCCTTCATAAAACAGGCAGCACAGTGACCTTTGTAATTCTAGTGAAGGTCATTGTCTCATGGAAATAAAGACTCACTGCTATTGCTTGTTTGTTTTCCTGCATGTTGTATTTTCCACCCGGAGGACTACGAAGAAGGATCCTGCCAAGTCATCAAAAGGCCCACAGAGAATGACAGTCCTCCCAAGGTTCTGCTAGTCTCTTCCTTGTGTTTGTGTTTGTGTGTGGTAATAGAATATTATAATATTAACATATGGAGATTTTCTTCTGATCTTTTACAACGAAGCCCCTCTCTTCTCTCCTCCTCTCCTCTGTGCGGCTCCCTGCTGATGTAGAGAGGCATATTTGGAAGTTGACATGACCTCTGGGTCACCACCTCTGGGTGCTCATACCGTCCCTGGAGTATGACTGAAAGGTGCACTTGTCTCACCTAGAATATAGATAGATCACAGCACCAGACAACGTTAAACTATTTTGAAGTTAATATTTGGAGCACAGTTTTAAAGTCGACTAATGCTCCTTACCTTGTGCTTTAGACACAACAGAACAACACTGATTCATTCTCACTATCCGATTAAATACAGCAGGGATATACTGTCGGACATTTTGGGACGGATAGGAACCCTTCTGGGGATAATGATATGTTGATAAATTCCCCAAAACTGTATCATGATGAAAATTCCCACATGTACTGAGAATGAGATTGTAAAATGCATCGCATGCCATCTGTTCTGCCCATAGAAGAATATAAATTCTGCAGAAAGCAGAATAAATCTTCTGGAGGTGGAGGATGGGGAGTCAGTAGAGGCAACATGTAATGTGAAGCAGTGTTGAGATATAGTGCATCAATTATCCTTGTGCACTACTTCTCTACTGTTTCGAAGGCAGAGGAGATATTCCTGTGTCCTGTGTCCTTACGTCCGGACAGCTACAGAAATCAATTTCACACTATAAAGTTATTGATAATAACTAATTATCTGTGATTGCATGAAAACTGACATTTTCATGATTGGTCCACACACCACTGACTACATCGACTTGCACATGCCTTTGAACATATTTCCTTGAAAATAGAAAACAAATCTGCTCATATTGGTTCTTTTCATGCATATAAGTGCATCTATGGAAACCTCCCATCTTGTGCATTCTTCTTGGGTTATTTGATTTGTTTTTCGCTGTACAACTACGGTCCCTGCAGATGGGGAGATGTATGATGCTGCTAGGTTTGATTCATTAAATCCACATTGAGCCATTAGTGGCCTGTCACATTAACAGTAACATGAATTTGATCTAATCAGTTAGTATGTGTGTGTGTGTGTGTGTGTGTGTGTGTGTGTGTGTGTGTGTGTGTGTGTGTGTGTGTGTGTGTGTGTGTGTGTGTGTGTGCGCCTGCAAGCATGGTCTGAGGAATCTCACTGTCAGAAAATAGCAGCCTCCTGTGCTCCTGTGCACCAGGACTGATGCTTCCACTGGAGTTATACAAAAGACTCTCACTTTATCATACACAAAGTGTAAAAACTGGTGCCTACAATCAACAAATCTCGCCCCTCTCTGTTGGCTAGATTACATATTTTGATTTATTTGCAAAATTTGCATAATAAAGTTTTACCACCGTTAAATCTCATGCAGTGAGGAGACAGGAAATTGAGTATTGAAGGATTAAATCAAAACTTAAATCTCACAGTGCAGAAAAAAAAAGAAGCAAAAATACTGCCGTCCCCCAAGAAGCTGATTAAAACTTCAGATTTGCATCCTTGTTGTCAGAAACACAGACAGGAGCCTCAGGAGTGGATTCTAATGTTGTCATGTGAAGCACATCTTTGTGCTGCTCTTCTTGGCTCAGGAATCATTTTTTTACTGGAAGATTTCAGCCGGGGTCTTAAAACCCTGCAAGTTCCCCCAGAAATAGATCCCTATGCAGTGCGCTAATCCAAAAGCTACATTTCTGTGTTTACTTTCGGTTAAACTCTGAGACAAAATGCATGAAATTAATTATGTAAAATGATGTATATTTACAAAGTTGGTGGCGAGCATAAAGTCGGCTTAATCCATTTGTCAGAATAGCCATAATAGTTTGAGATTAGATTGGTTTGAAAATACTAGAATTTTCCTTCGACTAACAGTTAAGTGCGAAGCCTGAACTTGATAAGGAATCATGGCTGTGGTGGTTTTGTGCTGCATTTTCCAATTATCTTTTTTGAATAGGTGAACTGGCAGCAGCCTCAAACTTGAGTTGCTCTATTGAGAGTAGAGAGCTACAGTACAACGGAGAACAGTTATACGGTATCTGTGCTACCGTTAGAACGGAAGTAGTCGTGGAAAACACCATCTTACATTTTGCCATCATAAAGTTTTAATGTAGCAAACAATGTGTAGTCCCATTAGCTTTTGATCATAATGCTGTCGTCATAATAATACCATGTGATTCTCACCATATTGCATTATAAAACATGACAAATATTCTGTATTCATATGTTGTGTCTCTGGAGACGACGTCACTCTTGACAGGGCTATAGTGGCGTTATCTCAACACAGGAAGCACAGTTACATTTTGCGAAGCAAAGTTCAGAAAGTATTTATTTTCCACAATTAAACTCAAGTCACTGTATTTCAAAGGGTTACTAGCCTAGAATGACCTATATGAAATGTGTGTGTGTGTGTGTGTGTAATATATTGTCTTCGCTAGGTAATGAGCAACAATCATTCTGAAAATGGATCATGGCATTTTCGCCTCAGGGCAAAGCGAACGTTGGAAAGCATCTGATGAGCAATGACCCGTGGCTTTAAGCGTAGATACAGGGACGGTTGCTGCAGCAGCTCCAGCACGTAATGAGTGAGCAATAAAAAGTCTCTGAGCCTGCAGGACAGGCAGATGACGACAATGAGAAGTCACTGGTTTCTACTCCTTTGTGGCTCATGCTGGCATGAGGATGTTGTTTCAGACGGAAAATTGTGATCAGACTAACTTCTATCTGAAATGTTGAAATAGTGTGACCATTAACATTTATGTTGCAGGATGATCATGTGTGGGGGAAATTAATCCCTCGCTCTGAGCAAACCAATCACAGTAAAAAAAAAAGGTTAAAGATTATGACTAGGTGCAGTGGCGGTTTTGGGCACGGGCGAACCGGGCAGCCGCCCGGGGCGGCACTTTTTCATGTCACGTGGGGGGCGGCACGACCACTTACCACTTAAAAAAAATCATCTGGGCCGCGAAGCGGTTTTCCATTATCTATCATATCACTGTGTGGGGAATTGGCAGGTTGGCGCCCCCTGCGGCTGCGGGCGCCCCTGCTTGTGGGGGGGGGGGGCGTCGCCTCTGGGTCTCCCGGGTGGGGCGGGCGGGGGGATCCACTGTGGGCTATAGAGCAATACTCTAATGCAGCGGCCCCCAACCTTTTTTATGTTTGAGGCTACGCACAGACGGATGTATCCGGTCTTTTTTCAAAATAAAAAATTTTTCCGACTTTTTTTTTTGCCCCAGGGGGGGGGGACGCTCGGAGGGGGGTCTCGCCCGGGGCGTAATTACGTGTAGAACCGCCACTGACTAGGTGTGTATTAAAACTAAAAGACGTGAACCAGTGTCTGAACAAGTGAAAGATCAATGCTGTTCAAAATAATCAATTTCGTTTTTGCCTCTCCTTCTATCCCTACACTTAAACCTTTTTTTAAGCTATGAACTACATGATATGAGTTTACATTGATGAAACACATTAATGCGTTGCATTGCTAAAAATAGCTCAAAAACTCATCTGCTGTTTTAAATCAGTATTTAGACGACCGGTTGGGACTAATCCATGTCATGAAAGAAAAGAATGACAATCAGTCTCCTCCTCTCCCCACAGCATCTATCGGTTGGACTTTTTCAGTGACCACTGTGTAACGTTAGCATTACAATCATAACCAATCCCACCACTATATTATACTAATTTGACACTGGTTATGAGATGCTAGGGATTTGATTGTAGCCATTTCTGGGAGGATTGTATGTATCTTCTATATATATTTCATGTGATCATGTACTGCATGACTTATTGATTTCAATGGCCACTGCCAGAAACGTATCTTATGGAAGTAAAGCTGCGTTATCTCACTCAAGACACTGACTTGAGCAGACGAGGAGACAAGTAGTTGGCTCACAAGCAGATGATCGCTGAGCAACGCGCTTTTCTTGCAATCCATCATTGTTGAATGATGAAATATGATGCAATACTCTGTAAGATATATTTCATTTGCAAGTGTTTAAGTCCTGAAAAGACCCCTCTTTCGGAGATACCAGCTACAGGTCACTCTCTAAGCCCCTCTGTTGACAGCTTGAGGTCAAATCAGATCAGAAATGTGAGCAGTTGGTGGAAGCTTATCTAAAGCACATTACAATACCAGGAGTGAACACAGCGGCTCGAGTGAGATTCAAACCCCCATGCTGGTTGTATTAGTGCCCTGGTACACACACAGCTTTATTAAAGATCAAACACTAACTCCTTATTATGTAAGACGCCACAATAGGTTATCCTTCTGTGAGTTCATCAGTCTCTTGGACCAATTATCTATGACCAATTACAAGTATGATTAACACCCCCTGTGGGCATCGACCTCTTTTAATAAGACTCTCCATCTTTTAAGTATGGTCAATAACATAAGACACATAGGGACCTCATCTGTCCTTCTGACATTAATATCGTCCAAATATTGAACATGTAATATACTGTGTAATGTCTTATATTGCAATTACCTCAGTTCAGTTACTTTTTGATTACTTAGATTATACACAAAGTATGTACAGAATGTAATTTGAATGGCAGGGTTTACTAAACCAATCTTAAAATAATCATACTTAAAAACCCTCGTCTTCACTTTCACTCTGAATTATAAGCCCATTCTTTAATAACCCAACAGATGAGCACAAATTGACCTGGTCACTATCTGTGATTGTCTGTAAATCTATCTTTCCATAACTAATACATGCATCAGACAGCAGAGAGCTCAGATAAGGGTACTCTTAGCTCAAGTGACATGGGAGGGAAGCTTTAATAAAAACAGAAATACATGTAGCTATCACACCAGGTGTAAACTGTCCTTGTTAATTACTTTGTTTCTTTGACCATCAATCTCAATTGAAAATTCAGCAACAGTAAATAAATGCTATACGTACCGGATGTAAATCCACACCCTTAATCCATGGGGGAAATAAGTGTGGTGCTAAGCAGTTGCGGTATATCTGCTGTGAACATGTCAGTGTGCCCTATCTGACAAAAGGAACCTCGTGGGAAATAATTTTCTTGTCAGAAACCAACATGTGCTCCTCAAGTCCTTCATTGAGGACAAGGACAGACGGGCAAAATGGATCAATAGAGCAATCTGAGACAGCGAGAGACGGGAGATGGAGGTCAAAACAGGGGAGAGAAGAAAATAATGATTAGGGGAGTGTTGTGTGAACACAGGGGGGAAGTCCTTCCGTTTCATGCTCTCTAAATTATCCCCATGTCTCCTGCCAACTCTTCAGGCACCTCATTATGAAACCCAGTTGGGAGGACGCTGGTCTATTCTTATCCTTCTGCACACTGACATGGCAAGTCACGCTATGGTTTCCTCGGTGTACAGTTAAAAGAAAGTTGATTCCCAGGGGAACTCGACAGGGTACATGGAAAGTAATTTGAAAGATGGAAGTTACGATTTGGTTTTAGAAATGTATCCTCATATTAAAAGCTGTTGCTAACAGCAGAGCCCACAGCAGAGGTTACAGTTGAGAGTAATGGAATAGATGGTTGAAATAGATATAAACAGTTGGATCGCTATGTTAGAAATGTTGGGGAACATGCTAAATAGATAACTAAAAGGAATGGACAACTGGTGAAATGGATAGCTAAAATTATTTGATCAATGGTGGGCATCGACCTCTTTTAATAAGACTAGGTAACTACCTAAAAGTAAGTAGTTGAAATAAGTATCTAATGTAAAATCTAAGTAATGGACAAACAGCTGAAACAGCTATTACAGTAGTCTAATGGATAACTGGTCGAAATAGGTGGATGTAACATATGAATTACGTAGCAGTCAGATCTGAAAGTAATAAATGGACAATTTAAAAGTGTAGCTAATAAAAAAAAGTAAGTTTAAAATAGCTAAAAATAAAAGGCAAATGAAAAAGCTTTAGTTGATGAATATAGGCGGGGAAAAAACATTTACGCAGCCCTGAAAAAACAACAGCAAAATGTAATACCACCGGCTTTACATAATAGACTCTTTCATGCATTGGCAGTCGCAACTGTGATCATCTTGTAGACTGAAACAAAGCCAAAGAAAACCAAATTTTCTCGTGCAAACAGAAAACTATTATATTTACCGCATCTCATCATCCCTGATGACCACAGTCTTCATCACGCAAAGGCCCTGATGATTTTATCATACTAATTGTATAATTGACAAAAAAGAAGTAGGATTTTATCTTACTGTGGGCGGCTTGTAGGGGAAACGCTGCCATCTTGCATCCAGGTAATACAAACGTAGAAGAAATATTCCGTTATTTGATTGGTTAAGGCTGTGGTCACACGGATTAGGCCTGGGCCAAAATAGCTAAAAGTAAAACGGTTAAAATAGCGAGTCAGTGAACTAGATAACAGTCATGTTTATACGGCTGACACAGCAAGCTACAATCATCAGATAAATGGTTCTTCTTTTGCCATTTCAAGATGTAACATAGTGCAAATTCACTCACAAAACATTGGCAATTCACTTGTAAGAAAGAACATTTTTTTTAATTTATGTTAACCCATCCACCTTAAAATCACTTCTCATTTTGAATATGATAGGTGGCGTCGATGAAGGGGCATTTGAGTTAATCTGACAGAGCGGTGGGTTGGTCAACATCAGGCAATAATAGCGTTGGGGACCATTCTACAATCTTATTAGATTTGAAAACTCCTTTTTCCATTTTTCCTATATCAGAGCCTCCCTCTCTGGCTGCTGAGCCCGGTGGGAGGTGAGATAATGGCCTGCAGCCAGGAGGCGAGTCGCACACTAACACTCAGTCCTGCCTCTTCCTAATGTACGAGGGCAACTGCAGAGTCATAAAGTCTTCTCGGTGTGTATGCGGGCCATCTATCTTCATTATGCTACCTCACACCAGTGAGGGGAGTGCACAGATAGAAGAAAAAGAACCTGCAATCATTGTAATTCGCTCACAATACATTTTTTAGCTCCAGTGTGACCATTTTCTTGGAATCGTTGATAGCAACTGCATGAACTGTCCTTGGTGCATCAGCAGGCTCAGTGCTCAGACGTGCAGCAGATGCTTTTTGTTGCGTGGCAACATTTGCTTGCTCTTTCTTGACACACCATCTAGAAAACGACAAATAATGTTTTTCATTTTGTGGTAGGCAACAGAAATACTTAATTCCACATCAGTGGCATTGATTTCCTGAAAGATTATTGCAGCGCATTTGTATCTATATATGCATATCTAAGTGTACACATGCAATCTTGGCCCTGCCTCTGCTGTCTCATCCACATTCCCGGGTGCTGTGAGGATCAGTGAGACAGAGTTAACCTGATATAGGTTCCTGTCAGTGCAGGCATGAATAATTCACTGTGTTCAGGGTGGTGTGCTCCTGCAAAATGGCCGACACACACCGGAACAGACCGCTGGGTTGCCCTTGATGTCTCCAGGTTGATACAAATAGTTTTGGTGCTGAACCATCTCTTTCCATTGCTCAAAGTCCTCAACCTCACTCCTGTAAGCAGCAAGTGGACTCAATTTAGTGACTGCACAGCGCCATCTGTTGATAGCTGCATCAATACAAGGGTGGTATATGGCTCAAACGTGAAATGCCACCCTTTTGAGGGCGTTATTTCATCTTTGAGCCATGCCACGGCTGTTCTTCACCTTCATACACTTCCTTCCAGTGTTCGGACGTAGCCAGGAGAGTTGGAGAAATCCCCTCTCACCATCTTTTCATTTACTGCAATTCATTTGTGCATGAAAACGACTTCTACACATGGGTGGAGTAATCCAGCTCGGTGAATATGATGGGTTTGTGATGCTTGAGCTCAGTTTGTGCAGTATGTTGATAAAATGTATTTCCTTTTCTCTTAAGATCAATCACTTGACACCGAAAGACATACAAGTCCTCCAGATAATCCCTTCAAACAGGTCATCTTAAAAGCTTATTGCGGAATCCATTTTTAAGCCAAGTCTGCTTTTCTAAATGAAAAGTATTGTTAAAAATGTATTACCAACATTACAAACAAAATTATCAGGGGGGGAAATGTAAAGAATAGTATCAGTCAAGAAAGTTAGAGAAATATTCCAGCAAGATATTTGCCATCTAATGAGGTCACACATTACACAGAAGTGTGACAGTGTGAAGCGTAATCACTGTCTGTTTCTTTATACTACGTTTAGTTGTGGAATATCAGGTTTGAAATGTATCGGACCACCACAGTTGCCCTTTTCGACAAGTCCCACTAACTTGAGTCTTGTGGCTACTAGCTCCTATATGTGAAAATGACTGAAACTGCTGCAAAAACAAAAAGGTCTAATCCTCAAAATTAATTAGTGGAAGTCATGACACAAATCTGAGGGATCACGACATGATTAACGGGACGGAATTAAATGAAAAATATATATTTTTGTGAAATGCTGGATTGTTTTGGAGCAGAAAGGGAGAACCATACACTTTTGATTTGATCATTTATATTTGGGTAAACAGCTGTATAATTGATAAAAAACTGATTGTTTTTTCTTATTTTATGCCTTCTGTAACGGGGGTAGCAGACTATCTCTCCAACTGATTCAAGGCAGCATTTTCTTAAAGTGAGAGGGTAGAAGTGCAATTATTCTCCTGTCTGGCGCCCAATTCCTACTTTGAACATTTGGAAGTGAAGCTTACGCTACAGTTTAACCTTGGCTTCATAAATTTAACAATCAAAGGAGGGAGGCATTACTCACACAGTATAAACGCCTCATTAAACCTGTGACAATTGGGGCACTAGCCAAAAAACGCTGGGAGCCACTGACTTATGTTACATCACAATTAGGTACTTCACCAAAGTTAATTTGATATTAATCACATGTCAGTTTTTAGCATTATTCCTGGTGACAAATTAAACCGTTAATTATGAGTCTTAGATTTGAGGATGGTCCATTTCCAGTCTTACCTACTAGAACTCTCTTTTTTTCTGGAAAATGACAGGTCTCAACGGAAAGAACGTGGGTGATAGAAAGTGGGACATATGGGAGCAGGAGGACAGGAGGGAGGACGAGACGAGAGGAAGAGGGATGGATGTTTGGCTCGACCAACATGAATCAAAGTCAGATGTGTGCAAACATGACTAAGGACTTTATTAACCAAATCATTTCCCCCATAATATCCACAAATAAAAGTGATCTCTTTATATATATTCACATTGTATAATTTCATAGTGTGACAAAAATTCTCTTTTTTTTGGATATCCAGCCATTCCTATTAATTGTCATTTGATCAGTCGCCATGCAGTCGTCAGAAAGGTTGAAAAACATTACGGTTGGTCAGCATTGGCGGTCGTGTCCGGCGTCGCTCCTCTTCTCCTCTATTGGCTCCTTGTAGTGCTAAAAACCCCCTCAGTTACCCAATCACAGATTTCATCACACTGCGACAATCAAATAAAAATAAATTAAGAAAGCAATGTTCTCCTGTAGAGTGCTCCAGAGTCCTCCTCCTCCTCCTCCCTTTCCCTTCTTCTTGTTGTTGTTTTTTTTTTTTTTATATTTTCTGTTTTTATATAATAATAATAGTAATAATAATAATGACTATAATTGTCCTTAATATAAATTCAATAGTATTTTTTTTCTCTTTCTCAAATTTTAAATAAATCATTTTGGCAATTCTCATATCTTTTCACTTTAGAATAAAAGAATACTCAAGTAGAAAATAAAAACTGTGAGAGAAAATTCATCAGAAGAGGAGCGAAGGTGTGAGAGAATGAAATGTGAGAAAGCAACAGAGAAGAGCGAGAGAGGAAAGAAAGAAAAGAGTGAAAGAAAGAAAGAAAGAAAGAAAGAAAGAAAGACAGACAGACTCAAAGAAAAGCATCCACTTCAGACGCATGTCAGAAACGTCTCTATATACAACAATTTCTGTTGTGGTAAACTGTCCATCTTGGCCTGTCGTCTGTCTCTTGTCCTCCTCCTGCAGTGTGTCTGAAGCAGTCCGGTGTGTGTCCCAGTGTTATACCAGAGTGTAGGACTTGGCATAGGGGTTGTTGCTCTGTTTCAGGTGTCCTCTGGAGTCCAGCAGGGACTCCTGGGAAGTGCTGAGCTTGGCAGCCTGTGCTTGAGCTAGGTCTCCCGAAGAGGGGGCCTCCGCCCGGACCTCACCCCGGGCCTCTCCCCTCTCCCGGACATCCCTGTGGGGTAGGGTGGAGGCAGTTCCTGGCTGCCACTGCTGCACCTCCCTGGGCGACGGCACTTCCATGGGGGTGGGCTCCATGGGAGGAGGCCTCTTCAGGGTGCGGCTCCTCTGCGGTTCCAAGCAGGTCTGGCCCATGGCTCCTCCTCCACCTCCTCCACCTCCTCCACCTCCTCCCGCTCCTCTTGTCTCCCCTGTAGTACCAGAACCAACTCCACTACTTCCTCCTCCTCCTCCTCCTCCTCCTCCTCCTCCCCCTCCTCCTCCTCCTCCCCCTCCACCACCACCGCTGCTGCTGCCACTGCTGCCCCCTCCACCTCGGGCTGCCAGTGGAACGCCACGATTCAACAGGAAGTCCATACGGAGGTAAGGCGGCAAGTGAACCAGCTCTCCTCCTGGGAGAAGGAGACAAACAGGTGACGATTACGGTTCAGTTCAATTACAGTTGGTCTCTATGCACAGTGATATTCTGTCGTGTGGTTGGACAGTAATGAAAATACTTTAACGACAGCGTAGATTGATTTCTTTGGCCACTTGGGGGCAACAATGATGTCACCTTATTAAGCGAGAATGAATGGCTGTGATTGGTCCCTACAGATCGTTTTAATGGGGAACATTTTGGCAAACAGTTGCTTATTTACACATCCAGCAGACTCAGACTCCTGAACATGTAGTAATGTGTCTTTTTAGCTCCTTTGTTGGCTCCACCAACTCCTGAGGGAAATATGGCCCTCTTTAGCTGCTAAATACACCACTATGTTCACCAGCTAGTCACTAACTGTATCTGTCTGCTGTTAGGTGCTGGGCTTACAGTGTTAAAAAAAAAAAAATCTATTTAGCTGAAAACTCTGATGAGAGTAGTGGCAGACAAACAAGAAAGTTAAGTGGGTCTTAAAACCCAAACCATAAGCTGAAAGTGTCTTTCTGACGGAACTGCATTGGATGACAATTATCTGGGTTTTTCAAGACAAGCACCAAATGTCAAATGTACAGGTAGTCACGTGATCAATTGTTCATACTGTATACACACATTGATTAGTGCAGCCTTAATCTATTCATGTGAAAAATTTAATTACAAAACAAAATCATGCGTGTCGATGTTTTCTTTCCCCTCTGGTGAGTTTTGAAAACTCATATAACACAGATCTGTTCTATTTGTGTAAAACAATGAGGACTTCATATTATCAAATAGTATATTTTTAGACTAGAGGCCTCACCTGCCTCCCACTGTTGCTGTTTGCAAAATTGGTCCGCTTGGTTGCATGGTTATATTCACCAGTCTTCACCAGACTGTGTACAGTGAGTGCTCCTCACCAGGTCTGAGTTTCTCCACAGACTCCATTTGTATTACTCCTTCATCTCCGTTTAAATTAACTGCATAGAGAGTTGAAAATCCATATTTAACTCACAGTCACACTGTTACATTTGCTCACCTCGGGCCCTTCTGCGATTATGATTCACATAACTATTATTTTAATGTAATACCAATGTTCCACCAAGTGTGAATCTATTTGATTTAATAGTTGCTATCCGGAAAAATGTGGAGAACATAATGTAATAGGGAGCTGAACGTAACAATGTTACAAGTTATCTTTGCTATTATTGTCAGGGACTCATGCAATGATTAAGTTATATTTTCTTAATGTGAAGAAGCTGAATGATGGATTGTGTTTATATATTCTTTATACATTTTTTGCTTGCATTTGGTTGAATGAAACACCTTTTGCTGCAAGTTTAGTTGCATTGTAGGAGAGGAAGAACTGGAGTCTCATTAGCAATCAGAATAACTTGTAAACGCCTGTAGCACGATAAACCAGGTCAGATTTCGTAACCGAACTGAGTGATGAAGCCCGATTATAAGCTGTCTCTTCAATCTTTAAGTAATTGTTTGAAGCGTTAGATGAGAGGTAGAGATAGAGAGACATTTTAAATTTGGTTCGGTGAATTCACGGTACCTCTACTGCTATTGTATCCCTTTTGCTGATTGGATTACATATTTAACAGAACAAATTAGTGCCTCCCAAAAGGGTGTTGGGTTGCCAGATCTGAGCTGAGGATCTGTCTGTATTGTTTCACGGCTGCGGAAACGTTCATCTTCACGTTCGTCTGTCAGAGGACCAGAGATCAACAAGCGCTTACAGGCGTACCCGTCATCGCTAAAATCACTTTTCAACACGCGCTCTCTCTCCCACACGTGCCGACAGACTCACATGGACGCAGCCCACACGTGCTCAAGTATATGCCGTATGTACGTGCACGTCTGCAGATTCCCTCCAACAAGTGACCTTGGAGAACGGCTTTCTGGGTTCATGGGGAGAATGAATAATTTACTGTGTTTTATAATAAGCCCTATTAGTGCCAGCAAAGATGATGAATGGCTCGGATTGTTAATTGAATTAAATATAGATTGAAGTGTTTCTTGCTGGAGCTCATTAGAAATGTAGTTTTAAAATTCATCAGCCAGTAAATTGCAGATTGTATGGGACAATATGTGGAGCCAAACAGCAATTCTCGCCAAGCCGTTAATCTGCGTCAGTGCCTGTTGCATCTTCAGCTAAATCCGGACTGTTGTGACAAGTGATGTTTTAATATTCCCCGACCCGTATTTCTATCTTGTTTGTGTGTGCGTCGTTCAGATACACACAACAAGATATTTACAGGCCTATCACAAGAAGAGTGCTGCCTGTAGCCCTGTAATTACCAGCACAGCTGTAAAAGTTTATGAGCAAAGTGCAGAGGAACAAGCCGTTATGGGACACAGACCCCATGGATTTACTCTGATGAGGATCTGAAGACGAAGAGCACCAATAAGTAAACTGTTACTCTCATAAAAACAAGTTTGTCAGATGGTCACGTGGAGATGAGAAGAGAGAAAGTCAAATGAGAAGCTGCTTTTGACCGTGCTGATGGGAGGTGAGGTCGGTCCAGGTCAGTCAGATGTAACAGAGACAGAGGCGAGGTTGAAGCTGGGTCATTCACCAGCTGTCAATCAAACTGCTCCACACTGGGTCTGAGTTACAGTAGATTAATACTGTATTACACTCTACTTAGAATCAACACGTTTGGAGAGAACATTGACTTCTACTATAGATTATGGAGGTGAAAAGTGATTCAATGATATACATGAGGTAAATGAGGTAAACAAAATACTGGGACTGTTTGCATGGTTTGGGCCTCTTTGTTCCAATTGAGTTTATCTTGAAGCTGCACTCAATATTTCTACATGACTGTTAGGGGCAAATGCCAATATGTAATATTTCCTCATATCATATCAATGCCTACTGTTTTGAAATGAGGTGTTCAATTATCACTAATGGGCATAACATGAGTGTTTCCAAGGGTTCTACATACTGGCTATTTAGTCTTACCATGGCAAGATTCGGTAACAAGAAATAAACACTCAACCTTTTTCAAATGCAGAATCAAATTATCACAGGAAAGATGAACAATTGGCAGCATTTTTTTACAAAGGCTTACTCTCTCTTAAGCCCTTGAGAACCTGTGTTTAAAATCTTAGAGTAAATCCAGCTGGCCCTTCCAGTATCTGGGTACTTATGAATGGTCAGAGTTGCTGCAGGTCTCTCGGAAAACCTCAATCCTATAATTTTACAGTCCATTGACCGTAGAGTCAGCTGAAATACATAACATTTGACACAGCTAAAAAAGCTGAAAACGCTAATAGTCTCATGAAAATATATACTCCATATTTGTGTCTCACTCGCGACATAATAAATATGCCTTCAACTTTCCTGCTGAAACCGAACTTTCTATACGAGTGCATTTAATAGGTTTTTGTGCAATGTCAAAACAGTCGAGGAAACTGTAGAGGCAACGCAGCTTGATTCTTTTGCCTATAATGTGTCCCCAAAGTAACTGACACCAGAGTACCAGAGCACTCTGCGATGCCACACCAGCCTAAGTGTCTGGTGTTACACTGAACTCCACTGTGGCGCTTAAGTGGTGTTTTGTACCGAGTGACAATAGCGTCAGATACGGTTGACAGATGGCCTTTAGTTGCCCTCTCACTTCCCAGTGAACTTGTGATATGAGTCTGATGTCCCGTGCACAAACTTTCAAAACATAATGAGGCCTGAAACTTAAGCAGCAGATCTGATGGCCTCGACCCTCGTCTGATCAAACTGTGCATTGTGTACGTACACACACACACACACACACACACACACACACACACACACACACACACACACACACACACACACACACACACACACACACACACACACACATACATATTTCTGGTCCTCCAACAATGCTAATTATCGGGGACCCCAGACACACAATGACATGACAGCAGATGAGATGATGAATGAGCTGTGTACATGTGTCCGTATCTCTGAATGTCTGTGCTTCTCTGTGTGGTCTGCAGCTCTTGTAATTGATCTGCAGGGCTACCCGGAGGAGCAGAGGGTCACGTAAGGTGAGACTACAAGCGGAGAGCTGAGCGCAGGGGCAGCACAGCAGGTTTCCTCAAGCTGCAGATGTAATAAAATACTTTTGAGACAGAGCCTTCATGTACTTTAAAAGTAACACAATTTACTGGCAAAACAAGTTTTCTGTTTCCTTAGAATAAAAAAGGTATCCCCGGGGTGCTTTTGGAAGAACTGGATCTCATAGTTCTTGCTCATGATGTGTGACGTGCTTGCTAACTGTGATAAGGCTCTAAAAGTTGGAGAACAACAAGGAGCTACACCCACAGAAGGCCTAGAAAAAAGCTGGAACACTTCCACTGAGATTCTTGTGTAATGTGTAAAGCTTAATGTGACTATACTGTATGTAACAGCAGTCTGAAGACTAATGAGATGCACACCAGAATTGAAAACTGATTAAATTCAAATAGAAGTTGGCCATGGCGGCCATCAACAGTGCCTACTAAACTACTAAAAGGTTTCCTACAACCTGAGCTTGAAACAAAGAGACATCTGTAAAAATGTGTGACACGAGAGAAAATAAAGGGAAAGTCTCATAAACGGCTAATAAATTATTGATAAAAATTCCCTTTCCAAGTGTGTCCCTGTGTTAATTGTTAAAACCCCAAAAACTATTATTGTTGGCAAAAGCTTTTCCCAAGAATACACTTATGTATTCATTTCTATCTCATCCTCCACCTCCTGATCGAACAACACAAGTGAGAGAGGTGTGAGTGAAGGCAAATAGACCTTTGAGCGATTGGTTTGCTGTAGAAAGTATTTTTATGTAGTGTTGGAATGCAAAGTGGACAGAGGCTCAATGATTGTAGAAGAAACACACAGTCGAATGAGTCGTGCGGTAAACTCCACTCCCTCACCAGGTCTGTGTGCCTTGGGCACGGCCATGGTCATGACCCGGCTGACATCCTGAGGTTTGGGCGGTGAAGCGGTAAAGCGGCAGATGCCCGACTCAGACGGCGTGCTGGAGGTCATGCTGTCAGTATAGTCGTTGGTCCCTGCTGTCATCTGTTCGGATGAGGTGTCGGATATGAAGCACTCGGTGATGGTGAACTTGGCGTGGCGGAGCTGCTCTTCCATCTTGGCGTGCTCGTAGGCTCTGGCCAACTCCTCATAGGTGGAGGACGCGCTCTCGGTTGATACCATGCTGCTCCGTGCACGATCTGAGAATCAGACGTACACGTTGCGATGCACAAGTTTAATTAGCATGATAAAATACAGCTGAAATGTAACTTTATTTATATGGTGTTTCAATATGGTTTAATACAGTGCAGGGATAGTTAAACAAGTATGGGAGAGAAAGAGGAACGAGGTGTAAGTCACACCCTGGAAGCCTCAGTCAAGAGTACGCCCCAAAGTTGCATTTTTAAATGGAAAAAACTACTGCCAATGTGTTTTGGATTGCACAGAACCTCGTGTGACAGTCATGCAGATCACCGTCACACCTGACAATGTCACAAAAGCAACATGATTTCGGTCACACAAAACTTTCTAACCGTAATTATAAATTTAAAAAAAGCTGTGAGTCCATGTTGTTCCTGGAAAGCTGCGACGGACACCCTGCTCTACTCTACCTGTATCCTGTGAGGGGCTGACACTGTAGCTGTCGCTCTCCTTGTCCACAGATCCGGTGGCGCGAGGCGTAGGGAGTCTCCAGTCAGTGGTGAGGGTGTGTGAGGAGCTGGTGGGGTGCGGCCGGTTCAGGGTCCACTGGCTGGCGTAGCGGCTCCGTGCCGCGACAGGACCAGCTTTGGCAGTGCGTCTGGCAGTGGGATCTGGCGAGGAGAGAACAGGATGAATTGTGGCTGAACGGAGCTAATAACAGCTACTCCATTTTTCAGTCCTATGACACAATATTAACTCACACTTTAACTATTTAAAATGACTCTGTTTGTATGGGATCTAGCTCGGAATTCAAGTCTGAGAGATTTTATTCTATGAATAAATAGATATTAGTGCTTGAATAAAACAGTAAATCATTACTACATTCATAAGCATACATCAGTGTTTACTGACAGTCAATGTGCACCTGGGATTGGATAGTATAAATTGCTTTCCTTCAAATTTGTTATTCAAAATCTAATCATGAGAATTGAGTTAGTCTCTGGGAGAGTATTTTATTGTAAAATAGGAATAAAATATGTCTGTCTTCATTGCACAGAATAAAAATGACATCTTTAGGGATGGCATCAAACAAACAAACAAACACAATTTGTCCTCCAGCAGCTGGGGGCCTAATCTAGGAATCCGCCCACCTACAGTTGAAAGACAAAGTTAACTCTATCTTTGGATCATATGCAAACAGCTGTTTTGATGTGGCTCATCAGTAACCACAAACTACATGATTTATATCTGGAACAATATGGAAATATATGTATTTCCTGCTGTGCTGTGCTACAAATCTACAGTTCACTCCTTCAGTGAACACAGAACATTACCATCCCACAGCTCCCTGGAATGACATTATCATCCATCTTAAGCTCTCACTGTCTCCATATAGACATATAAATAGTATCATATTCAGCCTGACCCAGACTGGCTGCTGCTCTGTGCACCACTGGGTCAAAATCAGAGTGAGACCCTTTAGAAAAGGCCTGGATTGGATCTGTGCAGAGAAGAATGGTGCTGGTAATTGTAGTAGGTCAGACAGTAATCCTATCAGCGGGGAATGAAGGGACGAAGTGATGGAGGTGTTTGGCCAACAGCAGGAAGAGAAAAAAAAGAGATGAGTCAGCAAACTGGGTTCACGCCCCACTGGCCATCTTAAACGAACCAATCATAGACTATATGCTGGTGTTTAAATGCATGTGTGTGTGTGTGTGATATTGTTCTGTGCCCTTTATGTTTCTGTGTATGTGTGTATATTATACTCGCAACGTGTGCGTATGTTACAGATGTGGACATACTGTTGGTGATGGCAGATATAAAGTTAAAAAGCATGCTATGCTAATGAGGAGGTGAAATATAGCAGATTGTTGGACTGATATTTTGTGCTTCTGTAGGAAACGTTACTGTAAAATTAGATACAGAATTAACATCTTAAACCATTCAAATAACACAAGATAACCTGCATGTCTATGTTAAAAAAGTGAATATTAGAAATAGTATTTTGTTTGGCTTATTTGGGTGGTAAAATACCCACTTTCTGGACCGTCTGCACAAAATAATTTCAGTGCACCAGTGATCTGAGCATGTGCGTGTTTGTGTGAGTGTGCATGTGTGCACTCAGGTCCAACTGGCCAGTTGGAGCTCGGCAATCAGTTGAGGACGTGTCAAGAAGAGGCGGGGAGATCGCTACTCTTCATCTGTTCTGCTTCAGCGGAGCTCAAACACCAGAAGCCCAGAGGCCGCTCTGCAGCACGGCTGCTATGTCTTTGTAATCTCACTGCTGGAAGGCGGCTCACATGCGGCATGAAGGCAGTCTACGGGTCAGCTAAGATAAGGTGGAAAGGCGCTGTGCCTTGCATGTAACTGAGATGAATGTGTAATGAAATGCTATCACCAGTGTTCATATTTTATGGTGCCGAGTCAAATTTATTTTAAAGTGACATCCATCTATGAAAATAAAACTATGTAGACTCAGGAGGAAAATTAGCAGTTCTCGATCCCTGACTTCAGAGTGAACAAATACAAAGACACTTTTACAACATTATATTATTGTTAGTAACACAGGACTAGTAATAATATTAGTAGTAAAAGGAAATAAATGTTGAGCACTGACGGTGGTGGGACTCACTGGTTCCGGGCCTGGCATCGGACACGTCAACCAGTGGTCCAGTGGCCTGGGAGAGAGACTGGTAGTGGACTGTGTGGGTCACTGTGGAGGACTTTTGCTTATTGGTCTCCCCGAAGTCGTTGTCTGTCAACAGGACGGTGGACCTGTCATCTAAGAGATGAAAAATAGGGAAAGAGGGGAGAGACAGAGAGGAAGAAAAGGAAGCAGAGCCGGAAAAGAAATAGTCAGTCATAAGTATAATGTATTAATATTAAGTATAATGGTGACTGGAGAGTAAAAGGTCTCTGAGACACTTTGAGTGTCTTACCGATTGTCTCCATGGTGTCCCTCTCCTCGATGAGGAGCTGGGCTCTGGGGATGTCGATGTGCATTCTGAGTGTCTGCTGCTGCTTGTTCACTGTGTCTGGAGTCCGTGTGTTCTTACTGAGCAGACAAATGAGAAAATGTCATTACTTTTCAGCTGCGTGGTTTTGCATTGTACCGCAGAAAGCTAATTCAATTCCGTTTAAATTGATAAGTAGCTGCAAGAAGGCACGAGGGACAGCATATCCTGAGTGCAATATATTAGATTTTTACTGATAGGTACTGTAACTCTGGTCTACATTGTGATTTATGGTCGCTGCTTAAAGGAAAACAGCAGGCATAAATTAAAATTAAGCATACATACCTCATCAGCATTTCTGCCAGGCTTTTGGCATCTGTGAAGTCAGCAAAGAGCACGTTAATACCATAATAGCAGCGTCCTAGTTTATAAGCTACAGCCGTGGACTTACGGTACAATCACTGATAATTCCACTTAGAAAAAGGCAACGACGGCATTGTTTGAGAGTTCGAAAAATCAAAATTAATTAAAACGTTTGTCCTGAAGAGACAACTTTAGAGACAAGTTTAGCCTCAGTTTTGGTTTGACACAGTTTGACTAATGCTGTAGAGCTTTGATGGTGGCACATAGACTGGATGTGTGTCAGCAATTCAACATGTATGTAAACGGTATGCGCATGTGCTCGGGGACTAAATAATGTGTAGTTGTTTTTTGTTATTCAGACTAGGTATTAAGCGTTAGGAGTTTGATCTTCAACCCACCTCTGAGTCTCTTGAGCCTCTGCTCCCTCCGCCTCCTCTTTAGCACCATGAGCATGATGAAGACCAGCACGGCCACCACGAGAACAGAGGTGATGGTCACCACCATCTTCAGACCTCCGCTGCCGGACATGTTGTCTGAGATGGGATCTCCTGTTTTCAGCAGGGGAGGGATGGTCCCTGAGAAATAAAGACATTCAGACATTTATGAGAAATTAGACAGACATCAAGAGCCTTTTCTTCATGTTCCCTCAGTTTATGTGAAACATTTGTTCAGAACCAATCTGCGATGTTCATTTTTAGAAATAACAATGTTGAAAAACAGTGATGCCTGTCAGTAAAGAGCATTGGAAAAATATGTTTCTTTCAACATAATCAAAGATTGTAGAATGAAAAATGCAAAAGAATTACACTTTGTGTATTGATTTTCCACATGTATGATTTTAATGCGCGTTGTTGTAATCCTCGCACTCCAAACAATACAAATCCCTTAAGCTGCATCTCTTCTAGCTGATCTATACATCTTTAAAAGCAATCCAGGCTGGTCTACATATAGAGAGATAAACACACTCACATGCAAACCGAGATTGGTCGGTGAGTCAAACCCACCGCTGCTTTATTGATATTGTTTGATTATATTGTTGTTCGCACTTGGATCACTGCTTTGTGATCCTCATGACTTCCCTTTCTTCGACTTCACTGTTGTTTTTCTCCTCAGTACTGACAGGACGTCAATGATTTGATCACAGATCACAATAAAAAAACACTCACAATAAATTGGTCGTGGTGAATTCTCATTATCGGAATAATTGTGAGGGAGTGAAAAATGTCACAGCAGCATGAAACCACAGACTCATACAATGTTTATATTATGTATTTATGCAGAGGTACCCTAATCATCAATGATTACCTTATTTAAGATGTTCACTGAAAGATGTGCAATTATTTTGGCCAGGGCAACATGACGTTTTTATAGTTTTCAGTTTGTAGGAGACTGGATATGAGCTGAGGTTTAGACCCACTGTCACACTGACAATAGCAAAAGCACATCCACTCACACGTAACATCTTGACAGGCAGCTAACACGTCTCGGCAAAACCCTTCAAGGGAAATTAATGAATAGTCTGGAGTGTACCACGGAGCGCTCATCATCTACTATCCTTCCTTACGGCTGAAACACTTCCTTTGTGCATGACTGACACACTCTGTAGCCCAAAGCAAATAAAGCTACACCGCGGCCCGCGGAGAATCTGAAGACCGTCCCTGTTTTCTTTCTCAGCTGAGTCGTCTGAATACCTGTCAATTTGCACAAAGGCTGACAAAACTGTCTTAAATCACATATACTCTTAGAAACACATGCTGTAGCAGAACTGCAGAGTGGCACTTCATGCTGAAACAAAGCTGTCCCCAACACTAAAGGGCGATACACTGTTTTAACTGGTTTTGTAGGGATTTTTTAAAAAGAGAGTAATTTTCAATCTTCTGATTGGATGTTGATGTGAAACAACGCTGTACTTTGCTCCAAAACTTTGTTAGAGAGCTACTGTAACACTCAGATAAGATCTGATTACACATAAAGAAGAAGAAACAAGACTGCCGCCTAAACTCTTTAAGTTTTTTACTGGTTCCATATCATTAATGGTAAGAGTAAAATAACTAGACTGGCACTTTTTTTTTAAACGTTCCTAAATTACCACTGAGTTGCTGCTTATACTTCCAATCCATCCCGATCCAATGATCCTCACTATCTGTGCAACTCTGTGACAAACTGTTTAATCCAAACTCACCCCCGTCAGCATTGAGAGTAGCGAAGGTGACCCTCTTTTCTGCTGAGCCGGCGCTGTTGGTGACCTTCATCTGCAGTTCGTACCAGGTCGCCTCCTGCAGGTCGTACAGGATGTAGCTCTTGGTCAGCGATGTGCGCTGGGCAGTGGTCCAGGTGGCCGAGTCCACCGCTCGGTACTCCAGTATGAAGGAGGTGATCGGACAGCCACCGTTATTCCAGCCGACCAGGTTGAGCCGGGCCCTGGTGGAGTTAATGCTGGTGAAGAGTTCATGGTCTTTGGCAAACTGCGGCTCTGAGGAGAAGATAGACAGAGCGGGTGAAACTGCAACTTAAAAAAAAAAGATCAACATTCACAGTTTAAGATAACAGTGATGCTGAATGTCTCCCAGTCGACCAACATGAACATTTTCAAAAAGAAAGTCAAATAATAAATAAATACCAGCCAAACAGCCCTAAGGCATATGAGTTATAGAGGAGTATAATCACTTTTACCTGGTGGAATTTTCCACTATTTAGTGAGTTTTATGGGAGTTTTAAGTTATGAGTTTTTATGATCAATGAAAACAAAATCGTGTCATGCCATCAAATTTCAGTGGATGAGAAAAGAAAATATTCCCTTACCTACTTTCATTCTTTCTACCTCTGGAGTTATTCGAGACATTCACAATATAGCTTTGGGAACGGGAGTCCCATGAATGAATCATCTTACACAACCTAATTTATCACTGCACCGAGACAGAAAAACAAAAGAAATGTAGCAGACACATTTTGTTCCCTACCTTTCCCATGGGTCTTAGCTTCGATGATCTCACTGATGCGCCCTGGCCCCACTGCATTCTGGGCCGTCAGAGTGAATTTGTACCAGGTGCCGCACTTCAGGTTCTCCAGACGGTACGAGCGTTCACTGGGGCTGATGGGAAAACTGCCCCACTGCTCACTGTTGTCCTCCGAGTACTGCAGGATGTAACCTGGGACAGAAGATTAGAAAGTAACTATACAGAAAAATCAATTTACACATCAATAAATAATAAGTCTTGTATTTTACTATCATCCCTTGTAAAAACCCCAATAGGAATGCTCTTACATTTGAGTGCACCATTTAATTGTTAGTGGATGTAAGACAACATTTAGTTTAAGACTAAAGAGAGAGTAACACAACTAAAAGTCTGCAGCCACACGTGTAGCTTTGTGAGGCAGTAATTCACCAGGATATTAAAGTGTTGGGTGGATGATGGAGGATGGACGCTTTTCTCTAGATCCTATTACCTAAGTTTCACTTCTCAGAAAAATACTTTATTTTTGTTAATTGCTTTTTTGGAGCTACATGTAGGCACAAAATCATTTCACTACATGTTGTACTGTGTATGATTGATTTGATTAAATCAAACACTGGCCCTTTTAGATCTCAGATACAGCTGCTCATGTGATTTAGCTTTTATGAGAAAGACTAACGCTGCTTCTGTATGATATGAAAGTTAAAGTATTACCAGTTTCGGATTAGTAATAGTCCGAAAAGATACCGTTCTGAAAATGTATTTTTTTCTATTTAACCTGAATAATATGTAAGTGTAGTATGAAGGTGTCTAAAAAAAACAACCATGGATTCCTTAAATCAGTACATTAAGCAAGTAACAACACTTAATTGTTGAAAAAATTTGGTAAATGAGTTCTCAAGATTAAGTCTAGCCAATATGACTCGAGCTGAACTAACCCGTGGAATTAATTTACAATATTTTACAGTTGCTAACAGGAATACAGTATAACACAATTAAGCTTGTAAATAAGTGTTGCCTATGTGGAAAGTGCTGACCTGCTGGTGGCACTAAATAAAAAGTCAGAAATTATTTAGATTAATCTTCAGGGCATCGTGATTGTAGTTATCGGGACAAAGGTTGCGACAATCGTATGCGTCGGTGTGTGTATTTGGTTGATGGATGACGCTGCGTGCAAGAAAGCAATAACAAATATCACAAATCATGAACAACTTTCATAGCGACTGCAACTCTAAAGACAGGAGCAGATGATGAGGAGCAATGATGAATCACCACAAATAGCCTCACTGTGATTGCGCTTTCCTTAAAATGGAGCGCTTTAATCTCTCACTTAAACGGACCTAATCTTCCCTGCTGCTTTTTAATCTACCTTTTAGGACTCGAGTATTCAGGCCGAACCAGCAAATAATGAGAACAGGGATGTTACACCGGAGTAAAGGAGGAGGTGACATTGGTTATCATAGGAAGCTGAAGGGAGGGGATTCTTTTCATATAATGGATAATGCATTTAGTTGTGTGTGTGCACATTAAGGTTGTGATGATACTGTCCACTGCGCTGTTTCAGATACATTTCCTGTGTGTGTGTGTGTGTGTGTGTGTGTGTGTGTGTGTGTGTGTGTGTGTGTGTGTGTGTGTGTGTGTGTTCATGTGTGTTTTGTCGCTCTCACCTCTGATGGAGCTCCCTCCGTTGTCTCCAGGTATCCATGACAGTGTGATTGATGTGGTGGTAGTCTTGGTAACTGTGAGGCGCGGCTGGTCAGGAGGCACTGAGGACAAACAAAGTTAACGGCGTGGTTAGTATTCGCATTGAACTGCCTTGTGTCTTTCCGTGTTGGGACACACTCCTGGACGAGGCGGAGTGACCACTTATTGAGGAGGTTTTGTTCACTGTCTTTTGGTTTCTTTTTACCTCAGAGTTAAGGATCTATTTTAAAGTTGGAAGAGTAGACACCTTTGTGCTTGGAGATCCAGTCGGCAAAGAAATATCATATAACCCAGGGGGCGGCAACCCGCGGCCCCAGAGCCGCATGCGGCTCTTTAGCACCTCGGCTCCCTGAGGCTTTGAAAATAAATAAATAAAATAAAGACTTTTTTTTGGGCCAGTGGACAACCTTTCGAAGGGAACTCCTCTTATATTGGAGTTTGAGGTGATATTGAGTCACTAAAAATAAAAAATAAAATTTAATATTTTGTTATGTCGCTGTCAAGCACCTTTCCCTGCAGGTGGTTAATTGTGATTTGCAGAGCCCCGCCCTCAGTAAAGTCACGTTGAAAGTCACGGAGAAAAATAGAGAATTTCATTCTGAGTGGACGTATTAATTAGCTTTCACTGCCAACGATCCTGGCTGACCTGTCTGGTTGATATGTGGTGAGAAATTATCAAACAACAAAACATTTAATGTTGCAAGACACTTCCAGGACAAGCACACAGCATCTGCTGAGAAGTATGAAGCTGCAGAAGAGCGAAGACGAGCGATTTCTCAACTGCTGCAGCAAACTGAGCAAAGTAGATATACTTTCACGAAGTGGATCACGTCTCCAAACTCAACTACTGCTGCTGGTTGTGTGGCAGCTCATGAGACAGTGAGGCGTCCACTAGTAAAAAGGGCTCCGTCCTCCTCCGGTGCTCCGGCGGAGAGAAGACGCTCAGTGTAAACGTAGCAAAAGATATGCGTTATAAAAGGGAAAACTGACGTGAGGATGATAAGGATCGAACCTGTTTACCTTGAGGTTACAGGACGGACACTCTACCACATGAGCCACATGAGACTATTTTTTTTTTCTCTCTTCATAAGAGTTTGATAGTTATAACAGGTAAAATAGCAATACAATGCTATAATTTCATAAATACAACAAACTATAGTTTTTGTATATATAATATGACTATATATAAAACTTTATAAGCTGTGATATCAAATAGCTTTTGCGGCTCCAGACAAATTTATTTTGGTGGAAAAAAGGGCAAAATGGCTCTTTGGATAGGAAAGGTTGCTGACCCCTGATATAACCGAACAGCTGTTCAAGTTCAAAGCCCAAGAACATAGAATTTGGGATGGGACAAATATCCAGCAACTTCAGAATTATACCTAGTAATGATTTTAGTCAAAGAAATTAGTCAGGAAGACACCATCCTTATCAGGACAGTTCTGACAGTTTTGGTTTTCCACTTCCAATGAAGAGCAGTGCACTGCTGCTTCCCTAAACTTTGTCTCACCCAAGCAAGTCCCAAACGGGGACGTCAGACAGTCTGAAGGGAATAAGGACATCCCAGAAGAGCAATTACATAACGCACATCAGACTATAAGACTCTTTCTTAAAACATAAAAAAATTAACGTATTACCTTATTCTCATAATATTTACCTTTTTCTCCAAATATTGCGACTTCTCAATGAACACTGGTTTTGTTTATTTTGTGTTGAATCGGCCTGAATTTTGTGTTTTCTCTGACATAAATAAAGACATGTCCACCATAAACTGATGCAGAAAAATTAACCAGAACGCAGAAAATTATGTGTTTGACGCTCAACACCTCCTAGAGGAAAAAACCCAGACTCTCCGCTCCATATTTGTCCCGTTGATGTTGGAACGAAACCCGAGCCTGTCGAAATGTCACCTGATGAAAACCTTATGGCTCCCTAATGTGTGCTCTAAGACTACTTGCCTTGGACCTGCAGATTGAGTGTGATCTCATCTGAGCCCCAGTTGTTGCTGGCCACACAGCTGTAGTTCCCAGAATCCTCTGCTTTAACCGTGCGGATGATGAAGCTGCCGTTGCCATGGACGCTCCGGCGACCGTCCACAAGGACAGGTGTGGGAGTTCCATTGGTGCTGGAGACAGACGGGAACAATGCTTATTACTTTCATGTCTCCAGGACATGAGGAAAAGCTGCTACGTTGTTTGATATTCTATCTCTGCTGAGCAGCAAGACGCGATTGTTTGTGTGCGACTTACTTTCCCTTGAGCCACTTGATGGTGGGAGGAGGGTCTCCCACAGCCTTGCATGGCAAAACAATGTCCTTCATCCAGGGAGTGGTCACTGTCCCATTGAAGGTCAGAATCCTGGCTGGAGCTAAAACACACACAAACACACAACTCTGTTGTCAAGACAATAAGACAGAGGTTTACAAATTCCTTTGGTTAATAAAACAGTACCTAATGTGATTGACACATATTCTTGGTTATCATTGCTTAAAAGAGAACTTGATATTATGTTCACTGTTGAATTTTGTGTTTATACCTTCATGAAAACATTCCAGTGAGAGTAAACATGCATGCAGTTATTAACAACTCACTTTTAAATATCTTACTGTAAAAATGTACATGTTTCACACAGAAGAAAACATATAAAGCAAAACCATTTTATACAATTCAATCACAAAAAAATGCTCTCTACTTATTATTAATAATGCTTTTGATGACAATGACTGTATGACTCAACAACATGAAAGGCCGGCTTCGTTAGAGGCCTGTACCTTTGGCCAGAGGCTCCACTGTGATCTTCTCACTGTTGTTGCCGTGACCAGCAGCCGTCACAGCCACCACCCAGATACTGTACTGCCTGTTTCGAGCCAGATTGGGGATCCTGTAGAAATAAATATCCGGAGACGCCTCAAACTCGCTCATCACCTGTAAAAACAGAGGCGAGAGGAGAGATTAATGTATCATTGGGCAGCAGCAGTGAAGTCCAGAGAAATGCCATTTGCTAACAGATGTTGGCTTTACATAAAATACAGATCCCTCGACAGGCAATGATAAACTGAAATTTAAAAAAGAAGATCACTGAATATCTTTTGGTATACAAATGCTAATACCATCGGATGCAGGTTAGAGCAGAAGACGATGTATTTCCTGATGATGCCGTTGAGTTTGAGGGGAGGAAGCCAGGAGACGAACACCACAGAGCTGCTGGAGGCTGCAGCCTTAACGCCCGCTGGAGGACCAGGAACTGAGGAAGAGGAGAACAGTGTCGGGCTTAGAAGAGCCAAGACAAACATACTGAATATGCATGCATATGTCATTTCAATGCACCTTATTGTATACGTATAAATCACACTGAAATACAGCGTGTGATGTATTATCACTGCATAAACAGATTAAATATCCCTGGTTTGTTTTATACTCTCGGAAAGGCGCATGATGAGTTTGTGTTATAAGCGGTTAATACATATTCCTCCACTACACAGCACCATGTTACATTGACTTTACCCTATTGTTTTTGTGCTTCAGGTTTTTGAGTTGCAACTCAAACATGATTGACAAGTAAGAACTTGGAAACGTTTTGGGTTGAGTGTGTTATTTCTGTTCTATCGGGTCATGCGTCATACCATCCTCTTTAGTGCGGACGTAGATCTGTTCACTGCGGACACCATCTCCAGCGTTGGTGAAGGCTAAGACCTGGATGCTGTAGTTGGTGTACTTCTCCAATCCGTCCAGCTCCAGAGACGGCTGATTGGTGGTCACATTCCTGATTTCTCCCAGTTCTGATGCCATTTATAGGAATGGGTATCACATTTAGTACACACTCTAGTGGTATGCTGCAGCTTAGTGTGGTTATTATGAAAACTAATCCAAATATTAGCTACCTGCAATGAAATATAAACCTTTACTCCACTCTCGTGAGTTAATTAATCTACAAATGAATGTACGGTGGAGGAACTATATGGGAGGCACTTCAAAACAGATATTACAGGATTTTACTTTTCATAACTGCTCTGATTTCTCTCTCCTTCTCTACTCCCTTATGTCCTGTCACTCAGCGCTGAGGCAATGGGCCTCACTGAGTTATTGCATTGTGAATTATTGATGGAGACTGCCAGACTGCAGGGTTGGTTTGTTGCTTTACAGCAGTTATACGTTTACAGGAAAAACACACAAAGAACCACAAATATTCCCCCTATGCAATACAGACTTTCTATTTCCACTGTTCTTCAGCACCATCTTATATACATCTTATATAGTCATGCGGCACCTTCTGAAAAAATCTGATGTTGTTCATCTAGTATGTAGATTAAAATGTAAATCAAAAATGTATATTGTAGGTGCAAATAAGTTGGTGTAAATTATACTCAAACAGTAGAATGTGCTACAATTGCTCCTCTGAGATCAACTACTGTTGGTCATTTATCAGCAAATAACAGTTTATATCTAAAAATTGTGCTAATTTATATGAAGAACACACCACCTCTCACAACAGCATGTTACAGTATTACCAACAACACCACAGCACCCCCTAGTGGATCAACAGTGATAAACAATAAATCATATTGTTGTGTGGGTGATGGTCATACCTCCGTCAGGCAGGTTGGCCCAGTAGATGACTCTGTATCCCTGCAGGTTTCCATTGAGAGCCTCTCTGGGTAGAGGCATCCAGGAGAGCGATATCACCTCTGGGGACTTTGCCACGGCCAGGACGTTTTCAGGAGACCGAGACGGCACTATGAGAGGCACAAAGGAGGCTTAATGAAGGCAGAATGGTGGCAGTTTAAGTGACTGTGCGGGTACCCTCATTTAGGCAATTCACTGAGTTCAACAAATGTAACTCATACCAAATATTACATCTGAAACATCTGTTTGGATACATACATAATTTTTGTTCCACGTCTAACAATGAAACAGCACTTTATCTTATCTAGAGAACTAAATCGTATAACAACCAAAGGAGACATTAGTGACAATGGATGTTCAATTCTAAAATGGTTGAATGTTTTAGTTGTTTAAAATGTCATAAATATTGACAACTACATCCTCAAACTCCCTGATGTTTATTGTGAGTGAAAATATCTTAATAAACTAGATATATAATGTTATTAAATGCTAAATATTAGCACCACATCAGTGACGTAACAGTGTCTAGGTTGTTAAAAACATTTTGTATTTTTGTGAAGCAGGGAAAAGCATTCCAATTTATAATTTTATTGTGAATAAAGAATATATATGTTTTTTATGACAAAACAAAACAAGAAGGGACAATCAGTCCTCTGTTTTTCTAATGTAATTCTAAAAATGTCCAGTAGAGGGGAGCCTTTCCACAAGAATATGTTAGAGATTTGTTGAGAGCCATTGCATCTCAAAGGTGGCTATAACAGAGATGTAGTGCAAAATAACAAGTCAAACAGCAAGTAGTTTATAAAATAAAAGAGTATAGATCAAAAACAATATAAATTACAAGATCCTCAACAGGGACACGTTGTCTTGGACACATGGACGGTAACACATATATAACACATCAGATCCACCCACGCACCCCCTCCTTACCATCCTCCAGGGTTTTGGTGACGACCTGCTGGGAAGAAGGCCCGGTGCCAGCCCTGTTAGCAGCCTGCACCACCACGCTGTACTGAGTGAACTTCTTCAGGTTGTCCAGCAAGATGCTCTCTGTGGTGTCTCCTGTGGTGTCCAGGCTGATGATGGTGAACTGGTGGCTGCCACCAGGGCTGTACTCCCTGAAGCCCACCTGGAAGCCGCGGATCACACCGTTCTGCAGGTGCCTCTGGGGAGGCTGCAAGACGATGAGGACGAGAGGAAACGGTAAGTAGTACACAAGCTGTAGAGACTTTAACAACTAGTCAAACATTAAATACCAAATCTAAAGCAAACAGAACATTGATATATAAGAATGTTTATGCAAATTATTGCAAATGTTATTGGTAACTGTTGCTCCTTCTAATGATAGCTTGTCTTTAACCATATACAGAATGTTAAGCTAGAATGTGTATTTGTTTATTTTTTATTCAGATCTTGATTAATAAAATAATAAAATATAAAAAATAAACATCAATATTTGTGGCTACTGATCTCTGCAGAGAGAGAAACAAAATCTTCTCTTTGTGTTTCTCTGCCCCTTTAATGTTTAATTCATAATATGTATTCCATTGCTGCAGCTCATCAGCAATACACACAAAGTTTGAACTTTACCCTCCAGGAAACTTTGATGCTCTGTGGGGAGGTGGGCTCCAGAAGGACATCCTGTGGTGGGCCGTCAGGAGCTGCACATAAAGCACATCATTCATCATGACTGCATGCTTGTATTCATAATGTATTCGCTATGGAAGAGACGAGCCACCGCTGACAGAACAAGTCCCCTTGTGTCCCGTTCACTTCCACTAGATGGTGGTGTTGAGTTGAGAATGTATTTCTCTTGGTGCACTCGCTCATTTATGTACCTTGCAGTTTCCACCTCAACTTAATGATAATTAAAAAAAACTTCATCAACTTTAACCTTTAAAATAATGTGAGAAATGATACATGTTTTATTTAATTTGAATTTTATGACTTTGTTTTAGCAATGAATTCAGTAAAATGGGGCATTTTAATGTGCTGGTATGCCTGCGGGGGGATCATTATAGGCAATAGAAGATAAGTGAACACTGATAGAGCCGACTAAAAGCAACAGTGAACTGATCTGTTTCCCCACGTATAAAAGTTGATGGCCTCCAATTCCAACAACCATAAAATAATTATGTGCAAGATGACTCAACAGGTTTGAGGGCCAGGAGGAAGAAATAGACACTAAAGATGAGGAGTTTCAGTCCAAACCAGCATTCGGACGAAGTGTCAATTCTCTACAGAGCAGCGTTAAAGTATTAAAATGAATCTTAGTGACAGTGTAAAGTTCATAATAGCCAAATTAACAATTTAACAAGAGTGTGATATGGAGAAAGTGGAGTTTCATTTTATGTTCTCGGGAAAGTAACTCCAGCAGCACTTTACTTAGACTACTCACTTCCATTCTGTTTGCAATGTTCAGATGCTTTTCAGTAACAATTATATTCTTGCTGTGAACTTTGTGATCAAATGAGGTAAAACTGCACAAAATGCCACGTGACTCATGATTACCTGCTTCATCGGTGGTGATGGTGAGCTCGTTGCTGGGGTTGCTGTTGCCGATGATGTTCTTGGCGACCATACGGATGTTGTAAGTGGAGGAAGGGTGGAGGTCAATAATCGTGGCCTGGTTGAGCTGCGGCGACACATCTTTGGTGACCTGGGCTGATAGCCATGACGCTAGAACAAACAGAGGGGGGAGAATGGATAATAACATCTGGATTTCCTGTTTGCTGTGAAGCCACGTTTCAGTAATTGTTGCACAGGCGTGACAGTAACCTCTTGTTTCTTCGACTTGTGTCTACCTGATTTGTTCTTGCATTCGATATCGTATCCTGTGATGGGGCTGTTGCCGTCAAAGCCCATGGTCCAGCGGAGAGCTATGGTCCGATCTTTTACCTCGCGGATCTCCACCTCTGGAGGGTCGGGCGGCTCTGAGGAATAGAGTGAACACAACAGAGTCATCACAGTCGTCCTGAAATAGAACGGGATCGCCGGCAGACCAGACAGACGTATCGTTTTTAACCCGTATGAGATTTCCCCTGTGAGAGTTTATGGGTAAGAGTCACACTGTGCGGCAATTAAATGAATAAATGAATGTATTAAGTAATAAAGGATAGACAACTTTACTAGTCCTTATGGGGATTCTTTTCGAAACAGAGCCAGTGAAGAAGCCTCTCGCTGAACTGAGTCTTACCTTGCACTGTCAGCTGTATGATGCCTCGGTCCTCACCGAAGGAGTTGATGGCATGACAGGAGAAGAAACCGGAGTCCTCACGAACAGTTGGCATAATCTACAGAGAGACGCAACATATGCAGGCAATTAGGGTGTGCAGAGAGTTTCATGCCAAGTGATTTTTTAATCACTTAAAACGGGCAATTTAAATATTCTCATCCTCTACAAGAGAGGAGGACAATTCCTCTTCATCCTGACCATGTTGGACACTTAACTACTACATGATCTCAAGGCATATAGTCTTTTACAATAGTGCATTCCACATGTACTCAATCATACTGTGTTTGAATAACCATTGAATTGGACTGAGAGGGAGCTCTTTAATATGTTACACTCTACTTTAAGATTTTAAGATAATGTGAATGCCTTCCTACTCTTTCTCCCTCTTTGCTTTCCATATGTATAGATACAAGATTTTTTTAAATGACAAAAAGTTGTGCACGCCCTAAAATGAGATTTAAAAACATGTTTGCATGACAGGGATGCCGAGCACTCACCACCAGCGTAGAGATGACTTCGTCGGCCACCTCTTTGACGGTGACCACGTATCGGCTGGTCTCCGGGTTGATGATGCGTTCTTCCTTCTCCCAGCGCACCATGATGGGCTTCTCCCCGTGAGCAATGCAGCTCATCTTCTTCTCCTCGCCCTGCGTGGCCAGAGTGGTGTTGGGGTAGGAGGTGATCATGGCCGGGACTGGATGGCGGTGACAGAAGTTGAGGGGAAGAGAGTAAGAATAGAAAGAAAAGAACATAATAAATCAATTATTTTGCACATTTGCTGCTGAAGATGTGATTAGACAATTAGATAGACAACAAACATCACCATTTTTTTTTATCGTTTATCTAGTTTGCCTTCCACCAAGGGCCACTTGAAATCTAAATCAAATCAAACATTTGAAAAAACACAGCACCTATGCATTCTCTCACGGTATTTCCTGTCTAATACTGAGAAAACTCTTTTTTCCCCCTCTTTTCTCTGACAATTATGACAACCACTTAAACACTCCAGGGACCATCATGAACTCATGTTTGAGTCTACCTGTCTCCCACAATACTTAGAGATTGAAACGCAGCCCTTCAGGTAAGCCTGCGCCTGCTTTGATAGTGACAGCGAACGGTAACGTGCTGCTTTCTGAGGATGAGGCAGAGGAACGGAGAAGAAAGTGGTGACTCCTGACTGAACTCCCATCGGTCTGAGCGTGGAGCCGGTCTGGCTCTACGCAGTAACCGCACACCAGGCTCATTAGCAACACATCTAGTCGTTGTGTGTGTGTGTGTGTGTGTGTGTGTGTGTGTGTGTGTGTGTGTGTGTGTGTGTGTGTGTGTGTCGTTCAGCAGAACGACTATGTGTTGTGAACGTCTCTCACCCAGACTACTCACAGTCTGTACTCACACTCACACTGTTCTCATACTCACACTTTCTTTCATTCTGTCTTTTTCTCTCTACTGGCATGAAGCCGTCTCCCGATTATAACACTCACAGAGACGTTCAGGTGCTCTTCACAGAACAATGATCTCTGCAGTGTTAAAGCTGGAATACCTCATATTACCTTCTGCGGTTTGAGCAGACTGAAAGATTATGTTGATCTCTATCAATCTGGACAATCATGAACATTATCATAATTATTATACAGATGTTAAAATGCAGGTTGTGTGATGGCTTATAAACCTGAGACAATCTGAGTGAGTCAATGCTCATCGAAATTTGTAGGCAAAAATAATCCTGTGAATCCATTCAAAGCTCTCTGCAACAAATGCTATGTAAATCCCCCCAGTTCTGATATTTTATAATGGCCAGGATGCCATTCATTGATGTGCAACAATCAAGCTCTAAATCGCATGAGGAAAAGAAACACTGAATATCTGTAATCATAAATGGTCAGAAAAAGACATTTTAAATCATTGTAGAAATAAATTTGTTAGCAACAATCCCTACAGACACTAACTAAGGCAGTGACTAATAATTATAAAATAAATTATCAGTGATTAATCTGTTGATTTTCTTTACATATAAATCACAATCAATTTGTCTGTAAAAAGTTTGAATACAGTGGAAAACATCAAAGCCAAAAGAGACCATTCAAATTACTTGTTGTATTCCCCAAATATATTTAGTTTACAAGGATTTCAAACATTTTACTTAATAAATTACTTAAAGCTACATTTATTAACGTTTTGGCCACTTGCGGGCAGTAGGGTCGAGCTATAAACACACCGCTGACATATTATCACCCTTTAAAAGTTGAGATGTTTGCAAACAGCTGCTTCTTTACACATCCACAGTTCCAGAGCAACATTTTCATTAATTTGGAGTCCTGCTTGTGTCCACCTGATATATGTGAGTCTAACATTCACTCTCCTTTTAGATATGGCTCAGTCTTTACTAGCTCCTGAGAGAAATATGTGTCTCCTCAGCTGCTAAATGCTCCACTTTGTTCACCAGCTAAACACTTTACTTTGTTTACTGTGGCTTTAAAAATATGAGTGACTCCTTTTACACAACACAAATTACATGATACAAATACAGATTAGAGCGGCTTTAATCATCAGTCAGTTACTCTTTATTTACACTAAACAGGCTGGTGTTTAATCCCATATGTTTATTAGCAGGTTTCCATTTTAAGTAAATATGTGCTATGGTGAAAACTGTGTCCTTGGAAAGGACAGTAGTGGCAGGTACTTGTTTGTGCCAGACGAGGTCGGAGGCCCTCTCCTCCAAGAAGAGATGCGATATGTGTGTTTGAGTCAGTGTGTGCATGTCTGTACACTCCTGAATAATCTGTCTGTGTGCATGTGTATGAGTGTTGTACTATGTGTGCATATGCATGAATGTGTGTGTGCATGAGAGCGGCTGTGTCTGTGGGAGCTAAGTGGGCGAGCACAGAGAGCAGAAAAGACTTGTGCTCATGACACATCTCAGCCACGCTACACGATGGAGGAGAGAGAGAGCATGTACCCCTGCAGCGCTAACTATGATCCCTCTCCCTCACTCTCTCACTCCATCTCCCTCCTCAGGCTCCCACCAGGACAGCGATGATTTAATGATGAGAGAGACCACTTTGATTATTCATACGCAGCAGACAAGTCCGCTGGCCGTGCTGTTGTCTCACACGGACACACACGCATTCGAACATGTACAGACGCGCAAGAATAACGACAGACGCACACGCGCACCCGTGCACATTCAGAAATACACAAACAAAGACAAATACAGAGACCTTGCAAGTGAAGAAACACTGTCAAAATAGAAGAAAACAACATAGGGATGCACATGCATAAACAGATGCAAACCAAAACAGAAGCAATTGCACACACAAACAACTGTAAACACGATTCAGAAATACACACATGCTTCCCCACACGCACAGTATTCCCCTGGGTCAAAACAGTAATGTAGATAACTTTGTAATAATTTGTTTTGGCTTCACACAGGCGGCAGTCGGGTACAGTTTGCTCGTACTAAGAGTGCAAGGAAGGTTAGACAATCACAAGTCAATTAAAGTACTTGAATTTATAATGAATCATTTATTATACTGTACTGACGCGCTAAACTGCCCTCGTTCTGCAGCACAAGAAGGCTGGAAAATGCCACGGATAGTTTCTTGGTCTGTTTGGTCATTTCAGTGGTACATACAGTATAAATATGTATCTATATTGTAAAGTATGTGCATGCATGTGTATTAGAGTATGATTTTTTGTTTATTCTGATTGCGATACTTGAGAGTTTAAACAAAACTGAGAGTCTGGCGCTACTCAAGCAGTTCCGTGAGGATGTAGCGATGCTTTAAGCTAAATGCTAACGTCAGCTTGCTAACAAGCTCACAATGACACTGCTGACATGCCGATGTATGGCGGTTAAAATGCTGCTAGCATGGCTTAGCTAAAACATGTATTTATACTGATATCAGTATATCTCTGATAAATTAATATCTGGTCGCTGTTTCAGTGTGTACTATAAATTAAAATCAAGAGTTAACTCGCACATGCACACATAAACACACATCCAACACAAACAAATGAACTCAACATGTTTCTGACTTTTCTCACAGTGCATTCCTGTCTTTGATGCAGCCAACACAAATCAAAAGGGGGTGTTACGTGTGTGTGTGTGTGTGTGTGTGTGTGTGTGTGTGTGTGTGTGTGTGTGTGTTTGTGCGCACATTTGAGACCTGTGCGCGTACGTGCACCTTCAGCCCCAGCCCGGCATGATGAAATGTGTCAGACTTGGGACTGCCAACGTTTAAACCTCATCACTTATTCACTCGCAGCCCCTCCCTCTCCCTCGCTCCCCACACCATCATCCCCTTTCCCACTGCCCCCGCGCAGGAAATCGCTGATTTATTTTGCATAGCAACTATGAATTTTAAGTGAGTCCTATTAAAAGAGTCTTCTCAGCCCCTTCTCTAAATGTTATTGCTCCTTAACGGGGGCTATTTTCTCCATCTAAATCGGCGGCCATGGCAGTGCAAGTTAACACTGACGGAGCTTGTGTTTGCTCATCGAGAGAGAAAGGGCACTCAATGACACAACGCAAGGCTCAGTGTGTGTTAGTGTGTCTATCTGTGTGTACGTGTTTCTGTGTGAAATCATGACTATTAAAATATGTTGGTTTGTATGAGCACACGCTTGTCAATATGAATATGCATATTTTAATACAAGTTTAATTCCGGCTGTGACCATGTGTGTGTGTGAGTGAGTGCATATGTGAGAATGAAACATGCTAAATGTCCGTATATTCTGCTTCGCTAGCATGTGACACAGACCGCAGCATCTAAAATGTCCTACAATCTTCACCGATCTTGGTTGTGCTTCAGCGGCCCAGGCTGAGGTGAGGCCTCATCTCATCTCTATGCATCTACCGTGCAGCACTCGCAGGGCCCCGGGCTAAACCTATTCTTTTTGATAGCCCATAATTGCTTGGTTGATGTATATTTTTTAATATCCAGCGATATTACAGGGGCCTGGTAATAAAACACAGGCGCGTAGAGGAGAAAGTGTGAGTGGGAAGAGCGGAGGCAAGGGAGAAAGAGAAAGCTGAGAGGCTAGAGAGGGAAGGTAAAAGGAGGGGAACAAAGACAGAAAAGTACAGACGCCGGTCTGTACCTTTCTGTCAGCAGTGTGGAGAAGGCTTCACTCGCACTGACATGGGTTAAATGTTGAATAATAAAACCTGAAGCACCATTTGAGTCAACGGTGGCTTTGCACAACCTCTTTTGTGTGGAAACTGGCACTTCTGAAATACTATAGTTCCAGAATTACCGTGGCGTTAAAACTGTTAAAGCCGTTGCCAATTGAATAAGAGCTCAACAATTAGATGATTCATTTAACGGAGAGAGAAATGAATTGGTCACTATTTGATGGACGATTAATCAGACTCGTTAACTAGTTAAGCTAAAGTTGACTAAATGTTTTCCAACTGACTCGTGTTAAAATGAGAACCCTGTAAAACGTGTTTTATATGAACTTGATGGCTACAAGTGAGCCAGCAGTCATACATCATGTATGATGCAAAACTATTTAGGCTAAAGTGAGTCAGTGAGCACCAGTCAGTACGGCATGCTAGCTTTAGCTAGTAGATAAACGTACTGTTGAATCCATTACTTACACTTTTTTTTCAGAGAGCATAAATAAAAAGACACAACCCTGCGAGTATACAACCAGAACAATTCTCTTTTGACACTATACATGACTCACTCTGTTGACATTGTGATTTAGAAAGAGGACAACAGAAAAACATGCACACAGACACACAGAGGAGCAGTGTAGACTGATGTAGAACGATTTAAATATATGATACTGTAATATTCATCTGGGATTAAAACTATTTTGTGAGAAGAGTTAAGATAAAAACAGATCTGTAAATGGGAAATAAATGTATGCTTTCTTGTGACAATGGGATATTTAGTCACTTGGCGGACACACAGTGGCTATCAAATGAAAAAGGCTATAAAATGAAACAGATAATGTGTCATTTATCTTTTTAATCTTTCTCGCATTTCTGGAAATGTAAGAAACAAAGAAAGACAGAGAGTGCAAATAAAGCAGAGAAACATGCGGACTGCTCTTCCCTTGAGCCCCCTCGTCGGCTTCTAATTGAAGTATTGACGGATTTAAATGAGGCTGAAATGCACTCAAGAGTTCCAGCGTCTCATAACACACACACACACACACACACACACACACACACACACACACACACACACATTGATGCAAGCAGAATGAACAGAATGCATCATGAATGGATACACAAATAAAAAACGTATAAAAAAACCATTACATGACAATCATACTGAATGCTAGACCAGAAACGTGTTCACAAACAGAAACAGTGAGAAATGGACACGATGGAGCTGATGACTACAAGCACACTAATGGTCGCAGTTTTTCAAACCACTCATGCGAGTAAGTACACTTTTACAGAAAGCATCTTGAGCCTACGAGTACAGTTTGGGGTTTAAAGGGCATGAAATGTGATCTGTTGATGAGTGACTGGCATGCGGCTGAGCCAGCACGTAATGAAGGAGAAGCCAATGGCAGCCGAGGAAGGACAGCGCACGGTGTCATCACGGGCCCAAAGATCTTACAGCTTGCTCTTGTACTGTGAATTATTCGAGCTGTGAGGATGGCACGTCAATGCTAACTGAATCATAAATGACTTGGAGGTTTTAAATGACACTGCAAGATAAATTAAATTCAGGAGTAAATGGACTGAGTGTAAAAAGAGAACTGTATTCACATGTATTTAATCCATTTTCAGTGCTACTAATGATGACACTGGTGATGTCATGGGGGAACTGTTCGCATGATGTTAGCTGCAGTACCAACGGTTCTGGAGATTAGGAAACAGATTTGTGTGTTTATTGTAGCTATAGGTGGTGTTATATATACACACACCGGTATTGACGATAATCATAAATATTTAAGAATGAAATATTTATATCATGTACATATAATAATAGTGTATAAATAATCTAGCACCTCTTCATCATTCCATGTATATACAGTCATGGTGACAGACTCTCTGCACCTCTCGTCATTTGCCACAAAAAGAGACAAAATGCACAATAAACAAAGTGACACTTCCGGTTCAGTTGTCAATGGATCAATTTAATTAGTTTTTAGATAGATAGTTAGATGCCTGCAATAAGGTTTGTGGTTAACACAAGCTTATGATATGTTAATGTTTAGTTTTATTATGTATAAAATTTGTCAGTAAAGACCATAAATTCTTCAGTTTTTAGGTACCTTAAAAAGGAGGAAGTGGCTACAAAAGTCCGTCAGCCTTATTGTGTGTACTCACGCTCACTGTTCATAGCCCAACGTTAGATATTTACTTCTGCTGATTTCATTGATGCTTAAAAATGATCTTGCTGAACAAAACATGTAAACATTATAAAAGTTAGTTTACCACAGATCGTAATTTCTGTAATAATCCCAAATCCATTGAACAAATCCCGTTGTCTTTTTGTCTCGGGTACCAGTGCGATGTGTCTGGGTTGGCCTACAAAAATACGTCATTCCTGCAGCACTCTATTGTGCAATAAGAGCACAAGGCTCCAGGAGATGTGTATTAATTCATAGATGACTTCAAAATGGGATTCTGCAAATTTGAGAAATAGTAAACATGATATTCAAAGGTTTTTAACAGCAGGAGTTCTTCAAATAAACATAATTATATGCAACAAAGGCTCAATAAAAAAAACATGTAAATAATTCAGCATAAAGCGCCAAATCTAATGAGACAGCAATGGCTCTGAATTAGAGGATTTTATGTGGGAAAAGGGAGGAAAAACTTAAAGCTCTTGGCAATACTGTCAGGATTGGTTGAATTTTCATTATTTTTTTCAAGGGACTCATATGGTTAGCGGGGAAAGCTCTGTAAAGATGTGTCACAATTGATAGTTATGGAGCAAACAGAAATGCTATTTTAAAAAGTTCAGTATATTTTCAGCAGTAAGAACACATACTGTATGGAGTCAGTGTGCATATAACACACAAAGAGAGCAATTAACTGGCAAGCTTTTAAATATAGTTTTTCCTGTAATATTCTACTACTAGAACCTTTTAAAGATTAATCTTATGGGGGAGAAATTGAGATATATATATATATAAAAGCAGTAAATAATGTTAACATTACAGTTCAGGTAATGAAACTACTAGTTATGAGTATAGGCTTACATTATTTAGCACGAAAGCTGTCAAAATTCTCTTTGATAGAGCCGAGTACAACATGAAACTGAAGCCTAGAGCAACAGCAGAGTGCATTCGGCAGGTCACACATCGCTCTCTCTCTCTTTCTATCACTCTCCTCTACTTTGGAACACGATACAACTGACTTTAAAGAGCAATGAAACCGAAACTATGCATGCTATCTCATTTAATTCTCACACTGCGCCAATCCCCCACATCAGTACAAGATGCACATCTCACTCTAACCTGCTTGAGGAATGTCTTCTCTTTGGCTCTGAAAGAACTTATTGTTCAGTAAATACAGTAAAAGTTCAGTAAATACAGTAAAAGCACATCATGAACATGGATATCAATGCACATTGTGCGACACAAGACCTTGTTTGCTCCCTTTGTGAAAAATGGAAGAAAAGAAGGTTTGTACAGCCATAGGTCAACTTGCTGCATAGCAACTGGGTGCTACAGTCAGCAAACTGACCTATGAAAACACAGAGAGCATGTTCTTCTCTTAGCCTGCCGCTGTAACACTGACAGCTTCACACAGTGGCAGCTCCCAACCCTGTACACTGCGAGGCTTAATTACAGTGACACATGAAAATCCACTGCAATGCCAGCTGATATTTATGATAACAAGAGATGATTTATCCAGAAGGAGATTATTTTGTTGGCTTCTCTTTTCATAGAGGGGTCAGAAGTCAGGGTTAGTTACAATTTAATTACATCACTGAAAACAAGTTAAATGTGTCAGGTTCTTGTTTTCACATTTGTGTTCTGTAGCTGGTGAGGAGAGAGAAAGAGGAAGAGATAGAGAGAGAGGGGGAGACAGAGAGAGGGCTGCATGTCAGCAGGGCTCCTCGTGATCCAGTTTGATAACAGTAGCACAGGGAAAATAAGCCCCACTCACATCTAAGCGGCATGAAAATGAAGAGCCACTCCTAGCGCTATAGGGGAGCTACATGCTAATGCCTCACTGGAGGCAGGAGACCTGCAGTCGGGGACATTAACAACCCGACCACTGACAGAGAAACAGTAACATGTTTACATATACAAACTGTTTGCATATGGATAGGATTGTGCAGAAAATTTGACAAAATAAAGGTTTGTTTTTTGTCATTTTGGCCAGTAAGGAAGTCAGGCTCATGACCCCTTTAATGCTTTGCTTAACTTATAAAGTTTGTATTTAGCTGAAGCTCAACACAAGATATTTTGGTCAGTGAGATGTTGGTTCGGATGGATTATGATCAGAATCTGTAACTCTCAGACTCAGTTTGTTCATCATATACACAGCTTGTCTATTGAATCTGCTGATGTGCATCTCCCTTCCTTTCATTTTTATTTATTTTTTTCAAAATTAATGTCTAGCCGATCAACTTTACGAGGAGTATAGCTATCTGTAAAATCCCGCAGCTGGAAATCCTTTTTAACGGCTGCTTGTTGCTGCAGCGGCCCAGACATTAAAATATGCAATGATTACAGCCCATCAGCTACTATTGATCGTGCATCAGACGCAGGCTCTTACTTTTGACGGTGAGGTACATGGACTTGCTGACATCAGCTCCCACGTCGTTGCTGACCTTACACAGGTAGAAGCCGCTGTCGTCCTCTAGCACGTGTTTGATGAGAAGCGAACCGTTGCTCAGCAGCTGCACACGAGAGCCGCTGTTCAGCTGGATGGGCTGAAACTGGGGAACGCCCGCGCCTGAGACAAAAAGGAAGATACAAGTAAAAGAAAGAGAGAGTAAAGACAACACTGTGAATAATGAGAAAATAAACATTTCGATATAATATCCAACTCTTTCTATAGCTCACACAGTACATACTATATATACACACATGCCTATATATTGATCTATAATTTTCAAGAGAAATTGATGCGTAATTCTAAAACGGGATGCAGTGCTTAACAGTAAGTCGATCTCCAGTGTGTCTGTGTGTCTGTGTGTGTGTTTGTGTGCGTGCATTCATTTGACCACGCGTCTCTGTTTACAAATTTGATGACAAAGCTTGTCAGATTTAGGGAGGATTGTAAACATGTTTCTTAACACCAGGCCTAAATCCTTAAACCGCCAAACAGCTGCTGAGCACAGTGAAGCAGGCCGAGCTGCCGGTGTGATGCAATCAGAACAGACATAATGCTCATGTTTAACAAGACAGCAGATTGGTGCAGAGGAACAACAGGCAGACGGTGAGCAGAGCGGAGGGGCCCTTGCATTGCTGTCGGCCTTCAACACCAAGACGAGCTGCAGCTAGACATATGTTTTTTTTCTCCAGACTATTTATTCCTGTGCGTCAAATCTCTGGGTTATTCTTTGCATGTATATTTGTTGAATTACTAGATCCAGAATAAATAGTTATATCGACTGCATAAATGTCCTTGGTCGAGGACAAACTTATCCTACAGGCATGGATTTGTCTGATTAGAAAACAAGTAGTGTAAATCACTCCATGCGTCTGTTCTCAATTCTCAAAAGTCCAATACGACTGACACTTGATATCCATCACTGAAGCATCGATGAAATAATTGGACTTGGCATCTCTGAGAAAGTCTATCCTGCGTGTAATTAATACCTATCTTTTTAATAGAAAATGATAAAAATCACTCTAGTTCTATTGTTAAACAATACAGTATCTTATTCTGCAAAGTCCACAGTCACCGACAATTAATCATAAAGCGTACCATTTTTGGAGCAGTCTGCTCCCATAGTGATGAAAGCACTGTATTCCACCTTGCTCATGTAGTATTAAACATGTGTGAACTGAGCCAGACGTTGCATTAGCTCGTGTTAAAGTAAGCGTGTAGAGATTAGGCTATTTAGTGAGCTGTGGGTTTTTGCTTTTTAATTAAAATGCAGTCAAATGGCCGTGGCTAGCAAAGGGTCAAGTGGTGACTTTGTTCCTGCTCCCCTGGCTCCGACAGGGAGAGGAGGGAGAGGGAGGGAGATGTGTTCTTCCTTGAATTATGGATTTTGCATATCCAAACGGTGCTAGTTGTTATGCTAATAGCAGTTGACCTTTACTTACTGTTCCATATCTCCCAGAGACACTCATCTGGCTCTTACCTACTTCTGTTGCAGTAAAAGCATGCCAGACAGCCATTCTCTGGACAAACTGCCCTGTGGCTTCCAACAAATTAAACGATAGCTTCCCAAGCCACCTAGCCTGGATGTATTTTTTTTTTTCATTGCTACTTTGCTCTGAATGATATGCTGCACAACAACATATCATAGAGCACCCGGAAGGATGGAGGTCAAAATATAGGCCTGAAAAAACCCCAACAAAAGTGATCTGCGGCCGGGCCAACTGAACCCTTCCTGCTGGATAGATAATGCTTGTTTTTAACGCTACGATTGAGTAGTCACAGACGCAAACAAACACTGCTCAGCCTAATCTCTCTATACTGATCAGAAATGGATGTACAGACAGTACTAATCAGGCATGAGGCCTGCGAGTCTCACATCCACACACGCACACACACACACAAACTCACACAAATGCACGCCCGCACACACACAATCCAATCAAAGGGTAAAAAACAGATCTGACTCTTTCATTCCTTTGATCATGGGGCCGAGCGAACACACACAAACACACATACACGTACTCCTCATTGGTTGTTGTCCTTCTGTTGGTGAAGCTTTCATCCCTGGTTATATGGATGATGGAGCAAACACCTGGGGCTCCTCTTCATCTGCCCTGCTCAAGTGGCCGAACTCACCTGCTGCCTCCCTGTCCATCTGTCTGCTGACGTTCTATCTGTATATCTGTCTGCCTACTTTTCCCTGTCTCTCTCTCTCTCTCTCTCTGATGATTCTCTAATGGTGCAGGTGGAAACCCTGCAAGCCCTCAGCCCGCAGTTTACAGAGCAGATGGCTGCGTGTGTGCTTTTATGTCTGTGTATTCACACACATATGCTCCGGCTGTGGATGAAGCACTCACCTGCAAAAGCACGACTGCACTCGCCTTCACACACAGTTGCTTTAAGAAACACAACTTGAGACCAAGCGAGCTTCACAGAAAGCTGTACTGTTGTTGGCAAAATTATCATTTCATGATAACTCTTGATGCAAACTCAGATTATTTACAGGTCAATCATTATTCCTTTTTTTCTTTTATGTTTTGTAGCATAACAAATACATCCTTTTCACATGATTTCCCTCTTGATGGAAAAGTATTCATTAGAACCTAAAGGCTGCAACCTTCAATCACTGTAGTTCAATACAGACCAGAATCCCCATTGAGATTCAAGATTAAACGATGCTAATGCTGTGAGCTTGAATTCATATTACTTTGTGTTTCAATACTGTGTTCATTGTTGAGCAGTGGTCACTTAGCAATAAAAAGTGGAACTTCCCATACTGCGTGCACATAAAGAAGGATTCCCATGTTTACCACTTATACGTGTTCACGTCATTGAACTAAAGACAGTTATGTGATTGCAGTTTGTCTTGTGAGGGTTAAACATCGTTTGAATTATAACACCATATACATTAAATCTGGAGTTAATTACCTTGAGTGATGAACCTCCATGTTTGATTATTTCAGACACTTTGTATTATTACTCAATCTAATATATGGCTGAGCATCCTGGTAACTCGGGAGACTTAAGTCTGCTTACCCACTCCGTAAATTTTAATTCAAAAGTGTGATTTGTTTTTAATTCATTCCCTCGTAGCTGGCAGGTACACCTGCAGTCGGTAATGCGTGCTGTGTTTAATGTACCTTTGGAGTGTTCCCATACGATGGTGGGTGGAGGGTAGCCTTCGGCTGAGCAGTTAAGAGTCACCGTTTTCCCATAGATCCCATCTTGATCCTCAGGCTGAACCACAAACTGAGGAGGAACTGTACATACACAAAAACCAACAGTTGACATTGATACATGATCATTGTGTTGGTGTCTTTATTACACTTGTAGCCTGTGTGTGCAGTTTCACACAAGTCAAACACTGCACCAGTCGATTTTACCTCCAGCCAGACAGCAGGAACTAATAACTGAAGTTTGGTACTGCAGGGATGGCTTAAAATGAAAACCTGCACACATACTGCAGATTATAGTCGTCCACGAGGGTGCCATTAGATATATAATCTGTTCCTTTGTGCTTCCTCACCTCTAACAATGAGCTGACTCTGGTGCTCCACTGCAGCAGCCTCATTGCGGGCGACGCAGGTGTAGTTGCCGTTGTGGTCGGGCGTGAGGTTGGAGATTCTCAATGAGCTGGTGAAGTCGATGTTGTCCACGGTCACACCCAGGCTGATGGGGATTGGCCGGCCATCTTTCTGCCAGGTGATGTCCAGCGGGCGGTCGCCTGACATGACCACGCAGGGTATGAAGACACGTTGGCCGATGGTGAAACGCTGGAACTCAAAGGGCTGAATGTAGGGAGGCACTGACAGGCAGAGGAGGAGAGGGAGGAAGAGACACAAAGATCAAATGTGATTTCAGCCGCGAGTTTCAAAGAGCGTCTTAATTCCCTGCATTTTGTGGCAGATACTGTGTCCTTTCCTTCAGAGTAAAACGAAAATATTTTAACTATCTTGCTTTAAAGAGGTCACTGAAGGAACACAAAAGACCTGAATAGCAAAACATTTTGCAATAAGTTCCCATCATTGTCAGTTGGGGACATTATGTTCTTTCAGAAAAAGGAGCGCACACAGAAACAGAAAAAAAACTAAAAAACTTTGAGGTGAATCATTCAGGTTGCTTGGAAAAATAAATCTGAGTGAACCTGAACTTTTTCTCTTTGTCTATGAATGATGATCTATTGATATACTAACCTACATACTTACCCATCTTCCAGCTTGGCTACTACATCAATCTAAGATTGTATCCACCACTCAAAGCCCTGATTGCCAGACTAGTGAGTGGAAGAAAACAAATATTCACAGAGCAGCCAGAGTCAATCTGGCTGCATAATATAACGACACTGTTACACAATAACATTTATTTAAATTGCCTGCACTCTATTCTCTGGGAAATCTCGAGCCATCCCCAGTCATCTCTGTGTTTGAGTGTCCAGTGAGTTGAAATAACACTGAAATAAGCAGCACTTTAGCACCTTATTTAATTCACAACAAAGGGGAGATAATGGACTCCAGGGATCCCCAAAGACACTTCCGCATTTTAAGCATGAGCAGAGTAAATTAACAAATGCACTTGCTCACTATAGCACCACTGGGAAGTGTTGCTTTATATCATCGCTCTCTTTAGTTCTCACTCTCTCTCCCACTCTGTTTCCCTCGCTCCATTAGGAAGTGTAATATAGTGACAACAACCTAGCATACTGTACAGAGGGAAGGGAATTAAGCATAATGGGGAAGCCCTTTTGAGTATTACTTTTCTCACTAATCTCAGTGGAGATTAGTCACTCAGCTCTGTAATATCAGTGACACCGATACAGTCGTTATTAGATGCCTTGATGTCCGATTAATTTAGAAGTGTGGTAAGATCTATGACATATAATATAGCTGTTTGCATTTCTGTTTGAGTGGGTCCTTTTATTTATATATCTACTGGTGGTTTCAGTGGACTCAGAATGGGCCTTACATTCCCTATTTAAAGTATCTATCAAATTCAATGTTATTAGAGCACAAAATATGGGACTTTGGCATTAATTGAATTAGGACTTTTAACACAAAGTCAAAGTTGTGACAGTTTAAAGGAACAGTTCAACATTTTGGGAAATATGTGATTGCAAACAGACAGCGAAGACTCCAGGAGGTCACTATGCCTGGGGGAAGAAAAAGTCCCTCACATAACCCTCATAAAACTCACTGATTTATTTTTCGAATGGAAACAAGTAAAATATTAAATAGTGAGCTTTAGAGATGCTGGCAGGCATAGTTTTGTAACTTTTTACCCGGCTAGCTGTTTCACCCTCTTTCCAGTCTCTATGCTAAGCTAAGCTAACAGCTAACAGCTACCAAATAACAGAAATTGATAGCTTGGGCATCATAATAAGTGCAACCCCATGGAACTAACCTCTCACAAGAACATGGACACTCTGGGAGTCCATCTTGTTGGGTTGGACCATCACCTTGCAGTTATACTCGCCAGCGTCCACCTGCTGCACGTTGGTCAGCTTCAGTGTGCCGTTGTTCTCAAATGCTCGCTGTCGGTGATTGAACGGTAGCAGTGCCGAGTTTTTGTACCACTTTATGGAGTAGTAAGGGTAGCCAATCACACGGCAGTGAACGAACGCATCCCGTCCAACAATCGCTGTGATGTTTTTCATTGGACGAATGCTGGCGCGGCCTACAGAGGGACAGAGAATGAGAAAAGATCCTCTATAAAGACATTCAGTGGATAGTGACATCAAATCACTAGAGCTTTATTTTTGGTGTTTTTGTAAATAGAAATATATTTCTGACTTATTACTTTCCAAATATATGTAGTAGTTAAACAAAGAAAGGTTAACTGCTAAACAGAGAACACAAAACAGAGAACATTTCTCTCCGCAGCTTCACACATGGCACCTGCCACTGAAATATTTAGAAATGCAAAACAAACTGTTGCTTCAAGCTGTACTTGTTTGTTTTACCACATGGTTTTAGGCTTAACTCAAAGCAGAAGGCTGTGAAATGACAAGCAGATGAAAGTGTGCTAACCATCTGAAGGAAAACAGAGCGTTTAGATAACACTGTACTACTGATACTTATTAGTCCGCTCTTGCTGCAGTAATACATTCTGTGTCTCATAAAATGGAAACAGAATAATCGCTTTAACATCTGTTCGCGGAGAGTTGAATTGGCTGCTTGAGTAAACACACACAGACACTGACACACAAGAACACTCACACTCACACACACACAAGCAAACCAGAGATAAATGTATTCATGCAAACAAAAGAAATATATTTTTCTTCCGGCTATTTACAAACCAGCCCATTTTGGAACCCAATATCCAGATACGCTTATGTGCAGCAAACCAGGATAATTCATTTGACCTAAAATACAGGCATGTAGGAGAAGCACAGTAATAATTTGGAGAGAAAAAGACGAGGCTACAATATTAAAATGTATACAAGGAGCAGAGAAAAATTAAATAATAATGCATAAAAAATAACAAAAAATGGAAGCAAACTCAATCAGAAATGTAAATGTGATTAAAGATGTAATACTAGAACTAATAAATACTGAGCAAAAAAAAAAAGAAACAAATTATCATAAGAGAATACTACAAAAGCAAGGAAACCAAAACATCCTAATCAATAACCAGCGCTCGTGTACTGCAAGCGCCAGAAAGCCAGCTGGACAGAGAGACACAGACAGACACACAGAGAGACAGACAAGGTATGTGTATTGTTGTTCTTGGAGGAGCTGATTTGACAAGCACCTCTTACGTTTATTCGAGCCTGGTGGTACACGACCCCGGCCGAGTTGCTGCACGTGCACCGGTACACCCCGCCGTCCTGCACCTGGGTGTGTGTGACGTTCAGCTGGCTGACCATGTGGCCCTCGTGGGTCTCGTAGTGGCCCAGGTGGTGGTGGGTGTCTTTGATGACGGGGTCATCGTCCAGCGACCAGAAGCATCTGGGGGGCGGCGTGCCCTTGACATTGCAGACCAGGAAGACGGGCTCGTTCGGGTTCACCACCTTCTCGCTGAAGGAGGACAGGATCTTCGGAGTACCATCTGCGATGAGGGACAAGGTGGAACAGGGTAGGGGACAGGAATACAACGGTGAATAAAATATAAAAAGATAAACTGGACCTCAAACAATTCTCAGCGTCATCACTACGAGGTGATTACGGGGGACTTGTGAAGTATTCTTAGAGCTAGAAACGAGTAAATGTTGACATAATTCACAATACTTACGCAGTGGATTGTTTCATTTTGACCTGGTAACAACTTGTCAGTAGAGCCCACGGTTTCAGCTAGAAGAGCTGCTCTTTGTTCTTGTTTTTTTCTCTCAGATTGTTGGAGGAGTTTACATTATATTTGCATGTATTGATTTGGCAGACGCTTTTGTCTAAAACCAGTTCTCTCTGCAAATAAAAAGTGGGTGCAATGACGCTGCCACATTGACTGCATGCTCACCTACACTGCAAAAACAGCCCTTCTAGAAAGAAGCAAAACATTCTTATATTCAATCAAATCATCCTATATCAAGCAAAACAATCTGCCAATGGGGAAAGCTTTTTTTGCTTGACAAGATTTCTTGGCTCTGAAAGACTAAAATGAGACTTTAAACTAGACAGAAAATCTTAAATTAACCCGAATTCTTCTAAAACAAGCAATGCCATGCAGTTTTCATTCAGCATGGTTATTTGTATTATGTTGTGTGTTGTATAGACCAGTCTACTGTCATCTTAATATGTTAGATATGTAGCAGCAGGTTCTGCCCTGCAATGAAAATAATAATAATAATAATAATAATAATAAAAAAAAAACTTTAATTGTCCTTGTTTCATGGCATTCTTAAATTGAGAAGTTGTGCAAATGGTCTTACTCTTAAAATGAGGCAAATAATCTTGTCACTGCACTGGGTTTTATTGGAAAACCTTTTTATACTCTGTTTCTGGTTCATTCTAGCTCAAAATTAGCTGGTATATCTTATCAAGAAAACGTAAGGCATACTTTCTTAAAATTAGATATTTTTTCTAATCAAAACATGCTTGACAAGATTAATATTCTTTTTGGGCAAAAAATAAGACTTATTTTCTTGATACAAGGCTTTTTTTACTTTCTTGAAATTCCTTTTTTGCAGTGTAGTACGGCTACGATTGGATGATCGTGTTCCTGAGGCATTTTCTTGTTATTTATTAATCTTGGTATTCCTGTCAGAGAGCTGCTCCTATATGTTACTGCATTCTGTTGCATCGTATAATGATTGAACAGTACAGTGTATACTTTTTGAGGACCATGAGAACTAAAAGAAAACTCAGATCACAAAGCTTCTAATAAAAAAGCCACTTCATGTTGGTTATTTCTTTATCAGTGGTTCTTATTCATCAACAGTTACTGGAACACAGTTTGAGAGAAGATGTGTCATTTGCTTTCAGGGGTCTTTGTCAAATAAACTTTTTTTAAATGAAATTATAATAACGTAGCAAAGGAAAAGGACACATTTTGTCTTTTTTTCACCATTCTTTCATTATGAACCGTGATCCAGGAGCTTCCCTCCCAGACACTGAGAGCAGTTGGCTTTTGAAACGTCTGTGTCTGCCTGCTGCTGCTCTGATAATCTAGATCTGTTCCACATGATTATAGATTATCAATATCTTCTTTTAACAGCTCCCTGGCCACAGCAGACAGTTGCCTGAGCAACGCTGCCAAGGTAAGTTATTGGATTCAAGGGTGTGTGTTCATGTATTTTTCTATGCGTTTGTGAAGTCTGGGATGATCATTGTAATGGCGGCGTATAGCAGAGAGTCACGGCTGGACGCCATTAACACACACACCCTGTATTGATCTCAAAGGAGATGCATCTGTTTCTGCTAACTCACCGATTATACATAAGGGCGCTGCTACAGTGTGGCGTTTGGTCGGCATTTGTGCGAACGCCGCAAATCACATGCACACATTTTACCTTCAAGGATGACTTGCACAAAGTCCTGTGCCGACATCATGCCCTTCCTGGCGAAGCACTGATAGGCTCCGCCGTCGCTCTTCGACATCCCCTCCATGATGAGGTTCTCCCGGTTCAGCCCGGTGAAGCGGACATTGTTGCCAGGGTAGATGATCTCTCCATTGCGGTACCATGACAGCTCGTACTCGTCTGAGCCGCTCACGCTACAAGACAGAGACACCTTGCTACCCACACTGCCTTTCACCTTCCGGGGGCTGACCACTGCCTTCAAGGGCTCTAAGCACACAGAAATAAGAGACACGTTGTCTTTTTAAAGGAGCATTCAAACATTTGTTTTGTTTTAGTGACAATAAGATTGACAGAAAGTCTCATTTAGATTTGATCAGCGTTGCTACATAAGATTTCAGAGTAGAAGGTTGTAACCACCATCTCCAGATTAGATCTGAAACAATACATTTACTAATTGAATAGTCAACTCATAAATATTTTGAAGAAAAACAATGTTCACCGGTACACCAAATCCACTGGTTCCATCAGCTCAAAAATGTATGTTAAAAAAAAATACTGCCTTCTATGATGGGACATTTCACATCTTTTGTTTCTGGACTGTTGGTCGGACCAAACAAGCAATTTAAAGATGTCACCTTGGAATTTTTTTTTACTGTTTTCACAACAATGTTTTAGACTAAACATTTGGTAATTTGTGTCAGAAAAATGTGACAAATGCCGATCTTAAGTTCCCAAATTGCTCTTTCTGTCTGCCCAACAATATTTAATTTGTTTTAATTATAAGAGAGCAAAGCAGCAAATCTCACATATGAGAAGCAGCAAATGCGCAAATGTTTGTCCTTTTTGCTTGATTTTGATCAGAACTATTGTCAGTTAATCTTGTTGATCAACTAATGCATGAATCAACTAACTGTTGTTTGGACAGAAACAGTCATAAAGAGGATTCCTTCCTTTTAATAAAAGACTTACGTTTGACATACAGGCGCCCCATCACCTCCGCGTTGCCATAAATGTTCCACACTTCACAAACATACGTCCCAGAGTCACTGGGCTGTGTGCTCTCTATCAGAAACCCGGTGGCGGTCTGGCGGAAGCGACTGTCAGGCTCCAAAGGGCTGTTGTCCTTCAGCCAGCGGTATTTGGGCGTTGGGTAGCCTGAGGCCTTGCAGGGCAGCTCCACCTGATGATTAATCATCACCTCTCGCTGGTCAAAGCCATCCAAGATGCCTGGCTCAGCATTGGTGGGGTCTGGAAGAAGCAGAGAATTTAGTGTTAATTAGTGGTGAGCGTTGCCAGGCGCTTGACAGTGTAATCCAATATTGATTCTTGGGGTCACGATTCAGTTCTATATACTGAATATTCGGTTATGTGAGGGAGAGGAGAGAGGAACAGTGTGTTCCTAAAATTGTCCCCCACAGTCAAATCAGAGACTGCACCATGGATTGCTCCTTTTTTTTTTAATCCCTTCATCCATCTAATTGCTAAATGCAAAACGGCTCTCATTTGTCAAACTACGGTGCAGTATCATCAGCACAAGACATCCTGCATTGCAATGGTTTACTTGTTAGTGACTGGCCCAAAGAAGGGCATCACTCATAGTTGACCTCAGAGTGGATCTGTCTGCATGACAGAATTGGACAGACTGTAAACTTGATCCCAGCTCTAAAACGTACCCATTCACTGGTTTTGCTTTACAATCCTGCAAATCTATAAACATTTCTGAGGAGGACCCATAATTCATATTAAAAATAATTTGCACTGCCTGCAGTTTTGAAACGCCAAATCCACCATATAGGTGTAAGTACATGTAAGGATGATCGATGGTATTATCGACAGGAAGTATCCAAAATAGTTTCTCCTTGTTTATTTGACCTGTATTTGTGGCCTTTAAGATTAAATTGAATCCATTTGGACTCCAGTACTGACCTGACACAATGAGACGGGCGCTGTTGCTCTGACGAGTCTCGCCGGTGTAGCGGTGGCGTGTGGTGCAGCGATAGTTATTCAGCCCATCCTCAGGCAGGACGTCCAGAATATACAAGGCTCCCGTGGATGTGATGAGATGTCTTTGTCCTGGAAAAGATTAAAAAGGAGCAAGTCGAAACACATGAAAGGCGGCAGTTGTGTTATTGTTATGTAGGATCAAAACAACTTCTACATTATAAAGAATTTATTCACCCCGCCGCAACAGAAGCATTTCTTTCTCCATGGGGTGTTTGTAGAGAGCAGGGAAAATCTGTCGAAGTTTGAATCTTACAGCACACAAAAACTTTAGAGGTTATTCTTTATATCTACATGAGAGTTTACTGAAGCAAAATAAAAAAATATTTATTTATCTTATAAATAAACTAGCAGAGATTTGCTGTGGAATGAGACTTAAACTTCTCCAGATAAGTATACCAATATTTGCACTAATACTGTTAATTATTGGATGATGGAACACAGAATGTATCCATAATAATATGAAATCACATCATATCAAATCTTTGCCCCCCGCACATCTTTTTTTTGTCTCGTCTTTGACTTACAGTGAGGTTACTGCCGTTGCAGTAACCTCACTGGCGCCAATGTCTGGCATCAAGAGCCAATCCCTCTTTGGCTGTCACAGCCAGTTCAGTATGTAGGGTAATATTATGTTAATTCTGCAGATCAAACCAGGCTGAGTGGGGTTGTCAACATCCATAAGGAAAGAAACCCTCCACTCTGCCATCACATGAATGCCCACATTCCCATGGGAGCAGATTGATGTCAAAACTGATCGAAAAAGCAATTTACAGGAGATTGTCTTCAGTGCACAGCGGTGGGCATGCTAAGACAGAGGCAGCTTAGGGAGCCTTTAAGGACCGAGGAGAGGCGGCCACAGCGAATGTTGACTGGGTCCACGATAAAAACACGGCACAGTGACGTCACAGGGTTGAAGATAATTATGCTCTGCACGTCAGTGTGACACATTTTAAGAGAGCCGACATCTACTTCGCACCCCTACCTTCTGATTGTGTGGAATACTAAACAACACACAGAGCAAAAATATTCACTCATTTGTGATCATTTTACACTGCAAATGTTTGGCGAGCTTCAAATTAGCTGCTCGCTAAGCTAATAAAAGATGACAAAAATAAGAAGACATGTATGTGACAAATTAGTTTGTTAGGTGACATGTTTCATGAGGAATTATTTCCAGGAGGAGGTTTCTATTTCATCTTGTGCTCATTGACAGTAAGCAGAGCGGAACATATTGTCAACATTAATATGAAAAATTTGGCATTATGACGTTAACAGGGAAACTTATACAAAAATAAATTAAAGCGTTGTGTTTACCGTGATGGATTATAAGGTCTAACAATATACCTGGACGTCTAACCAGGTATATTGACGTCTAACCAGGTATATACCTATGGCATGTTATGAAGAAGATGATACGTGACAACGACACTGGTAAAGTCTTGGGTGACTCTGGTTGAGGTTACATCTCTGACTGCTTAGATGAGCAGGAATTCTCTCTGTATATTTGATTTTGATTGCACCCGTGTCTGAAGGCTGTCGCATCAGCGATTTATCCAAAAGTAGAACGAACTGGGGCGGTGTGGCGCAGCTAAAGTAGATTAGCAGTGGGTAATTCATTTAACTTCAACAAGGCGAGCTGCGGGCTTTCTTGTAATTTTTCTCTAAAACAGACATTTAACATGTAAGATGTGTTGTTTAGATTTAGGATACGAAAGAGGGTGGCCTGTCGGACAAAAGCAAACATTAGCAAAGGTTTTGAATTCATCTGCTTATTTATGTTAAACTGGTGCTGTTTGAATATTTATTGTAGTGCTTTTAGTCAAAATGGCCTAAAAAAAAATTGACATTTTAAGATGCTATGAAAAATGCATGGACAAGCAGCTGCAGAGGTTATTTCTTTTCTGTGCAGGTTAACAAATTAGATGTCACCTCCCTTAGGTCACATAACACCATGCCCTATAGATCAGAGAAAAAACAACTGCTATACATAATTGCACTGTTTCCCCTACATTTCACATTTCTGTGTTGATTTTCTGTGTTACCAGACAGAATTACTGCTCAGTCCAAACCAATTAGCTGAACAAATATTAATGAGAAAGAACCTAAATGTAATTTTCTTCAAACATTAGATGTTAACATCAAACCGCTACACGTTTTAATATTCCACTTGAGACTAATATGTATGAAAGAAGCAAAGCATGCTTAATATGCTTACATTTAATATGCATGTTTGATGTTTATACATGCAAGGGAAAATCAAACTTGTGGGGTTAAGCAAACAGAGGGAATACAGAGCGGGGCGGCTGAAGAAGAGAAAATTGCACAGCTATTGTAAGCGTTGACCTAGATAGAACCGACAACAGATTCCACAGATTTGATGTCCTGAAGGGTTTTCACTGGTTTACATACATGGCTGTTAGATGGACAACCAGCAAGTGGAATCTATAAAGAGACAGAGGGAAGGTGTGACTGTGTGTATGTGTGCGTGTGTGCGTGTGTGCTGATGCCGGCAGCCATGCACGCATGCCAGTGTGCGAGACGATTGGTGGGAGGAAATCTTCTCAGAGGTTGAGGGGGCCAGATGCAGAAAAAAAAACATTACTGTTTATGATCATCGCCTTTGCTCTTTTTTTTCTGTGCACAGCAGAGGGAGATTTCTTGTTTTTTAATTTCATTTTGTTTTTCTCTCCTTATATTTCAGTATGTTTAATTAATGCTTCAGACTTCTTTGTAACTGATCACAGGTAGCTGTGTCAGTACCACAACAGCAAAAAGAAAAGACTAGAAATATCTCCCAAATAAATAACACTCCATCTGAAAAAGGTGAAAACCCTGAAAAATATATATCACCAAGCAGCAGGAAAAACAAAATTCAGACATCTCCAAAGCTGTCCACTTCTCTCTCTCTCACACACACACACACACACACACACACACACACACACACACACACACACACACACACACACACACACACACACACACACACACACACACACACACACACACACACAGAGCCTCTTTCCATTATTTCACTCCTCCCTTCTGGCTTCTCCATTTTGATTCTGTACTGGTCCTCTGAAATCTCACTGTGGAATCCATCTTGAGTGAGACAAAATGGTATTTCACTCCAGCCGCTGTGAGCTGCTGCAATTTTCTCTTCAAGCACCTCTATGCTCCTGCAATGCCTTTTAAGACGTCAGAGCTCAGTTATTGTGTTATGACAGAATGAAGTGCAGGCAGAGGGGACGCTACAGTGGGGAGGGGATTCAAAATGAGAGCTATTGTATTTCTTCCCCGCGACCCGCTCCCTTTAATTCCACTGCTTTGTCTTTAACTTGCTCACTGCCTCGTCCACAATGCCAGTATGTCAAGTAAGAAACTATGCACAATGTCCTTTAAACACTAAAAAAGCTAAACGTGTAGTGCAGTGAAGTGTATAAACTGCTATGGATTAATTAAGGCAGTAATTGAGGCCTCAGTTCCCAGATGCATTAAAACATCCTCTGGACAGAGATTTCAGCGTTATTGTCAGAAAGTGGAGCCCTTCCCTCCATTCATTCACAGCCACTGCTACTGTAAAGTGAAAAAGTGCTCCACTCCACCACACACACTTTATCTAATCATCCCCACTTTGTCAGAGACAGAATCTAATACGAACAGCGGGCTCTCACTCTCAGCAGGCTAAATAAGCCCCGACGTACAGATGAGCTAGAGTCACAGCATCCTCACTGCCGACAGACGCTCTGGAGTCGCTGTGATTTAAATGAGAGCCACGCTGGTCAGATCTTAGCTGTCAATCTGCACTTGAGTGAATTAGTTATGAACTGCCAATAGGTTTATTCTGATCACCAATGCAAAATGCAGTCATATTACCACTAATAAATACATACTTTAGCATCTGGAGTCACCTGAAAAGTCTATGCTAGCGACTCTTTGAGGCTGTTAGGCTGCACAGCCTTGCAACGCTAACATGCTAATGTGTATCATGTGCAACCTCTTAGTTCAGCGTGTTGCTAATTAGCACTAAAGACGCAGTACAGCTGAGGCTGATGGGACGTCGTTAGTTTTGCAGGAATATAATTGTAAACAGATTATGGCAAGAGAAAAATTAGGCCATCACAGAAGTTATTAAAACATGAATATCTGAACCCAATTTCATGCTGCATCCAGTAGTTCTTGAGAGATTTACCTCAAAACTACAAATGTGAACGTGTGTCATAGGACATAGGAATCTTATATGATTACAAGAGACATTAGGATTCATCATCGGTGCTTCAAAATGTTGAGACATTTCACAAGATAAATAAAAAACCTGCATTTCGTGTACATCTATATGGATTATACTTCATACACAGACCATATTCTGTCGATGCATATTTTCTGTTTATGTCAGGCAACACTGATATTACACAAATTCTATGACACAGTTTGAATGCAATAGGTTGGAGATGTTTCGTACACAGCGTAGTCTCTCCTATAAAGGGTGAGTCGGTGAGTCAGAGTTCTTGTTGTTTAAAGAGGAAGGTGGGACTGGCTCTCAGTACACTATGAGTCAGACAGTGAGGAGGGACCCAGTTCTAGTCGGGTCAGCAGAGAGAGAGAGATGATAAATGGGCTTTTGAATGTTCCAGGTCTTTGTGCTAGCTTCTCTGGCCCACTTCAACTCTCCTGAGTCACTTCAGACATTAATTTAAAATTAAAAACAGATAGCTATCTATCGTGGGCTTACTGCACACTGCATCTGTTATTAAAAAAAAAGCACCACCTATCCATTTTTGTAAAACTCAAATATTACTTAAAACTGCTATCGGTGTGCTGTTAACCTGAATACAGAGCATTCCTTCCGCAGTGGTGCGCCCTCGCAGAACAATACTCCCATTTACAGTTTTTATCTTTGCAAAGACGGAGATACAATGCTCCTAAACCATGAGAGGAAACACTGCATTGCTACCTGTGGTGGTAATGTCAGAGGAGTGTTCTGTCGTCTGCGTCCTCAGACTACTTTCTGCCTGCTCAGAGCCGGGGAGGGTATGTTGCATTGCGAAACAGGGCATACGTCTGATCACGGCTTTAATCTGAGCTGATTGAGGTCAGATCGCAGGCATGACCTCTCCACCGCAGAGCTCCTCGGGGCTGCGAGGCTGCATGCAGAGAAACTGAAAGGACTGCTATGACTTGCAGACCAAACCATGGAAGACCTATCGTTAATCTGCCTGGCTATTTAAATGATCATATGTAATCAACAGCCATATGTAATGACTCTTATGCACTGTTGAAGAACACACATCACCCTGAACTAAAGCCAGCGTACTGTAGGTGTCAAACTGAGCTACTGCACAGAGCAGACCATCAGGTGAATGCACACACTTTGGCTCTCTCTTGGATCCATTTAATTAACATGATGACTCTGGAATCAATAAAAGACATGCTAATGGTCAAACTGCAACCCTCTTTAAATCAATGGATACAACCCGCTCCGATGCCACAGTACAGTAATGGAAGAGCAACATGATACTTAACATCTATTGCACTTGTGTCCATCCTGGCAGAGGGATCCTACTGTTGCTCTCCCTGAGGTTTCTTTCCTTTCCTCCTGTTCCGATGTGCCGTCCCGGGACAGAGGATGTCGTAAGATTGTAAAGCAATCACAGGACATTTTGTGGTTTGTGATTTTGGGCTATACAAAATCATTTGAATTTAATTGAAACCAAATTGAAACCGGTCAAAGAACAAACAATATTTTTAGTGAAATGAAAATGGAAGGCCACTTTTGGTTGTGACAGTCATCTGCAGAACTTAGATATACGTTTTACTGCTGGCCGCTCGCCGTGCCACAGTGTATGTGCCACATATTTGCCGCCTCTACCGTGTGCAGCAGTAACCGTACAGAGACACAATGTCTCACCCTTCCAATGCCACGAGAGAAAAAACTTGCTGGGAAAACAGTGAAAATTTGTTTACCAATTGTTCCTCCACTCTACTCTGGTTTTGTGGCGATCAAACAAGAATATAACTTAATCATTTGTGAGCTTTGCAGGCAGATTTGGTCACTTTGGAAAGAGCCAGGCTCACTGTTTTCACCCGTCTTTGCTCTACGCTAACCGTTTGTACCCGCACATTAGGCGGACAAACAGAGTGGTATCGATATTCTCATCTAACTTAACACCAGAAACATATTTCAGTAAACAGAGTCAGTATACTGTATTGTGCCTGTATGTGTCTTACAGTGGAAGCACTGGATAACTTGTAAAGGTGCAATCTGAGCAGCTAAAATGGGAAATTAGGTATTTGGGGGAACGGGGAATTTTGTAGGAAAGAAAGCAACAAAGTCACTTTTTCATGGCTGATCTGTTGGAGTCACTCGATCTGAAGCAAATGTTGTCTGTTGCACATTTGTTTGTGTGTCACAGCCAAACAATATGGATTTTCAACACTGCGGTTAAGTAGGCAGTTTGTCATGTCCTTCAAACTTTCAAGATGAGTCTAATAGCTTGGTGGAAAAAACCCCAATGAAAATGGATTTTACATTAAAATCTAAGTGGTGGGAAAATAATCATGAAAAACAGAGTGTGTGGTGTATTTGTCTTGAGGCAGGAAATCTGAAGAAAAAAAGAAAATCAATCATATAGCTTAGGAGTTGGCAGTTAAAATATAAAGTTACTTTTATTGTGCCATCATCTGGCCAATGACGCACACCACTCAAAATAGTTTTGAGACGCCACAGAACAAATGCAGAGTATCTTGCAAATATAAGTTTAAACTAATCCTATTAAATACAGGTAAAATGAGAACGCCTTCAGCACCTGTAAAAAAATAAATAAAAAAATCGCTTTCTCTCAATGCACCTGCTGTGTGAATAGATTTTAGGAACACAAGTAAATGACAGAGCTGCCATTGAAGCCTCAGGGAAGAAGGCATCCTTGGTTCAGTGAAAGTTTTGGCATCAGAGACTCTCTGTCTCTTATTCAGCCTCAAAAACCCTCTGTGTTCCTGTTTGGCTCATTCTACTTCCTCTCCTGCTTCTTCTCTCTCCTCGGCTTGGTCTCTCTCTTTCTCCCCCTCTCTGCCTCTCCCTCTGTGTCCTGAATGCTAAAACAGTGGTTGGCTGTGTCAGAACACTGCAATGAAATCCTGCAGTCTCAAACGCCCACATTGAGTAAACACCTCACTTTACCTCGACGTTGATCCCAAAGCTATATTTCACCTTCTTTAAACATCAGTGTATTCAAATGAAATCAGTTTAATTATTTAAATTACTGAATGTATTTTACTCGATCATTTAGAGGAGAAATAAAATTACAGCAATAAAAAATATAGTTCGACAGCTTTTTAGAACAATTACAAGACAAAGATGTCAGGGAAAAACTAATAATGCACATACAAGCAAACAATAAAGTTGACTTTCAAAGTCCTTAATATGTAAATAGACAGCTAAAATAAACAGCTAAAAAACAGAAAAACAAAGCTGAGCAAAGTAAACATGAACATTAACTATTATGCACAGGTATGAATATATGTATAAAATGTATCATATAAAACTTCAGCACAATGAATGTAAAGATATTGTGAGACTTTGGATTTTAAGGATATGAAATTGCTGCCATTGAAGGCTCTTTGGAAAAATAAGAGAGAATAAGAAACTGTTTCATTGTATGTTCCCTGAAAAGATCCCTTTGTTTGAAAAAAGTACAACTCGTATTGTCATTGCTTCGTAGTTCTGCTGTTACAGCTAAAACCAAGGCCACGAGTCACTCAAACTTAATGTGTTAAAATAACACTCAAATGCCATGCGGTTAGGTATTTAATTATATTTAACTTATTTTTTTTTTCAACGAGAAACCGTTCTGAAGATGCAGAGTGAAATGCAGTGACTGTCAGTGTTATACCACAGATCTTTTAAATTAAAAATGGGTTTTCATTCATCATAAATAATTTCTGCGTTGCAATCCATGCAAGAAATGTCCAACTGCCATAAGATGAACAATTCATATTTAATGAACAACTAAACAAGTGAAAGATGTCATCTTAATAAATCATGCGACCCCGTCGTATTTACTTGCTGCTGGTTCTGGTCAGATTGCTACTGAATATTGAGGTTTACAGATTTAGTGGACACAAAGGCATGAAATGGTGGGCAATAAAGAAAGATTTATTATGGTAACTAAAATGAGAAAAAACAAAGACTTGAGGCAGACACACAGTGACCCCAGTGACCCCCATATATAGCAGTGTTGTAATCTATCTTCAGCACTGTCTGTTTATATTTTTGTATTTACTTAATTTGAATCCCGCGAGCTCTTTTATATGATTATTTTTACTGACGTTACTGAACACTGAACTTTGTGAAAAGAGTGTGAACTGAGGAAAGACTCATCTATGATGGCCTTGCAATGCATGTGGCCAATAACAAAGCTAAGCTCAACATGCAGTCCAAAGCTGTGAAACAGCACTGAACCCTTGTGAGGAGAAGGTTTACGTCGCGAGAGGACAGCACCTTCGTACAAGAGCGCAAGGAGCGAGGATAATTTTTTACATTTTAATGTATAGTAGCTTGCTGAGCTTGGCTGCAGGGAAGCACACACACACACACACACACACACACACACACACACACACACACACACACACACACACACACACACACAAAAGAACTGCTGAAAAAGAAAGTCGGGTCTCCAAGGTTCAATAGTCTGGGGGTTGTTGATGTCTTTGATGAGGTTAGCGATCCAGTAATCTCTGCTGAAGCCCAGAGCCATTAAACAGCATGTTGCTAAGCAGGTATGTGCATTGAAGAATGTCAGGACAGCAGCGTCCAAACAACAACAGAAGTTTAAGAGGGTGTTTCAGTCAGGCAGACAAAATGCACCGGTGCAAACCATGTAAGTGTTTGCCATAAAATAACTAGCATGTTATTCACCTTAAGTGTTCAACATCCTCCCCTTGCACAATCAGATGCTACGATGTCAAACTGCACTCGATTAAGAAAGTAGCCTCAACAATATCATCCCCTCCCTCCTCTCCGCTTTAATGAATTCAGTGAAAGCTGCTGAAGGTGCTAAAGATGATGAAGGTCATTGGTCACTCACTGCTACAGTATAACATGTTGAAAGACCTGGCTATTTAGGTTCAGACACTATTTAGATGTTCATGCTATTGATGGCAAAGAAGTTTGAACGAAGGACAAACAAAATGGAGCCGGATGGCTGGAAATGGAGTCCTGCATTTTGCTTGTTTAGCATGCAGTACATTGTGGGTTTGTAGGCCTGCTGTCTAATTCATATGCGGGCTCATGTGTTCTTTGTAGACTGGTCACCTGTATAGAAAGAAGACAATGCTGGAGCTCACAACAACTGTTGCAACAAGAGTTGATGGAAAAGAAAAGCCTCGAGCAGGAAGACAATATCAGCTCATACTGCACCAATTTGACCCTCCTCCCTCGATGCGTTGTCTTGCTACACATGTTTCCACAGCCAAATGGCCAGCTAACTAATCTAATCATTTACTTAGCATTACAGTCTACTGTAATTAAAAAGAAAAACATCTCTCTCACCAACAGCAGGAGAAACTGTTGTCATCTGTTGCGCTCTGCGTTTGACTCAATATTTGGAAAATTATACTCAGATGGATAGTAAAATGAGTAATTAAATCTAGCCTTCTATTTCAACCATACTGGGGAGAGAGCATGTTGGTTTTGGGCTGCTCAGTGTGTGTGTGTGTGTGTGTGTGTGTGTGTGTGTGTGTGTGTGTGTGTGTGTGTGTGTGTGCAACATGTGTAGCAGTCTGCCATCATAACCTAATTATTGCAGCAGTTTAACAACAGCAATTAGCACATTTCCATCAGACGACACTAATTTGTGAATTCCATTCCAGCATCATTCAAGACCAACACACACAGAGAGAGAGAGAGAGAGAGAGAGAGACTTAATTCACTGTTGAGCTACTGGCAATGCTAAATCCATATCTATAGAGCTGTGAAAATTGCTTATGGTAATTGCAGTTATTGTAAAACTAGGCTGAAGCGTTAATGAAATTTCAAATTTTAATCATTTGTTTTTTGTATAGTCCACATTTACTGACTTCTCCCCGAGGGACCCTGTGTTTCCTCATCTGACTTCCCAAAAATGCCCCTTCCCGACAGATAAATGGAATTGCTCCATCAAACAATGATTTCCTCTCACTCTGGGGAGAAGGAGATTCCCATTTTGGAAATATTCATTCATACCCCTATGTGTATAGATTTCTAGCGTTAAATATTTTGATGGCAAATCTGTAGGGAATGTAGAATTGCTATGATTCTATATAATTAATGAATAACTAATGTCCAATTCAGAAATATTGCAACAAGCTATAAACCTGACATAGTATCACCCTTTAAGTTGGTATGATACACATTTTCATATTTTACACCAACATTTTAAGTTGTGTTCTGGTCACCTGGCAAATAAGAGTCCAATATTCACTTTTGAATCTGCTTTTAGCTCCGTTTTTTGGTCTCCACCTACTCCTGAGGGAAATATCTGACTCTTTAGCTGCTTATTGCTCCACTATGTTCACCAGCTATTCGCTGACTTTGTCTTTCTGCTGTTTGGTGCTGGACAAGTAGCACACAGTGGGTTTTTAGAGCTCTTTTGCTGAAAACAGCTGCATGCCGGGGCTGTAAACAACAAGCGGTGAGGGCGAACCAAAACATAAAACCAACCCAAAACAATGAGTCGACAGATGCTAAAAACACTCCGCAGAGCTGAGGGATAATTCATGACCAGAGACCACTTTCACATACAACTAGCCATCGATCGAATACATCATCTTCGTCTAAAAGTATCGATTATGGCAGCTTTAAAGATCTTGAGCAGAGACAACATCTGCCATTTTGTAAACTATTATTATTTCTTGGTGAAGTGTATTTCCAATCTACACCACAACATATTGTTGAGAAAGTTTTAATAAGTTGTTTGTAAAAATTCTCCAGATACCCTTTATGACTAATGCACGATTTTTGAAGACTTTTCTCTCGAGGATTCAGCGCGAGTGAATCAGTCGAAAAATGTTAAAGGTGGACGACTCCGGCAGCTTTTGTGCATACAACTGCTTCAGAATAACACATCCTCCCTCCCTCCTTCCTCAGCCCCCTCATTTTCCCATCTCCCTGCCTTCCTCTACCCTCTCACCCCCCCCTCCTCCCTCACTTCCTACGCAGAGATGCATGTTGAGTGATAGGCCTGTGGATGAGTCTGGACAGTGCGTCTGAGGCCCTGGTTTTTAATAGGGTTCTGTTCCCAGTAATTATGCTGACACAATTTGATCAGCACGGGGCTAAGTATCTTCATCTGAGGGAGATCGGGGGGAATTAACGCTGATGTAATAAGTACAATTTGTCACTATTAAGACGGAGGTGTTGACAGGCGCTGGTGTTGTCAGGGCAACTGATGGCGCTCCCTTGCTACAGTATGTATTCTGCTGCATCCGGCGAGCGGAGCTGTCAGGCCCCCTCAATAATCGATTCCTTGGGTTGCTCTGCACAAGCCAAAGCACACACACACACACTATGACACACTGATATACACATACAGTATAATAAAGACAGACTGCACTTGGATGTGCTGCAGTGTTACACAATGACAAGATGCACGCACTACACACGGCAACAAAAACAACACACAAACACAGGAGCAACAAATCACCAGGAAAAATGAGTTTTGTCCTGCAGCTACTGTACCCTAATGTCACGACTGAGAACTGCTGCCAACAGCTCCAACGCTGACATGTGGACTAGTGGACACTCACAAACCTCTTGCTTCCCCGCTACTCTGCAACGGTAAAGAATGCACTAATGAGACAATACTTCAGGCCTCACTCGTTGCCGGGGAGACAACCAATGCCAAGATCTTGACCCTCCGATCCATCTCATCGAGCATGTTTCTGAAAGAAATCCACATTAGCGATATATACAAGAGGAGTCTGTGCAGAGTAAGCCACTGCTGAGCTTCTGACTACGATTGTATTTCGAGTGTAATATTGTTAGATATGCACTAAGTAGTTAAGACTGTATGAAACCCTGGGCTGTGTGCTTCACACCATACTGGTCATATTTTTCTCTCAGTTGGACGAAAACCATAGATTTTTTTCTGAGATTACATATCTAGTTATATTTACTTTAGTACATCCAAATGTCAAAAAGTTATAATCCTTAAAATGTAATTCTGTAATAGCGAGTGTGAGTAAACACGCAGTTCCTCTGATGAGTAACTCTTTTATGGCTCTCCAGTGCGTCATCGAGCCGGGATCTCAGGCCTCCACAAAAACTTAACTTAAACTGTCTACCGCCACATTATTTTAGTTCAGTCTTCACATGTTTGCAGCAATTATTTTCTAACATGTATAATGTGTTTAGACACAAATCAAAACATTTATTTTTATTTTACCCAAACATTAATCAGCAAAAAGGGTTTCTATATTTCATCCATGTATATATATATATATATATATATATATATATATATATATATATATATATATATATATATATATATATATATATATATATATATATATATAAATAAATATCAATATATATATATTGGCCTATTCCATGGAAGATATGTTTGCGTGTCACAGTAAGAGCCCCAGGTGTTAATAATAAAAGTAATCATAGAAAATTACATTTAGCTGCTCCAGTGTCAAGGTCGTGGTATTGTGCACGCACGGTCACATTAATGCTATTAGTAACACCTGTGATTTTCTCAAAATAACAAGTAAAAATGTCTTCTGTAAAAACATCCTATAAAAACCTTAAATATATATAAAGATCAATGAATAACTTAAACTTACATTAACTGTAATGTGCACATATTGGAAAATTGATGGAGATCCAGCATGCTGTTTTTTTTGTGTTATCGCCGTTGTTTCCTTACCGTGAGGTCTGGATTCCTCTCTGCTCCAGACTTCACGGACACATGCCTGTCAGCGAGCAGCGAGTCTGCCCCAAGCTATAGCAACACCATCGATCCGAACACACAAAAATCTCCACACAGCTGTGGGTCAATCGCCTGTCATACACAACCTGTGACGCAGTCTGACATTATTTTCAAATCCATATCAACAATAGATATTCATGGTGTATACAGCTTTAGTCTTCACTGAGTAAAGATGCTATCATTCCTTTCTCTGGGGCATCAGAGGTGGACACCAGTAAAAACTAAAAACATAGTCACTCCTGAAGAGCCGTTCTCTGTAACACAAAGAAGTAAACAAAACAAATGTAAGTTATGGCAGGTTCACCCTCCACTCCATCTTTGCCTAAATGCCCTCGAGTACCCTAAAGAACAGGATATAAATCTATCTATCGATTGTTTCACATGCTATCAAAAGTATTGACAGCCTTTGTCATAAATTAAACAGAGATTGGAGAATATAGTATTATTGATGTCTGCCCTTTTAAAAGCTTTAGGAAAATGTCAGCATATATGCAGTCCTGTTAAGAACATACTGTGCTAATATTATTTTACATTTATCCAGCTAGTAAAACATTTTAAACAATATTTTCGAAACAGAAGTTGCATAGGCTAGTGTAGAGTTTCATCACAATCAAAGATAACACATTGAAATGCAAATTATTTAGTTTTTCCCCCTGTTTTTTAAGATCGCATGATTGCTAGATGCAATAAACATTCTCTACATCAAGACTATGTGCCTTCTAAATTTTACTGAGCAATAACAAGACGAACGATCCTGTTAAGAATCTAGGCTGAATCTTGCCGACAATACAGATGCAATTTAAAAATAATCTTGAAATTTAAAATGCTCAGAAACATACTCAGGATTACACATGCGCCTCTGGCCCTAATTCACCTGAGAGAGAAGGCCACAAGGGTGTGAGGGAGAGGAAGACGTGTGTGTGCGTGCGATATGCAGCTGCTACTAAAAGTCAGTGTTTGCAGCGAGAGGAAGACAACAAAGACGGAAAGAGCAAGTCAGAAAATGTGAAGACAGGAAGAGAGGGACTAGAGGAGAAGGGCAGGAGTATCAGAGCTCCAGGAAACACATGACGTGCAGGATCTCACTCTAGCAACACGACCTGCAGCCTGAGGCATGTTATTGCACTTTGCAATTGCAACGAGATGTGCGATGTACACACGGCAAACAGATGTTTATGTTAATTTATTTTATACATCATTTTTATTCTATTTTGCGAGCTGGCTCGGCGTCACACTGCCGTGGCTCAAACGGAGCCATCATTAATGTGATCAGTTACACCGGTGCTTTTCCCCACTGTGACCAGTCAAAATGCCTGTTAGCTGATAAAAGTGTGACCTCTACCATCCGAAACGGCTTCGACGAAACTAAGAGGAGGGTCAGACAGACGTCAATCAAGCTCAGTCAGCAAACACACTCCTCCGCCGGGCTGTAATCCGGCACAGGAAGTCATCTTTGAGGGTGGACCTTATTTATGAGCTTCTGATGAAGCTGGCTGTCTCCGACCTCTCCACTCCATTTAATGTCTCCAACTGTAAAAGCCGACGTTTTTAGTGTAAAGCAACAAGAGACATGCTGCCCGTTAGCTGCTTGTAACACCAGTGCCTGGATGGACCGTGTTGATTGTTTAAAGTGCTGTGTTAGTGTTGGTGTCTTTACTCTCCGGCCTACAAAACACTAAAGTGTTATTATAAACAAAACGTGATTTCTTTAACCTTTTTTTCTCATTAGTTGATGTAAAGGTTAAGACACAAACTATTGAACTATATGAAAACAAACCCTAACCCCTAGTAAAACTTGCTAACTTCTTACACTATGTCAGATACACTTATAACTGTGTTTTCCTCCATGAGGAATGGACATGTCCTCTCTCATAGCAGGAGATTCAGACAGGACAAGTGTCTGCAGATGACTTCATCAACATATGCGAGAAAGAAATTGATCCACTCAGTCAAGCTAAATTTGCCAATTTTGTCGGTTGTTCAGAAATGTAACAGTATAAATATTCCATGAAGCTTTTATAAAAGGTCTATCCATAATAACATTGTATGTTGAAGCAAAAGAAGAAACAGAAAATCCTCCATTATAAAAAGGTAATAATGTCTGAATGAGCTTTTTCATCCATCTTCCTACATGACAGCTGTTATAATAACATTAACCAATATCATAGCCACCTTTTTTGCTCCCTGTTGTATAACGTCTGCACCTCCTGCCCTCTGTATCTTCTGCAGAAATGTTCAGGTTTGAAATATTGATGCTGTTTTTTTTTTTTTTTTTCGAACACAAAAGCTGTGCTCCTGCAATAACGGAGGGCCCTTCTTTGTGCTTTGAGTAGTGTGCCTTGTATCTGGTAGACTCAGGCTTTTGTCAAAGAGCTGCATATCAAAAAGAAGAAGAAAAAAAAAATCTCAGAGATGCTGAAACTAATTTGTGTGCGTGTCTGACAGTGGAGATTAATTTAGCCTTGATAACTCCCCGTCCACACTTATACGTTCATATAAGTACACAGTCATTGCAGCTTGTGTACGACTGCTCTTCTTCCATCAAGACCACTCACAAGGATTTTTAATGTTCCCCACTCTCTCCGCTCTGAAATATCCTTGATGAGGAGGCCCTGCGTTCTGTGAGCGAGACCACACTGCGGGGGGGAAGTCACGAACGATTCCTGCCATGTCACGTTGTCATCAGGGTGTGACATAAAAGCCTGTGACGTCTGACATTAAAAAAGGTTGCATGTAGACGACTCCTTCCACAGCCGCCATGGCTCGGAGCCTCAAAGGAATACAAGCCATCATCCAATCACACTGGCGGACAGAGGGGAGCCAAACAGGAAGTGATACACACCGAGCGGTGTGGCTCTGGTCCTCGATTGGACTGCGTCGTGACATTATTGCCTCTGACAGCTCAAATCTGGATTTGGATGCTGAGGACTCATGATGATGAAAAAACGTTAGCTTGTTTTATTTGACAAGGGGCTTGTTAGCAGTCGGAAACACGCACTCATCGGGGAACGATGTTGTAAACCGCTGAGGATGGAGAGTGACGGCACGGACAGGAATTGTGCTATCTGGTTATGGGATCTGATGGGGCATCTGTTATTTTGCAGCTCTCCCGTCTATGACACACACAAACGCGCACACACACATTTGCCTGATATGCTGTGATGTACAATTTTCAGGCATTGTCTTGGCAGGCATTTTTTTCTTGTGTGTGTGTGTGTGTGGGGGGGGGGGGGGGGGGGGGGGGGGCTCAGTCAGCACTTCCGCATGCTGTCCAGCTGACATCAGGAGGCCAAGAGCGACTGTATACCAGCCAGCCAGGCAACCCCCATCCACAGCCCTGTGAATCGAAGCATCCATACGGGTCCTGCCTTCTGCTCTCTGTCTCCTTTCCTTTCACCATTTTTCCTTTATATCAGTGCACGTTGTTTTCTTCCTCCCCGTCTGCCTACATCTCTTATGTCCTCCTTATCTTTCATCAGCTATGCCTCTCTGCACTCTCTTTGTCCATTTCTCTCTTATTTCCTGATATACTTGTCATTCTCTCTGTGCCTTCTTCTCTGGCCTCTTGTCATTCTCTCCCTACTTCTTCCTCTTTACCTCTGTCTCTCCGCATCTGTCTCCATCCCTTGCTCTCTGTCTCTCACTCTCTCTGTGCAACCCTTCCTCTCTCCTTCCTCTCTTTCTCAAAGTGAACACTGCCTCTCCTTGTCCACAGTCAAAGCCTCTCCTCTGTCCTCTATGCACCGTTTTGGTGAGCCACTGCAGGCCTGCCGCTCAGTATGCACAGTGGCCACGTGGCCCGACAATGGCTCATTTCAACCTCAATTTCCCCCGAAATGAATGGGAGCCCACCTCGGTGCACGCGGCATGCCTTTTAATTGGCCCAAGTTAGATTCAAACCATTAAACCACTGATGTCGACACATCTCCACCGCGCCCATTGGCCTCTCTCTCCTCCACCCCCATTCACACACACACACACACACACACACCCTCTTTCCCTCTCTGGCTGCCAGAACATAAACGTCTTATCTCTCGGCCCCAACCGTGCACAGACGCCATGAATATTCAGCAGGTTCCATCTCCGTTTCGGCAGACAACAGTAGGCGCATGCAAGCAATTTCTTGCATACCCACACACACACACACACACACACACAGATAAAAACACACAAATATATAAAACACACACAGACCGGGCCTTTCTCCTGCACCCACTCTTTCAAAACGGGCATTGTTTACGCTTTGCTGAGTTTAGCTCGTTTGTCTCTTTCCCCTCATTTGCTACAGCGCGAGCAGTGTATATCTGAGAGATATTGATTAAAAGCCGAGAGAGAAGCACCACAAGCGTTCTCACAATGTGCAGATATTAGCCCATTCTGTGGACACCAAATCAACATTTTTCACTTTAGAATATCAATAAGACTTACCTGTTTCCAAGAGAGTGGCGAGGGAAGCATGGAACAGAGAGAGAGAGAGAAAGGTTTAGGTTTTTGCTCTGCAGTATCAGAGCACAACATGACCGTGTATAGTGCGTGAGGATGTGTACTTATACAGTTTGTAGGCATATCGATCATGTCATTTTCTGTTGAAAAACATGATTATTGTGTTATCTATCAACAGTAGTTAAGATAAATCCAAAGGACACAACCTTTGACACAGAGGTTAGCTGATCAAAAATTAGAACAATGTTTTCTTCATTGTATCTGAAAACAAACAATATGAATAAACGGCTAAACCGATAATAAAAAAAAAAGGTTAACGAAGACAAAAGATCTACTTTGCCCGATACAAATGTGCTTGAAGAATGGTATCTGTTCCGATCAGTCAGTCATTAAATAAAGACCAGATTAATCAGCGAGTGCCCGTGGCATGAGCTACACAACCTTGTCTAATCAGAGGCGAGGCTGGGAACCAGGTGTGTTTCATCTCTCTGAAACACAGCCTGAACCCAGCCAAGAAGCCCGGCCCCAGCTCTACTCCAACAGCCCTTTGAAATATTTCACTCCAAATTCACAATAGCCCAATCCCCCCGTGGATGTTGTCAAAGATGAAAGAGGTAGCGTGCACTGGCGCTCTGTCCGCACTGCTCTCTCTTTCTCTCTCTGCTCATTCTCTCTGGAATAGAGAGAAAAAAGAAAGTGAATACTCAAGCAGCTCCTGCACTCTTCAACCATTTTACACTACCTGCTTTGATCTCCTTACAGCATGCCGCCGTCATAGCAACGGATCAAAATCTCATTGTCTTTGTATTAGAAGCTTTTCCCCGTCTTTTACCCTAGTTTGACTCGCATGCATTTATTTGCTTGTCTAAGCCGTCCCTCTTCTCCCTCGGTGACTCTCTACGGCTCTCATCCTCCAGATGCTAGGAGGGTTTTCCTCCTCGTTTAGCTCGTTAGTCTGTGGCGGGAGCCGGCAGGATCAATTACGGGGGAATGTGAGCTCGCATCTCGGTATCATTACCCAGCAAAAACCATATTAGTTCAGTCTGAGGGGAACACATGGGAAGTCTGATTATTACACCAGCCTGCCAGCCAGCTAGCTACTGTTCCTGCTCTTTGGCAGCATCTGCTACTGATCTCCAGCCGGTACCGGCCTCACGCACTCCGTTACGTTCTGATCGAGAGATCCTCTCATGTCCACTTTGATCAGACTCAAAATCTTAACTGACAACAAAAGGCACAGTAAACATTTTCCTGGTGACACGGCACTGAGTCAAATTCAGAATCAGACTTTACGTAGAGCCGTGTTTCAATGGTTTTTTTCCGGGGGAAGTCATTTTTCTGCTAACGACAGGCTCAAAGAATGAAGCTTGCATTCACAGCAGAAAGCTCAAATACTGAGGACCAGACGCACATTTGTCCTCAGCATTGAGCCGTCCTAATAGAGATGTGGGCTAATAATAATATGAAGAGAGTTTTGGTCTTTGGTGTAAGTTGCATGAATGTATTTTCCTGCATATATTACTTAGTACTATAGAACATCCATCTGCTGAAGAAAACCATTTAATATTATCAAAATCTTTCTTATTTTTGTCAACTGCTGTTTCCAGGCTCAAAGAGGAACTATCAATCTCAACATTTTAAGCCAACATGGGATGAGAGGTCCTTATTTGAACATCACCTCTATCCGCTGAGGAAGATTGCGTGATCCAGCTACTCATGGACTTTGTGGTGAAAAAGTTTTTGTAAACTACTGCTTTCAATCTCAACTGCACATATCGTATCGCACTAAAATTATGTCTATGTGTTATATTTTATTAAAGACATGATGCCCTCAAAAATAGGAGTAACAAAAAAAGGTGGCCAGCTAGCGGAGGTATAACTAGAGATACAACTAACTAACTATACATTTGCTGGAACAAAACGGCCATCACTGAAATTCCATTTCAAGACATTTAAACGCAGAAGGTTATAAGTATTCATAGATTATCATCTTCAGGGTTGCTTTGATGAGTTTTGATCTCTCATCGTCTGCTCTTTATCTCTGATGAACATTTGCGTCATTCTCCCTCGTGCATGTTTCTTTCACTCTCTTCCTCAATCTCAATAACTCACATCTGTTTCTCTGTTGTTCTGTACTGCCCAAATCCCCTTTGTTTCACACTCTTCATCCCTCTCGCTCTCTGTCCCCATTTCAGTATTTGTTTCTATTTATTTCTCTTTCTCTCACTCTTTTCTTCTCCTTCTCGCCTCTCCCTCTGAGGGCCGACTGAGGGAGTAATCCAGCCTCCTAGACAGCTGCACATCACCAGCTGTCTGAGGAAGCTGCACACTCTCACTCCTCTTCCTCCGTCTGACTCCCTTCCTCCTTCCTTGTCTTGCCTCCCTCAGCCTCTCCTGGCTCATCTGAATACACAGTGGGTGCAGCCAGATGCAGCCTGTCACTGGTGTCGGATTGTGACACAAATTACCTCTATTTGATGGTTAATGGAGCCATTTAGTGTCAACCAATGATGCACTATTACATGAGAAGAAAGGGATTTTACTTCAGTTTAAACTATACTCCCATAGAACGACCAATTCATATTTAATATACAGGCTTATGGTGATCTTGGTATTCCTCAATGCATTGATGTCATTGATTAGAAGGCAAGAAAGAAAGAAAACAAATGGATATGTTCCGGGTGACCATAATTTCTCGATTTGATCTTAATATTTCTATCTTTTTTGGTAAAATTGTGTATTTGTTGTTCAAAGTGCATCCTTGTATTCTGTAATGCACTTTGTAAATACTGTTTTGGAAAAGTTTTTGTCAATTTTGACTATGATTTTTACTGTTATAGTTGTTAATAGCTGTTCATTGTTGTCATGTCTCAGATTTACAAAATGAAAAGATGGTTAAACCAGTCCCACCCTCCACTACATCTCTGGTGCTCGTGGTACACAGAGACACGGCTGACTTCATAATGCATTATTTAATGATGGGGATCATCCAGGTTATCGGTGAACAATAGCCAGTTGTTTCACAGTATGGGATTATAGAGGACCACATGCTCACACAAAATAGAAGTCTCTCCAAATAAATAAGGAATAAATGAAAACCTCCCTGTTAATGCAAAGCATGTGTAGCAGATTAAAGTCCCATACATGGTGTGTACATTTACAAATCCTTTACTTGGCTTTAGTCCCTTGTAAGTATAGTGAATTTAAAATGTAATCCAGAATAATTACTGCACAGAAGCTACCTTAGTACCTCCAGATATTTGGATTAGTTAAGATTTTAATTCTTCATATTTTAAGTCTTTCATGTCTATTTTTCAGGAAGTCCAAACATCACATTGTGCAAGTGAGATACGTCACAGAGTCTTATCTAAAATGTCATTAGTGACAGTGATTATTTTTGCAAAACATTCAAAATGACAATTAAAAGTATCATCTTTAGGACACTCTGCCTTTGGCGTAAAACATTGTAAGATGCAGTGCAACGGGGCATGCACGATTATCCTCATAGCAACTGATTTACCCAAATTCACTTTTATCCTCTCATATCTATCGGGCAAGGCTGCGTGTGCTCTCTGCTGGCATCACATGGTTTATGCATTTCTCATGTGTGTGGATAGAGGACAGAAGAGGAGCGGGAAGAAGGGCAAGGGCTCATGAGGTATAAAGAAGAATTTTAATGATGGAGTGGATGGGACTGGTAAGAGAAATCCATTCGCCACAAGGTCACAGTTTCCATTCGTCAAGGATTAATTAATTAAAGATTGCATTCTGGGATGGTGTACATGAAGCAAAGGTCACGTTGCACTGGCTTGCTCCTGCCATAATTTCACACTTTGGGCTGAAAAATTCTGTGACAGATTCAGGACTTTGTTGAAGTTTCATTGCCGACAGGAAAACTTGTTAAAGGTGACTTTCAGTATTAAAGGAAGTCCAGTTCTATGAAACAAGCTTTTGATCTCTATTGATGTCTCATGAAACAAGTGTATATTTTTGACCAGTATTTAAGCAGATTGCTAACAATGTAGTCTAAAAATCGTGAATTCAGCATTGTGACTTAATTATACAACTTCATAATAATGTATTTATTAATACTGTGTCTAATAAATACATCTAAATGTGTGTCAATGGTGCTAGTTTAATATACACAAACCCACAACATTTCTGTGTCTTTCAGCTCACTGTTTTGGTTTCATGGCCCACAATGCACTGTTTTTATTCTTTCTTACCGCCCTCGTAATTGTTAGATGCATCAGATGCAGCCGCTTTCAACAAAAAATCTTGGATAAACCTACGGCACGAACAGCAGCAAAGGACAGACACATTAGCAACTAGCTAGTTAACATAGTAGAGCATTTAGCAGTAGAGACAGATATTCCACCCATGAGGTGGTGGGTGGAGACCAAAGCAGAGCTAAAAGGAGAGTGAATATTGGACTTACATTCACCAAGTGGCCAAAAATATGACAGAAATGAATTATTATGTTGTTCCATCGTGTCTGTGATGTGTAAAGAAACATTCCCAACAACTTTTTAAGGTGTCAGGCTTGATGTGCTGCCTCCAAGTGTCCAGAATAAAAACGTTTATGCAAGTTGAAGCTATACATTACTCAATATTTAGTTGCTGTGCTTGTTTATCAATTGTAAAAAAATAATAATTTCTTAGAGCATATTGATTGGTAGCATGACTGTGCTGTGGACCTGGTATTACTTCCATTTTGATAGTCCAGTTCTTAAACCTGGAGGATGTGGTTAACTCTAAACCTCACCCTACTTTCAACAAAGAGATACCAGACAACAATATGTGTATGCTCCTTTTACAATATTAGGAGAATAGCTTGAACATCAGTTTATCAATAGCACTAGATTATCGAAAATAAAGTATTACTTTTTGCCTCAATAATCAAGCAACTTTCCTCTCTCTCACACACACACACACACACACACACACACACACACACACACACGGGAGATTAGTCACTTCTCACTGGGAACTTAAACAGACAGTCAACCACTTAACCAGTCTAATTGGGGTGATTTCCAGTGTAAGATTTCATTTGGCAACTGATGACAAGCCTCACGTGACTCCTCCTAACAGAAATAAGGGAGATAGAGACATTGTTGCCACAGAGACCGCGAACGAGACACTACAGGATTTGCATAGGGCTTAATTTGATCTACTTGAGATTGCAACTTCCTTCCACTTGATGTAATTAAACCGAGAGATGTGACTAATTAAGTTGACGGTGAGAAACGAGAGCGCGGCAAAGGCGGCGGAGGCAGATGATAGTAAATATTGACAAGGGGAGTTGATTGGGAGCGAACAGTACCACCGTGTGAGGACTGTGAGGGCTGGAGCAGTGTCAGGGCATTCAGCATTCATCACGCAGACGATGATGTGAATGTGTGTGTTGTACATGTGTGTGCTGTCTGTTTGTGTATTTCAGAGTGCATGTGAGACGCGGTGGAGGTGAAAAACTTAGGCAAATACAATGAATGTGTCTGTATGATGAATGTTAAGATGTCTATCTTTACACAGATAGACACTCAGTATCTTCATTTGTATCTCTTCTTAAGACTTTTTCTGAAATTATGATATATCGTTGTCTCTAATGTAATTATTTTCACTAGCGGATATCTTGATCCTCGTCACTTTTATCATGTTTTTATTGTAAAGCAATTTTTAACATTGTTTTGTAAAGGCACTATACGTAAAGTTATTATGAGTATTCTTATTCATGTTCTTCTTATTATTATTGTGTGTAGGTGTGAACCGTGTCCTGACCACCTGCTCCACCAAAAGGGCATTGTTTGTTTTAACGACTATGGCACCTGAATAAACTGTGTTACAGAAATTATTGTCAACTGGCTGAGACAGGTATTATGACTGACTAACATGTTCCTAATTGGGTTTGTTAGCAGTTAGCTCTCCAGCTACATTAGTGTACTTACTAACCCTTTAGCACAGGCACATTTTCCCTGTTAAAGGGATTTTTGGGGGGATTGTTAAGCTCCTTGAGGCAAATTTGCTATTTGCAATTTATAGCTACTTGACTTGAGTACTCACTATGTGACCAAGGTCCTAGCACCTTTGCCGCCTAAACATGTGCAACACAGGTAACTGTGTGGAAGAGAAACGCCACAGTCTGTACACGTCCACAAATTCCTGAGAAGAGCTCTAATCAGACAATATAAGTGAAAACACCTGGAGGGCCTTCAGACACTAAAATAAGGCCCTGGAACTTTGTTCAGGATAAATGTGAGACCACCTGACTGTCCCAGTGACATGCTAGCTGGTGACCCAAATGTAAATGGGCCTCGATTGAACCCGGGCTAATCGGCAGTAACAACCCATAAAACACAGCACAGGTGTGCCAAGTCTGCTCTCAGTCATTAAAAACCTATATTCACACACACACACACAACTATGCAGCTACTGTCCTTATATGGCATGTATTTGTCCTCACACACTGAACGCATCCCACCGAGAGCCTCTTAACCTGTTACACACACTCATATTCATATCCAAGAGGCCTGCCTATTAACATTTGGCAGCTGTGTTTTCCCAGATGAAATACTCAGGTCTGAACCACTAAAGGTCTACTGAAATGTTGAGGTGTATACTGTAATTGCCAATCTGTGCCGAGCCCAGAGGCCTCGTTCACTTCATTTAGGCCTTTTATGGTGCCGCAGCAGACGGAGAGGCTTTAAAAGTACATAAAGGAACAGATGTTAACATCATGGTACTGGTCTGCTCTGCCTTGTTCTCTCTTTCTCATTATATCTACCTGCCATATCTATTTGTTTATTAGACTTGCATCAAGGCAATCACATAATAGTGTCAGGATAATAAAACTCAGTTTTACTTTTATTTGGCTTCCATCAACTAAATGATAATTTTTTCCATCTTATGACATTCACGAACATTAGATATAATCGCTGAATGTGATTTATTGGGTTTAAATGGAGCCACTCAGCAAAGCAGAGCAGACAGCACCCGCACACACTTTTACCTTTAATTGAATTTTAATCTGTGTTTGCGGTCACAAATCATGCAGTGCAGGGTAATTATCTATTAACGATAATGTTATTGGATTTATATGGAAATGCCCAGGCAGCAAACTGAACTTGTTGCGTGGTCATCAACACACACACTAATCAGCGGATGTTGCAGGCAGGGGCAGATGCTTTTTCTTTTTTTCTTGAAGGATCCTGGCCAGTCAACAGAGCTGGTTTCTTATGTGCAAAAAGCAGATACAAGACAATGCCAATTCTGCCTCCATGCTGCCTATCTGCCCTGTGATCTCCCTCTCCCTCTCCCTCTCTCCCTCTCTCTCCCTCTCTCCCTCCCTCCCTCCAGTGGTCTCATTAGGGCGGGACTGTGAAGGGAAGGTGAGATGGTTACTGTGACAACAGCAGAGAATGACGGGCCGAGTGGCAGAGCAGTGTATGATTGTGTGCAGATTTGCACTTGTGTGATTGCAAGATGCTATTCCACAGTATTCATTATGTTTGTGTATTGCACAGTAAATGTCCCTGAAGGTGGCTATTTTATGCAGTGTTTCGATGGACAATAAAGTCTTGGAAGTCGGCTTCAACTCAGTAGTGATTATCACTTATTTTGTCTAAAAAAACACAGTGAAGCAGTTGAGTTGATGTATGTTTGCAGAGGAGGAGAGAAGAGGCAAAACAAAATGTAAAGACACAACGGGGCGGACCAGAATGGCGCAGTATGGAGCACCACTGCAAAAAACAAGATAGAAGACAACAAAACATCATTGCATAATTGAGTAGGCCATCCATTAAAGTCCTTATCTATTTCAGGGGAATTAGGCACACAGAATCTGCTCACTGCTCCACAGTGCCAGGAAATGATAGGCAGCACTGAGGGGCAGAGCTAAGATTAGACCGGAGTGATTGACAGGTTCATAGAGCCAACTGGAAGCCTGCCATTCCTCCCTTAAGATAGTCTCCTTACAGTAATGAAGCAGAGGGAGCCAGCTCTACATGAGGGCATAAGCAGCCAAGGAGATAATGAGGAAGTTGAGGACATTCTGTGCAATCCTTCCTCTGTCTATCTTACTCGCTCTCTGTCTCTGCTTCTCGCTCGCGGGTTGAAATAAAGAAGAGAAAATGTCACCGCAGCCTTGGCAGTGTGACATCGACCTCTGACCTTAACTGAGTCTCTTCACTAGTGAAAACACACACAGGAACGTGGGTTGACGCCATCTTTAGAGGCCTGGGAGGAGTCGATGTGACAGAGTAAACAGCCCTGTGGGGAGTCTGTCGTGTGGATGCTGCCTCCTGTGGTGTGGATGACCTTTCCAACGCTACCCAGCTCTGCAAGACTCTGATAAGACCAGCTGGAAGGTGACAAAATACCCTTGTGGTGGACACAATAGCCACACTGGAGACACACACAGGGGTAAAACACACACAGGGGGCAACCAGCTGGCCTAGAAATATAATTTGACTGAGGTCACTGGTTCAATTTCCGTTTCCAACAGCAGGGTATATTCCAGGTCAGACATGGCAGCTGGAAGCTAGCTGGCACTACATCTATGATGCCAGCAAGAGTGCTGAGGCACTTTGTAGAAAGGCTCTGAGCCCACGAACACTCACAATGCACTGTGATGACCTTCTGTTGTACAGAGAAAGATCAACCATCAATACATGTATGTTAGCTTTGTGTGGAAAATAAATCTTCTGCTATGTGATTGGTACCTTGACAATAATTGAATGCTATGTGAATATGCAGTAAGTCTGGGTACATGCAAACTGATATCAGCAATAACAAATACATGTTTCTAAAAGAACAGGAAGAAAAATGAGAAGATAAGATAAGATGCGATATGATAGCCCCAAGGGAAAGCCAAAAAGCATTTGGAGGACTTTGATAATAAAAAATGTCCTTTTCAACATTAATTAGCTTCAGGGAATTCAACAAGAGTCGGAGAGTGAGAGGAGGAACGTTGAAAATGAAAGATGAAAGGAAAAGATGAGAAGGCCAGTGTGCCTGCATTAAATGGAGCAGAATATGTAAAAGCACAGCTTGTGTGACACACTGACACGCTACGCTTCCTTTTAAGCTCCCTGTTCTGGCTCAAATACCTTCTGTGAACCAACCTGCACCTACAAACATGTAGCGTACGCATACATGTATAAGACACACACACACACACACACACACACACACACCCTGTCTTTGGACTATCTAAAGCACAGAGGTGGTAACAGGATCAGACTGAATGAATGTGTACTGGCCACATATACTGACAGGTTCACCAATAGTAACATAGCTGAGTCCAATCCAAATGACCAGACATTAACACTCTCTCACTCACACACACACACACACAAATTGAACCAGTAGTAATCTGATTATGCAGCAGCTGTCACAGATGGCTTTCATTGCCTTGGTAGTCACCACACACACACACACACACACACACACACACACAAACACATATGTCCAAACACAAACTGTACATTCACATACACAAGTAGTTGATCAAGCAATGAGACGGTTTCTGCATTCCGAAGACAGGTCAGACTAATAGTAAACTGTGAGGGAAATTTTAACTGGTCTCAATTGAAAACTGATTTCTGACCTTCATAAGTTAACAAGACCATCTGCGAGAAGAGACTGGCTTTTTATATATAGTTATCTTTAATGCTTTTCATCAGTGCCACCGGGTCCGATTCCAGCAAAATCAGAAGGAATCAGGTTCACCAGAAGTTCCTCCAGCTCAGACTCCAGCAGGGCCTCGGCCGTGGACAGACCCAGATCTGCTGCCGCCTTCGACCTGCAGTTGGAAGCTCTGGAGGGAGGTGGAGAGCCCGGCAGCGAGCTACTACAAGGAAAATTAAAGTGCCTTTCTTTAAATATCCATGCCTGATAGAGTGCTGCAGGAAGAAGTCTTAAAATACGGAAATTAATTAACATTTTTGCACTTGCAGTTCCATTATCTCAAAGTCAATGTTTTGAGTAGTTTGTAGTTAGGTGGCTGAAATAAGTTATGTGGTTAACGCAAGCATGCAATATAAATCCAAAGGAGATAACCCTCTCGGGAATTTTTAGGCTTTAACGGGTCTTAAGATACACAGTTGCTAACAAGCGACTAAATGAGATGCGTCAGGCCGTCTAGTCCGCCTTTGCCTCTTATCGCTTTTTGATTTCATCCATTTCAGTCGCGAGGGACAGATGTAGATAAAAGAGAGACGAGGATCAGGAATGAAAAAAAATCCAAAGCCTGGATGTGAGTAAGAAATTTAATGTGCAAATCACGCAGCAGCTCAATATCAGCAACTTGTTTTGAATCCTTTCTACACTGATTGCACATTATAGACAAATGCAACAAGGTAGATAGAACTTAGTCAATAAGGATGAAACATACTGGGTGGTTGATCTCCTCCATTTAAATAACACACACACACACACACACACACACACACACACACACACACACCACCAGTTCATTTCTTTCCCGACTCTTTTCATATCTCTCCATTTCATCCCATTTCTTTTCATATCAGAGCTAATGGGAAAAAATGGAAATGTGCCTGTCAGTCAGACAGCCGTCAGGCACGATATCAGGAGCAGGATTTTCCTTTCTACTGTATTGAAAACATGTCTCATGACAGATGAGTCACAGAGCCACCGTCAGTTGGTCAGTCTGCAGACAGCAAGTCAATCAGTCAGTCAGCAGAGAGTCTGGATTTTAGTGGGTCAGTCAGTTAATTAGTGAGCCAGTGAACCAGCCATGTGGCTGTGTTAGTTAGTAATCCAGCCAGCCAGCCAGTCGGTAAGTCTCCACTTAAGTCAGTCATTTAGATGGCCAGCCAGACAGTCAATTAGAGTCAATATGTTAATCACTGACTGCTGTCAGTCAGCACGATAATGATGAACCAACAGTTCATGAAGGACAATCTCACACAGCCAGATGTTTCTTCAGAGCTGGTTTTAGAATATGACGACACGTGAACAGATTCAAGATCAAACTTTCAACTGGAAATAAAGCTGGAAAGGCCAGCAATATTGGTAAAAATATTGTAAAGCATTTACAGTAATAGGAAGGAGGGAAACCGAGGTTGACCCTCCATTAACACTGGAGGTAAAAGCCACTATTTCCCTAGAAAACACCTGCTAGCCAGACTAACAGATCAAGAATTAGCAAGCAGCTGGAAACTGTTTGCTCTTGTCTAGTGCGAGTGTTTCCCGTTGCAGCAGGGGGGGGGAACAGACTGCATAATGCCAAGAAAGAAAGAAAAAAGAGAGCGAGAGGCAATGTGAGGCCTCTGTGATCACATCCACGCTGCACATCAAAAATCAGAGGCAGAAAACGTTCACTTTCATCATCTGAGAGTCGTTTGCTGAAGGGAATTGCACTTTGTCGTTGTCTTTGACTGCGACGGGGAAATTGTGTATGTGTGTGTGTGTGTGTGTTTTTGTGCATATGGGTGTTCATTAAATGTAGGTGTATGTGTCAGTGTTCCTTTGCATGTGTGTGTGTGTGTGTGTGTGTGTGTGTGTGTGTGTGTGTGTGTGTGTGTGTGTGTGTGTGTGTGTGTGTGTGTGTGTGTGTGTGTGTGTGTGTTTAAGATGACACGGGGTGGTCGCACTTACAAACAGAGTGGCATATGGTGCCTTGCTTTTTGGCAATCACGAGTGACAAGTGAGCAGGGGAACCAACAGTGACTGCAGTGTGTGCTGAGGGGTTGGGGGGTAGCAATGGGAGGGCTTTGCTTAACGATCTCATCTGTGCGTGTGTGTCTATTTCCACCCTTAGGCAATACAGTACTGTTTTATGTAGATGAATGTGGAACAGGTCTCGTCGTTTAGCAGCGTTATATAAATACATTATAACAATACTGAGCAGGAGCTCAGCACAGAGCGGTTCTGAACGTCAACAGCTGCCTCAGGGAAAACATTTTTTTTCCTTATTGCGTTCAGATTGAAAGATTAGAATGTTTCACAGTCCCACCACCCCTCCACCTTTCACTGCCAACCTCACAAACAGACACCCTCCTTCCTACAGTGCTAATTGCAGGCCCCAAGAGGCACCAGGATTGGGCCCTTAGAGAAATGTCCAATTTGTCGCCTGGTGTCTTCTGGGTGAGGAAATGGTTGACTAACGAGCACCCTGCTCTTCATCCAGCTGATTCACACATCTGTCAATATTATCTGATTTAGAGGCATTAGTCCAGAGTTGTGTTTAAACCTGCATCCTAAATGGAGGTAGAGTAAAAAACAATGTCTTTATTTGTCTAAAGAGTAAGTATTTTCAGGAAGATCTACATTGTGAGAAACCTTTTATTTCTTGTGCACATAAATGTGGGTCGCTGATGTGCCCACCAACCCTGTGGGTTTCCTGCATCAGAAGGCATGTGACACAACAATGCATGGATTTGAAGCCCATTCTTATGACACAAGGGGCTGCGCTTCGCATCGAGCCGCCCCCTCTCTTCAGGGCGTTTTCAGGGCAGTTCTGTTTTCATGCTGAGTGCCTGCTAACCTTGTGCCTAGGAGATAGCAAAGTCTGGTTACTCTGGCCCAGTGGAGGTGATGTTGCCTATAGGTCTATGTATAACTCTTCAAGGAGACCTGTAGGTCATTGGGATTAACAAGTAGTTTAACTAGCTAATCCTCACCACGCACAGGACTGCATTTAGACCCTAAACATACAGTCTTACTGCAGAGTCCACTGTAGCCAGGTCCCTTACCGCTGCACACGCTGCTGGACAGGAGGCAGTGGCACATCTGCATTTAAAGTGACAGGCACTGAAAACAGCCATCTGAAGGAGAGAGGCACCAAACATGCTGCATTTGTGAGGTATTTTCTATTTTCTGCTAAACTCTTGGACCTCAATTGTATGAACTTCTTAAAAGAAAAGGAAAAAAACAGATGACCATTAATTCAGATTAGCCTGGACTATAACCCTCCGTTCAGTCCAGCAGGGTTCTGAGTAATGTAGAGAGAATTATATTAGCTGGCGTTAGCAGAATGACAGCTATTGTGAATCTTGACGTGCATGGCGGCCATGCTGATTGCTGCCTCACTGTATATGGCCCCGACCTCCTGGATAATAAGAGACTATTTTTAGATCTGCAGAGAGGGGGGGGGGGGAGATTGAGAGAAATGGCTGAGAAGAATAGGGACGAAGTAGAGAGGGAGTAAAGGAGGCAAGAGAGAAAGGGAGATTGCATTGACAATTGTGCAACACTGAAGTAGCGGAGGGTAGACAGGAAAATGTTATGGGCAACCAAGCAACTAACAAGCTTGAACCTCAGCACTCTGCATAATGCGACAGCTCATTACCGCCCAATTAGGCATTACAATGCCTTGCTTACTGAGGTTTATTGATGCAAATCAACCAGGAAAAGATACCCTGGTGCCAAAAAAACAGGAGGTGAAATTGGATGAGAATTTGTCGAAAGTACAGGCTCTGTGGCAGTTCAATCAATTTACAAAGTCTCTGCGGGGGAGGTTATCCAAATTAGTATGTGATTTTGACAATATGGAGATGATTTATTTTCATCCTCTTATTATCAAGCAGCTGAGGTTTCCTCTGATGATATTATGATGACCCTTTTTACAGCATAAGGCCACACGCTCTGTTCAGTGATGTCATTAATTAAACCATCTGTCTGATACGTGGCATGCAACAGCCTCCTTTACCTCTTCCTACATCCTACACCCTCACAAAATCATCACACACACGCACACACACACACACACACACACACACACACAGAGGGGCCTAATGTTCGCTCCTGCAGACAGCCACCAGGACACTTTAATTTCTTTATTTTCTTCTGGACTTCTAATTCCCCTCCTCCCATATGCTGCCTTCATGGATTATCACATGCTACTAAACTCAGTCTGGATCAGGCCTGAGGTAATTACTTTAAATACATAATACTGGGTGTGTGTGGGGGGGTGCTGCTGACACACCATGCTACACTGCATTGATATTTAAGACAGTTGCGGGTGAATATGAACAAATATACATAATTAATACACAATTGTACTTTTCAAGTCTGTTGACACATGTTGTGCATCAAAAATGGCAACAAACGTATTCAAATATAGACTTCCCTCATGATTAGCAAGACTAAAACATTTGCCATGAGGTCAACCACATATATGCGGAAGCACAGTACATTTGAATGATTTGAATGTTGTTTGTTGTGTTATTAATATGGTTTTGCAATATTATTTTTATAAATTTTTTCCAGTTGTCAAATATTCAAAACTGCAGCTCTGTCTTCTTTGAAAGGTAGTCTGACTCCTCTTTGATAAAGAGACATTTCCCACTAATGTGCCTTTGCCTCACTGCAGGAAGCAGAGTTTAAAACCACTGTGAATATTCTTTAAAATCGGCCAGAACAACACTGTTCACAACACTGGATGTTATGCTCAAGAAAATGATGAAACATATTATGCTAAATAAGACTATAATAAAAGAACAGGTTAAAGGGAAGAGAACAAGCACATGAAGGGAAACATGGAGATGGTTTTGATTTAATTTTGTTATTTTTCTAGTGTTTGCTGTCATGACACCAGATTTGATATACATGAGGCTCATTATAGTTACAGCTGGAAAGCTTGTGAAGTTGACAAGGAAAGTAGTAAAACACTGTGTTTTCCACTAATGATGCATCTGATCCACAACAGATCATAAAAATTGCAAAAATCATAACTCCAGCTTCAAAAAGTACAAATGAATAGTCACACTCCACGACTATCTGTTCACTTATGTTCAACGTCTGAATGTATTTTGTGTTCAGACTGTTAAATCATGCAACAACACTGTGTTCACGCTCAAATAAAGCTCATACAATATGTATTTTTCCATATCTGCTGTATGGTAGATCTCTTTAATATTGCCCGCAATTATAGGCACGGTCAACAACGATGTGTTTGTAACAGCTCCGACTTAAATTAAGAAATTGTGCATCAGGTTTGGTTTGTTCATGTTGCTTCCTGATGATGTGTGGCCTCAATACCAACTGCAGCTGTTTGCATTTGAATAATTCAACAGACAATTACTGTCGTCATACATCTGGAAGTGTAATACGGTCGTTTAAAATGATAGGTCAAGTTCACTCTCACAGGAGCTAACTGTGGTTCCTTTGCTACATCATTTTAGGAGGAAGACAAAGCAGAGAAAAGACCAGTCTCCATTTTGTTTCACTCCCAAGGACACAGAGGAAGGCAGACACTTGCACAGAATCTTGATTTAAATATACCCAATTCAATGAGAGATATTACCGATCACTCACTCACACACACACACACACACACTGCACATCGGCAGTAATAAACAGACATATTCAATATACAAACAACAAAAAAGAGCACACACACTCAGCCTGGGTCGAGCTAATATTCACACGTGTCAGGTGGAACAATCCATTCGGGGTGAGAACAGAGGGGTGCGAGTGTTCTCACAGGTCCAGTGTGGTTGCTTTTAATGGTCCAGTGGTGTCGTCCGATAAAGGGCAGCCATCTATCTGCACCCACCCAGTCAACTCTGACACTGTTTCCAAGGAAACGCCACCCGCGGGAGCCAGAAAGGGAGGGGGGGGGGGGGGGGGGGGGGGGGGGGGGGGGGGGGGGGGACCTTGAGGGAGCATATTCTCCTGTGCTGTCAGAGCCAGGAGCAAGGAGAACAGGGATGGAGTGATAGAAGGGCGGAGGAGTGGCTAGAGATGGGAAGGAGAGATACAGAGGAGGGGTGCACCAGCCACCTCACAGGGGTTAACTTTAATCAGACATGACACACACAGACCTCGGGAAAAAAGAGTGACAAATGCAACTAGAATCACACACTTTCACAGGGAGAGGCGGATTGTCACACACATATGCACAAATGTCATACGCACAGCAGAGACACACATATGTGTGCGCGCAGGCGTCAGTTTCCTGCAGACGGGTATCACGGGACCCTTTGCAAAAATGTGCAGCAAATACAAAAAAAAAATGACACGTCATATTTCATTTTCAGATCCCCTTTTCTTTCGCTTCTCTCCAGATTGTGAAAGAGGCAGAAAAGCCGGTGATGCAAACGGCTGAGAGAGATGCTTTCACGTAGCCAGGCCCACTGAATCATCATCCAGAGACCGGCGCTCACTGTCACCTCCAATAATGTCACACATTAACAACTTTATCATTCATCATATGGCTTGTCAGGTATTTGTTCAGCCTGATTCATTCATATGCAGAGTATACTACCGCTGAAGCTTTGAAAAATATACAGAGGCAGAACACGCAACGTGACAACTTCTTGGCCAACATGTTGGAGTTAATATACCATAAATGTGTTTGGAGCACCGGATATTAAAAACTGCTGAGTACTGAAAGTTGGCATTGAATCTCCAGTCAGATTCATAATCCTGATGACTTATTCCTCGATTTAAATCATACTTTTAGACTGTACTGATGTGAATTTAAGTTCCTGTACAGGTGTGTTGTGTTCAGTCAGTATTGTCTAGAACTTTTGTCTTCAATAAAAAAAGGTTTAAATGAAAAACAATTTTCAAAGTAAAGTATAGTAAAAAATATATTGTTGTGGTATCGGTTCAGAAACTCAAGCGCTCTATAGTTCTATTGTACAGCCTCTTGTTTACTGATTTAAACACTTTGAAAAGTGATATGCTGGAAGATTCTGCACCTTTTCTTTAAATGTAATTTAATTATTCTAGCGGTAGATACGTAGTATGGACTTTGACGCTTCTCCTTATCGGAGTGGATTTGGTTGGAAAGTAATGATTAATGGGAACAATGCATTCATTCTGTTTGGCCTCTCCTGACCACATGCTTCAGTACATTAACTGCAATACTACAAACACACCGTTCTACAGCTATTCTCATCATTATTGTAAATCCTCACTACATAAAAACCAGTCTACACAGCACTAAACCACACTGAACTACGCCGGCCCACAGACGCTAGCAACAATTAGAAGGTGTAATCTCTGCACATCTATCTGCCAGGAGGCCTGGGCACAAACGCTGAGCAGAGAAAGAGAGAGAGAGAGAGGAGAAAATAACCATTATTATTAGCAGACAGGGCTGTCTGCACTGGAGGCCTGATCACCTTCTTTGCACACACAAGCTCATGACACACACACACACACACCTCCTATTTTGCCTTGTAATTTTGACTTTATACGGACAGTTTGGAGCACCACTGCTGTTGTTGTGCAGTCTGTCGCCATACTATAATTGTGATGTTGTAAAACCGAAGGATCATTCATCCATCTCGATGTCCTAATGCTGTCATCCTCCTTCTGCCCGGCTGCTGATTACAGTCTGTGTACTGTCTAACTGTGCAACACTGACTTAATGTTATTTTGCTTGAGCAGAGCCATTGCAGCGACCCAGATGTCCATATACTATAATCTAATCTCAGATGATTCTGGCTCGGTATTGGCTAATCCAACACCACTCTTCCTAATCTGACGTCTAATAGACGACATCTGGACAAGACGACATAGAAAAAAAACACGGCCCGGAGACAATCTGATTGACTTGTTTGGGAACGATAATCTTGTCTGTACAGTAACGTTGTTCCTGTAAGCATGAATTTATCCGCATGTTTAACACTAAATAACACAGACGGTTATCTTTGGGACACACTAATGGTCTGGCGTTTAGCTTTTTTGATCAAATGATTTCACTCAAACTAAAATGGGATTTTTTTTTAACATGCAGATTGAACATTTTACTTGTTTTGGAATTTTGGAAGTAAATAATGATATTGTAAATAATTAAATAGTTAATAAATAGTTATAGTGCACCTCTGCTTTTTCCAGACAGTCGCAGTCTCACTGCATTCACACCTCTGCCTAAAAAGAAATGAATAAATACAGAGTCTATTTCTGCTAGTGTCAACGTGTTTCTTTGAGTGTATAATGGATCAAATCATCAATAATCAATTGAATGTGGCACCTCGCAGGAGCAGCTCCCCTCATTCCTTCTGTCCACTCTGGAGGTGTGATGCGACACCTGATCCCTGTCTTTTTTCGAGCTGCAGGAGACCTTCTCAAAAAGCATAGCAACAGACCTGTCTTCCCTGTAAAAATAGGATTGGCTTCTGTGAGGCCGACTCGACGCCACAGATACAACACACACTTCACTTCATTGATTATGCGCCCGAGCCCCTCAGAGCCCAGCTTTACAAGTGATGTCTTCCCCTCTCCGCCTTGCTCAGTCTCCTCATCGCTCCCATTTTCACCCTCTTGCTCAGATTTGAAGCCATTTACCTCACAACCGCATCAATATTTCAGCCCCTCCTCGATGTGGAGACTTACCCCCCTTTTTTTTTACATTTCTATTGTTTCTGCTGGATAATGAAATGTTAATGCTATTTGGGAGCACGAGAGACAGGCTGTGAACACAGGCCGAAGACAACGATGGAAGCTATGTCGCAAAAATCAAGAAAACTAAGGCCGCCCGCTTGGGTGGATCCTCGCTTAGAATAAAAACATCAAGACTTGAGAGCTTTGATTCTGTACGCATTCTAATTAAGTGGACTTTTCGTTGTGGTTATAGTCGGGACAACTGTTACACTTAATGGCTGAGCGCATTTCCCAGTAACAATGTTTGACTAAAAGGAAAAGACTGTCAATACTGGAGATTTCTTATTGTCAACAAATCCCATCAAAACACCAAAACCAAAAACGAGTGGATCTTGCTATGTATTGTTTGTGGAGCCAAAGCCTGGCTCAAAAACTATTTAAATCACATTCCTTTAGTACGCTGAACACAAGCACTGTAGTGAATTTTGTCTCGATTACACGCAACAAACGTAAATTATTCCACAGCTGAAAATAGTTCCTCCCAAAAAATAAAGTATGAATATATATATATATATATATATATATATATATATATATATGAAGTTTGCTAAAAATCTACAGTGCCCATCTATATTATAATATACAATATTAAATTACTGAGGCTTTTTCAAAATGACACCATATATTCAGGATTTATTTTTAAAGATTTACATCTTCAGTAAGACCAAATAGTCTTGGGGCAGAAGGTACAGAGAGGGAAACTAATGCATTGGTAGTTTTGTCTGTTTTGTCTATTGTGTTGACAGAAATTCACAACTTTGAATTAATTAATTATTAAACATAATTGTTCTGAAAGATCTTTCCAATTTCGGTAAAAGTATAATTTTCTGTTTCACAGATGAAATGTCCCTTACCTCCTGTTATTGCTATGTTATGGTAATGTTGCCTATTCAATGTTGTATTGAGCTGTGAGGGGTGTAGTGGATCTGAATTATGGTGCCATGCATCAAATGATTTTTCAGAAACCACGCTAATAGATAAAATGGAAAATAAAAGGACTTTTTTTTAAGTGAAGACTTCATATTATTTTTTACATTCTTTGGACTCGTGGACATGAGAGCTCTGTGCATCATACGATATGGAGTCCACACACCTCAGCATGCTGATATTTCAGGCTAGCTTTCAGTCGCTGTCTATTGCCATCCGATAACACATTGAGAGAGGTATAAAACGATGGCGCCGGGGCAGAGGAGGCTGAGCAATCAAACATACTGAGAGGTGGGGAGAGAAAGGACAGATCTATTGAAAGCTGCTGAGTGATGTGTGTTTTCTTTTTTGCTGGGCATACTGTTGACTGAGAGAGAGGGAAGGAAGTGTGTGCAGGCAGAGAGAGAGAGAGGGAGAGGGAGAGAGAGAGAGATGAAGTTTCAGTAAGAATACAATCCTTTCATATGGGTGTTAACCAAAACAAGGCCAGACTGTACTGTATATATGGAAATGTGGCACATAAAGTATGGCCATGAGAGAACCTATAGTGCATTTCTCTGTAAAGGCTTTTCACTGAAAATAAATTCCCTCTCCGTCATTCAGCAGCAAATCTCTGTTTCAAAATTTGAAGGTAAAAAACAACAACCATAAATTCTAAATCAAGCCTGATCTCTGATTTCAGTGCCGCACAAATGCTTATTTTTGGACAAACCATTTTCCAAACGGCATGTTCTCATTAATGGTTTCTCACTACATCCATTTGGGCATGATTTTAAAGAACTCAGATTATGGGTTATCCTGGATTATGCAAAGGACCCTGTGCACAAACACTTATCAGTTTCATTTCTTTGTCCTCCCAATGATATTCATGCCAAATCCCACAGCGTCGTATCTTTGCTCACAGCTGGCAAGTGTAACTAAAGGATTATGCAAGCAGCTTCTACAAGCAAATAGATTTCTCCCTACTTCAGAGGAAACTGCTAGTTATGCAGCGCCTATCTGTCCGCCAGGCATGCACAAAAACATGTCTCCCATTTTCTTTTCTTTTTTTTTTTACTTGTTTTAACAGTGAGAGGGAGATGGAGAAGAAAGAGGAGAACGAGAAACAGCAGAGTAAACAGAACAAAACACACGTATACTGAAGTCTACGTCTGGGCACAGCCATTCTGTATCATCAGAAGATTGGACGGGAAAATGTCCTCACGTCTGCATTTAGGTGTAGCATGTTTTACTGGAATATGGCCGCTAAATCAAAAGGGGTGGCTGGATTTGCATTAAAGCACCACCACCTAAATTACCAATTAGCATGCAAGTATGCCATTGGACAAGCTCTGATCGTCGACCAAGCATCCGTGAGTGAGCCTCAGTTTACGACTGACGCACGCGAGGTTAAACTACTTCCCGTATGCAAATATTTCTCAAGGTTTCTTTCCCATATTTGAACCATGAAGCCCAGCCTACGATGGCGTTTTCTGATTCTCCTGCGTGGCCTCCCGGCTGTCCCTGAGGGAGATGTGTATTAATTAGCATTGATCTGGAGCAAGAAAACACAGAGCAGATTGGGACAGGTCCAAGGCTTTCACAGATACAGGAGCTTACTTGAAATACAGCACAGAATATGTTTACATTTTACATTTTAGAGAGCTAACTGATCTGGAGAAGTCAAGATTTTTCACTCAGATTGTATGCAGTTACACAAATTAAGTATTTTAACTTCTCAAGTACTCTAGTTTTTCGATGCATGTTTTAAAAGGGGTGAGCATCAGGATTTTCCTATCAAACTTTTTCTGTCTTCCTCGGTCCTTTGTTTCTAATATATTGCACATAACTCAGGGTCATAGTGCTGATCTAGGCTCTCTCACCAGGATCTTTTTGACCATTTTTCTTCTGTAATGACCTGAAAGCCATAATGTAAATGTTTCTAGATCAGCAGTCCTAATCGCAGACCCAAGATGCAGTCCATCTCTTCTTGCTGAGCAGGCAAGGCCTCTTTGAGCCATTAGGCTCCAAACAGCTGTGAATGCCTTGTTATGCGCACAGCAGTGTATCATTGGAGTCAGAGAGGGAGCTGGTAATAACTAATTCAGATTTTTTTAAAGGGTCCTTCTGACATATTTGTGTGTGTGGCAAACTCAATTTAGGATTATTCTAGCTTCCTTCTCTATTCCTGTCTGTGTCTAAACCATGAGCACATTTTGTGCTTACAATCAAAAATCCCTGCAAAAGTTGTGACAGTAGCTTTCATTGATTATCTCCAAACTTCTGCAAATCAGTTTTATTAGAACTAAAAATGGATTTCTGCCGTATCATTATCCTTGATCTCCAGTGCTCTATGTGTGACTTCTAAAATGATCGTGTGCCTAAGAACATTTTACACATCTTGAGCTAAATTTCTCATTATACATTTGCTAATTTAGGCTCGCCTTGTGCTGATCTGATATGTGAGCGGCATTATGTGAGGGTGTAGCAGTTTCATGTGATTCACTAGATATTGTGCTGTGATAATCAGCCAGGGGCAACAGCATATGACCAAAACTGTACTCCGCTGATTTGCACTGAGACACAGTAATAAATCACAAGCATCAAAAAGAATAGAATTTTTAAATCAAATACATTTGCCTTTAAATTTTAGCTAAATACTCAAATGTGACATTTATCACTTGTGTAAAATTATAGTATTCTTAACGTCTTTGGGTTTAGGCCGGCTGGTTGGGTAAAATAAGATATTTAAATGTATTTTGGGGTTTTGGGACGTTTTGGGACATTATTTCCTGACATTGCATAGACCAAACAATTGATTAATTTTACAAATAATAGGTGAATTATTCAAGCTAAAAAAAATTGCCAAAAATTGGTTGGATATACATAAACTTAATATTGATTAACAATACGATTTTTGATAAATAATCATCAGTAATGTGGATATAATGGCAAAGGGGGTAAAGGCAATTAATACAACTATAATCTAAATACAAAAAATACCTCACCTAACTGTAATGCTGCACTTAAAAACCAGAAAAAGACTCCAGATTACGATCTCCAAAATCTCAGTCGATATCTAGTTTTACATGACAATATCCATATAATATTGATTTATTGCCAAGCCTTAAAGCAAAGAAAAGAAAGAAAAGGCCTGCGATACATTTCGATGCAGCTGGTTGGTGAAAGTGCTCAATGTTATCTCAGAAGAATCTCATCTACACCACATTTCCATTGTTGAGAGAAAATAGACAGAGGAAGGAAAGGAGAGTAAGAGAGAGAGAAATGGGGAGTTTGGCTGAAAAAAAAAAAACAGACAACAATTACACTTGCCCTAGGAGGCCGAGGGAACCTGACCACGTTGCTATGGAAACTCAAGTACAGCCGAAAGTAACAGGAAAATCAATTCAGACGGAGCTTATCTCGCCCTCTCTCCCGCTCCCTTCTCATTTCACAAGGGCTACGAAGCACGTTTCCACTCTGAATCACATTTTAACTGTTGCCGGGCTGATGCAGCACTAATCACGACAAAACAATGATTTTTTCTTTTCATTCCTCCCTGTAAATGACATGCAGGGATTATAGTGACCAGAAAAACACGTCTTCAAACAAGCACACCTCTGAAAATTGTGCGAAAGAAAGATGCAAGCGCGCAGTGTGCCGCGACTCGACACAAATCACCCTCTGTCACAGGCGCGGCGTTCATTTCTGCTCTTTCTTTCCTTTCCTCTTCACTCGCTCCCTCGGAGGGGCAACAGCAGCTGTATGCAGGTGATAAGCGTGTGCGGCGATGGGCGCTCGGCTCTGATTGGCTGGCTCGACTCCTACGCTGATGTGAAGATTGCAGGCTGCGTCTGTCAAAAGGCCACTCTTGCTCGCGGTTGTCACCTCGTGACGTCACTGCCGCAAAATGACAGTTTGACGGGGCGCACTCAGAGAGTAGCGGGAGATTTACATCATTCCCTCCCGCAGTGTTTCTGCATGACACACTCAAACATTTAGGAACCAATCATAGACAGCATACGAGACATATAAGTTCACAACATAATCATAAATGTATCAGGCGTATAGCCTTGGCTGCTTTGCACACAGCTTTGATCACCTAACAGACAGTCAGGGGACGACAGGAACCGACTGCCTGCAGGGAGTTTGGGTGTTATTTGGATCTCAGTCACTGGCTGTACAATGGCAAGGTGAGGTCAAAGACGGGCTGCAAGTATACTCAGTGTGTGTGTGTGTGTGTGTGTGTGTGTGTGTGTGTGTGTGTGTTCTCAAGGCTCACGCCAAGGAAGAGGCAGGAGGAGCGAAAACGAGCCTTGAAGAAAAATAATGATGCTTGATGCCTCATACATCAAGAAAGAGATAAAGGGTCACCTTGCAGTGAAGTCGGCTGGTCATTTGCTACTGAAGGAGTCACTCTAAAGAACCATTTGTTGAAACCACAGGAGAACTGAAACTGATATGATGCAGTAAGACTGTGCAGGGATTCAATATTTTCTTCCAGTTTTTTTATACATGAATATGTCATATGTTTAAGATTTTAGAGATTGATATTTTAAAAAGATGATGTTAATGATATGTTGCATTCACAATTTCACCAAAAAGAGCACTCTTTGAAATCTCAGTTCATCTTGATACAGATGGAATAATACTACAGAAGCATATACTGTGAGGCAGTGTATGAAAACAGTGTTAGAATAAAAACTATAATGATGATATTCATTTCAGAATCCAATTCATGTTTGCAAAGCTCATTTTCTAACTCATTCTACACTTTCATTCAAGTTTCAGTACTTGCTGCCACCAATAGTATGGCCAATAAGCTCCAAATATAGAGGAGCATAAACTAAAAATTATTCAGATTTTCTGGTTGACAAAAAAGTTTAAAAGATTCAAGACAGTACAAATAAAAGGGCCACTCTGGCAAATTAATATTAAATCTGACGACTTACAATTAGACCAGATTATAATTAAATCCTAACGAGCCCACCTTGCATGGCAGCCTCTGCCATCAGTTTATGAGTGTGTGGAAATAGGTCAAATGTTGGCATGTAGTGCAAAGCGCTGCGAGTGGTCGAAAGACGAGAAATATTATCCCCATTGTGACATCATCAGGGTTCTTATTGGAAAGCTCCTCACAGAGTTGCAGAAGACGTTACACTACCGTTTTCACAGGCTGTATAGTAATCTTTGTGACGACTCGGTAAACTGAACTTTACTATGTCAAATTGGTGGATTTCCCATTTTAAGATAACATGTTTTGAGACAAATCTACAATGTATAGATCCATGACGTGTTTTGACACAAAAGCACTCAATTAGATCTCCTCCTCTGATTGGTGTCGCGCAGATGCTTTAAAACCATGATCGCGTCTAATCAGCGTTACAGATGGCCAGCAGGGGGGAACAGGCACCAAGGCTCTGTGAAAGTTGAAAGCGGCTCAATGTGATTTACTGTATTTTTCCAGATTAACCACCCTGGGAGCGGAATAAAACCGTGTATTAATCCTTGATTGGATGGAAGACGGGAGAGAGAAAAAAAGGAGTGAAAAATCCCTATTAGGTCAGCAGGGTGATTTGAGTTATTAAGTGCCTTTTTTTACTCTAATCAGTCACTTTTAAGATGGGATCAGACACAGTTGTATTATGGGACGTGATTGAGCGCACCAGTTTGTCTCCATTTCCCCCAGCGCTTCAGATGGGAACATATGGGAAGGTTCCTCCACGAATTACGCCACCTGTCACTGACACGCGCAGTCACATACATGAACAGAGGGACTTTGCACCTACACAGCCACAGCCATCCAACAGCCCACATCCAGGAGAGTTTATAAACAGGAATTAATTGCTTGCTCCAGCTGTAATTAGCTCACACCATGCTTATTACTAATCTGTGTCTTGGCCTGACGCCAGGCCAGTTCTGGCCCGGCTCCAGTCCATTTTCAACACAGTGTTGCTCTACAGTAATCCATAAGCTCTGGCAGGATGTACCCGTTCCACTAACTGAGCTTTTCTCAACTATACACATATTTCTAACTTTTCTGTGAACGAGTCCTCATACTAACCTCTTTCTACTACTGTGTTTTGTCTTTAAATGCGTCGCCCTAATTGTGATGTGCCGATTGCATAACAAAGTGTCTAAGATCCACAATAACGTTAAACTGTATTTTTGAGTTTTGATATTCTACACTTTGTTTGAGTGGATTTCATACGCATGAATTATGCACAAGCCAAAACAATAAAACTAATTCAGGACATTACTATAAACCCGATTCCTGCATTACAATAATAGCACAATCTACCAAACCAGTGCTCATTCAAGCTTCCGTCTTCAATCCGAGATGAAAACAAAGGGGCATCCCCATCACAGAAAGCCAAATTGCCTATTAAAGATGAGAGCATGTTCAGTCTCCCAATGCGCCCAGCCATCACCAGCCTAATCATTCCCTGCCTAAACAGCCTAATGGCTGCCATATTGCTGCTGTTTATTAGTAAACACTGATGGAAGAGTGCCCGCTTCAACAGTTGTTGATTTTGTCTATCCGTATGGAGTATCAGCTGGGAATCACAGCCACTGTGCCAGAACGTTGTCTGTTGTTCAGTCTCCCGTCACTAAACAGTTTGCTTTATTTATTTTACATGCATAGTGATTAGGATGTCAGTAGATGGCATAATATAATATATAAAGCTGAGATAAAGCATTAAACTAATCTGAGAGCTGAGAACAGTCCTCCTTCTGGTATTTCTAAATTGCCAGATTGCTCTACTGATGTCTTATAAAAGACAATGTCAAAGGAAGAATTCAAAGGAAGAATTAAAAATGTGCATTGTTTTTCAGTCACAAATTACAAGTGTGTGTGTCAGCAGCTGAGCCAGAAGGACACTCCAAAGATGACCTTAGGTTTAAGATGCTTTTGGGAAGCCTGGTCCAAGATCGATTTCCCTCCATCTCTGTCTCAGTAACCCTTCTATTGATCCTTATCAAATATGTATCACATCCTCAAGCCTTCACCGCAGCTAAGATGGAGACTTCAAACAGCAAAAGCTCAAACAGAAAGTCAAAGGAGAGCTGGGTTTCTTTCTTTCTTTTCAAATGGCAAATCTCATTGCGTAGGGAAGATGTGAAACCCAAATATCCATGTAAAAATAACTCAAATGTGAGCCCAAACATCCCGAAACCACTACATATTATAAAAGCTATAAAATAAAAATGTAATCTCGGCTCTTTCAAAAGCTGTAACATCAAAGCTTTCAAAATAACACTGAATGAACGCTATCCTAAAGCAAGCTTTACAAAAGACAGTGGGTTTAGTCTTCTACAAAAGGCACCAGAGACACACAATACATGAAGAAAACACCCCCCCCCCCCCCAACTATCTCGGCTCTAACCTCACTTCTTACTAAAAGGGTCTTGTCTCGTCCTCCTCCAATTCCCCAAACTCCCCTTCACACAGCACTCATATGTTGCAAATGCACAAAATGCATCCTTCAGCTCATGTTCCCATAATTCTCTGTGGCAGCAGCGTGATTAATGCACACAACTATTGATTTTATTTTTTCTTTGCTCTTTTTTTCTTCTTATTTCTTTCAGGAGAGTGCCCCCCCCACCCCAACAAACACTTCCTACTTGACAGCATCACACGTTGCACTCTGTCACAAACACACACAGACAATGAAAATAAATTCACAATTACAGCACCTTTAAACACACACACACACACACACACACACACACACACACACACACACACACACACTGTACAAACAAGAAGTGCCCCCATCCCCTTAGCTTTCAGGCAGCTGTGTGTGAGTGAACTGGGAAAAGGGGTGCAGTGAAAGACAAGGGTCAGCATTTCACTAACTGCTGATCTGTGTAGGAGGAGGGGGGAGCAAAATGATAGGCTGTGTTGTTTTCATAGGGTTTCACTGCAGGATGGGTGGAGTAGTGTGCAACAAAAAAAAAACACACATCAATGCAACCACAAACAAAAAACTCAGACACATATGTGCAGCACATCATGCACACATGCGTAATAAAATCTAGAGCTTCCTCTGAATTGCGATGCAGGGATCACCCATTGTGTATCGAAGGAAAAGTGAGCGAGGAAAGGAAAGTGGGAAAGGGAAGAAGGCAGAGGGAAAAGATCATGTGGCTAATGTGACGCAGTCCCTTGTTTACAAAAGAAAAAAGCCTCGCCCACTCTCCTCCTCTACCTTTCAAAACCTCCTCCTCAGTCTCTTGTTTCCCCAGCTCCCTCTTCCTCTCCTCTGATCTGCCCTCTCCTCCCACTTCCTCACATCTTCTTACTTCCCAAGCTCATTTTCTTCCACTGTGCCCTCCTTTCAAGGTTGGCCTGACTTTGGGCGTGTTGAATTTACAGCCCTGTCTCCGCCTGCCTCTCGGTGCCCTCACTGTCAATCTCAGTGAAAAATGGAGGCGGTGGCACATCACTGGCATGATAAATTCCTGCTGAGCAGTGATCCTGTAAACCAAACACCTACAGTTGCCCCTTTGAAGACATCCTTAACATTCCACAGACTGAGCTGGTGGCTGGTTAAGACTGTGATTCTATTAGCAAGCAAACTGTTTAATTAGCCTCTATAAGCACTCACAAGAACCCATGAGAGAGGAGTGAGCAGAATGCGAGAGTGCAGAGGCACTTTCATCGCTTGAAAGCTAAACACACAGATGGGAAGTGGCCGACATGAATGTGACTGAAAAATGTAACTTGAGATTTCTTTTTACTGATGTCGTGAGTATTGGAGGGACTTATTTGCATAAAGCAAATAAAAAAAACACAATTTCTCCATGCAGGAGGAAATTGACTGGGGCGCTGTGCCAAGCAGGTTATGCAATAAGAGGAGAAGAGAGGAGAGAAGACCGTCAGTCAAGGCCAGCGGAGGAGGATGGAGAAAAGAAGAGGGGAGTAAACACAAGGAAACGAAAGACGAAAACAAAGCAAATGGTGGGAACATAGAGCATAATATGTCAGCATCTGACATACATTACAAAATTGATATTCTATATACTGTATACAGACAATTATATTACTCAATTCCTCTTTTGCTAAGCCCCTCCCCCGCTGCCACTCCATCAAGCTGTCAGCGCTACCATGGAGCCCACACTGGCTCAGAATAGTCCCAAAAATCCCATAATGCTATTAAGCCATCCAGTATGACAAAATGTCATATGATTAACAAATGCATGTCGTCTGACCGTATATATCATAATGCTCATCCTTTAGTCAAACATGAAAGTGATAACTAGCCACATACAATGAAGTGGGTGGAATAGCAAGACAGAGGCACATCGAGGAAGTAGGAAGGTCAAATTCATTTGTTAGGATACAACCTCTTGAGATGTACAATCTCGTTTTCAAGGGGGTCGCAAATGGCTTATGGAGTCTTCTCTCCCGCATCGCTGTGAGCATGCGCCTTAATACGGAATGAAGCTTGCTGTCCTCCATCTCTGGCTTAATCTCCGGCCTGAAAAGATGAAAGGCCTGCTTGTTTGTTTGTTTCCAGGAGGAAACCCTATCTCTCCACACTAGAGGAGACCTTTCTTCATCCATTCCTCTTTTCTTCTCTCTGTTTCTCTCCCCATCTTACCTCACCTTTCCCCTCTGTTCCTGTCCTCTCCAGGGCCAATGTACAGGCCGCCTGTCCGGCCTGCACTCCCTTATCTAAAGCTGTGTGAGGCTTCCCACTGGATGAGCGACTGGATGAAGGTGTTGAAGCAGTGTTGCTTTCGGGTATAGTTAGCATTTAGCACGGTTAGCACCAGACGTGTCTTGTCTTCTTTTATGAAATGAACACAACATATCAAATCATTTGAGCTCTGCATGAAATGTGTAGGTGCAACTAACAATTAGTTTCACAAGGGATTAATCTACAGATTATTTCACGGGTTCGCAAAGTGTGTTTATCAAACAAATCCTAATTAACATTAAAATAGAAACATGTTTGAGTCGAGGTGCCCATCGGATAAGAATACATGCATACAGGAAACTGACAAGAAAACCCCATGGCACTCTGTTTTAAACAATATTTATTAAAAACATTATTTTTAGTGTTGAAATGATGGACATAATACCATTCAGCTTTTGCTATTGCCACAAAATATAATTTGTGGTATTGTCCACTTGAATTGCTAATGGTCGCCAAATTTGCAAGATGAGAACAACATTTACAGAACAAGATTTGAATGGATGCAAATGTTGACACTTGCATAAAAAGCTCTGAGAGTGGCACTTGCATAGAGATTATGCTGACTCCACTCTACTGTTGCTTGTACGACTGTAGAAGGTAAGAAAAGTCAATGAGACATCACTGTGTGGGAGACGTACACACAATTCAACATGGGTACAAAGGAAAATCATCTGCGGCGGCTCAGAGCCGATATATTGCAACTAATACTGCACATTAGGAGGACTCAAACATCTTAAATATTACAGTTAGTAGACACAGAATTTATGTTCAAATTGCACAACATACAACTGCATGCGTCTTAAAGGAGAGTGCAAGGTCTCAGTGACAACATGTTGTTTGCAGCTTAGTCAGTATCTAATACTGTTTTTTTTAGGCTCATCTCTGCAACCGAGGCCGCCCAGCTCATTACGCTGCCTCGTATCATGAATGATGAGAGACAAAAGGTAGGTAGATGGAAAAACACAAAAACACAAACCATTGCAGCTCCATCCCTTTTCAAAAGCACGGCCACTTGAAATGCATGTAAAAAAAACACGACGCAGACGTAACGCGTGCACGCTGCCACACAAAGGTGCATGTGACAACACCGATACATACATGCATTGAAATAAAGGTCCACCATATAAAATCCTGGCAGCAACACGGATCGACTCCTCCCCCGCTCTACTTTATTTAAATTTGTTTTTGTGCCTCTTTCATCTCTCTGTTAGCTCTGTCAATTGTTTATCAAAAGCAGCAAGGAGGCGATCAGAGCCGGGCTTTTGAAAGCTCGTGCTGCAAGATACATTTTAAAATTCATGACGGGTTAATGGTATGTTAGTGACATTAGGGCCCAGTGAGCTTGCGTCGTGCTCATTCACATTGAAAACAGGCCGCTTCAAATGACTACTAAGCAGTCCTCATTCTGAGAGGTAATTCATATTGTAATTAACTTTTCAATCACAGCTGATTAATTAAGACAGGCCCTAGTCTGTAATTATGCATCTATTTTCGACCATAATGTGAATCCCTGGATATTCCAATATTTCAGCGTCCACGATTTAAGCCAGAATCCTCTCTACGCCATCTTACAAAACACATTTACACCTCACGATATTAAAATATCACGAGTGTTCATAGGTTTGGATGTTTCAGGGTATGCACATTGTTTTGCTATTAGTAATCAAGGGACATTAATCGTTCAAGAACACCACCGTGATGAAAATATTAGAAGCCTTGGCTGCATCACATTCTGATGCACAATGCAAGGTAGGGAAGTGCGCTTGATGTTCCCGTTCCAAACAAAAAAACCTGAGATTAATAATTCAGTGTGGTGTTGGATACCTTTATTTTGTATCCACTGAGACCAAGTCTTCTTTCATGAAAAATTGAAGAAAAAAAAAAAAGAATGAAAAAGAAAAGAGGGAATGGAGAAGGAGTCGGGGAAAACTAGGCTGGGTCAAACTGCACCCGGTTGCCACTGTCAAGCCCTGTCGGTGTCCTTGTGGCCTCTCGCGCGTGCTTTACTCGCTCCCGCACGGACACCATCACACTCGCGTGCACATCCTTCTAACCTTCGCTCCTAGAGTAAACATACCCTCTCCATAACAGTGCGGGGTGAATCCGCTCATGCATCGGAATCGACCATCAAATATTCATTACCGAGCAGCAGTGATTTTGACAGTGTGCTCATGCTTTTGACAGCACTCGCCTGCTGCAATACTTATTGGAGTCAACACGGACAATCCAATATCGTTGTTCTTTTGAACACTTGCGAAAGAACTCAAAAGTACACTGAGTGTACAATATAATCCATTAAAACTTCACTGCATATTCTATAGGCAGTCGGAACTGCTGTAAACAAAACAAAAAGACACCACTTTAGCCTTATAAGAGCTGATTTAAGTAATGATTGGAAATGATTGTATTTAATAAAACACACATGCACACTTACATAAAGAGATGGTCTCTACATGTCCTTGTCTTTTTAATTCAGGCCAATAGACCTTTGCTTTTGAGAAAGATGTTGAGTAGTTAAATGTTAAAGCATTTCATCCTCATAATGGACACTTTTTTTCCAGGTACAGATGAGATGAACATCATCTCTGCGTCTTGTCTACATGATTCATTTCATTTACAGAACGTAATCATATCTGCATGCTGCGTATTTGCCCGCTCACCGTGACATTAGGCAATGTTTTCAACCGGCAGCTTGCAGCGAGTAACTCGAGTAACCTCCAGTAAATAAGTCGCTGGCATGGATCAGAAGACACATCTTCATGCTTGAGCAGACACATTTAAAATGCCACCAAAACACCGTCCCAGATTCTGCCCTCAGTCAAATGACATCAAGTGCTCACTTACAGGTCCCTGAACGTCCCAGTATGAAGCGAAGTCAGCCAGCGGGCAGTACATGGAGCAATCAAGAGATAAGCATCCCATTTAACTTGAGTAAAAATCCAACCCGCAGAACGTTCTGCTGTCTTGCGTTATCATGCTGTGCCACTGGATTCAAACAAGGAGGGTAACTAGGTCAATGACGCTATGTAAACTGTTCCACTTTGCCCCTTGCTGGACTCAAAATGGAGTTGGCTGAGGTGAAGTGTGTATCGGAGAGAGAAGATCAGTGATTCAATGTGACAGTTATCAACATCCTCCGGCTAGTGAGAGGACAGGGCTGTGCAGAGCTGCAGAGCCTCAGTAATGGCAGACTACGACAGAAAACAGGTAAGAAGATGACTCACAGTGAAAACAGAACATAGTGTCCAAAGAGCGCGGAGCAGAGCAGAGCAGGGAGGGGTGCTGGGATAAACAGCAAAAAATAAATAAAAAGGAACACAACTTTCCCTCCGTCAAAGATGTATTCTTCCAGCACAAAAAGGCTTCACTGTGAGCACTGTAATACCTGAAATACCTTCTCCAAATTTAATTTTAACATTAACACTGGCATTTTACCTTCACATGTTACACATTCGGCTTGATTATCAAGGTGTCACAGGTTGTGTCCTTGGATTTATTTTAACACTAAAAGCTCTGTACTGAACTACTCATTTACACAGTATACAAAGTATTTACTTGTCTTACCTGAGTTGAGTGAAACTGTGTCTTTCTCCCATGATACAACAGTGACGTAGGCCTCAACAGAAGCAGGGATAATGCACTTGAAGACGGCTACACTGCCTCTCATAGCCTTCTGGTCGGCCACTCTGACTGTGTAGGGTTCCCGTGAAACTGTTGATGAAGAAAAACACATACATTCACAACGAGTCTCATTCATAAGAGACCAACTGCTTCATTGTATTCTTCTTTTTCATTTTTGGGTACAGGGTGGGAGTCCAGTAATAACCTTCTGAAGTAGTAGTATCACAATACTGCCATTACTTTGTGGTATACAATTATGAAACATTATACTAAAAAAATACATATATATTAAGCAAGACAATGTTTTTACACTCTAATTAAAATAAATTACTGTAAATAAATGATCAGCTTTTACTATCTTAAAAATATTAGAGGCCAAAAGATACTGAGTCATTTTAATGTCAGCAGAGGTTTGGATCAAATTTGGTCACGCATACAAAATGTAATTTGTGTATGAAACCTAACTAAGCAACAGTCAAAGAGATGACAGGTGGACATAACACAATATTGTAACAATTGCTGTTGCCAAGTGTTCAGAAAAAAACTAAAATGTACAAATCCGTCTGCGTAGGAAGGTCATGTGATACAACAGAAAGCTCCATAATAGCTAATGAGAGGACCTTGCCATGAGAATAAGCACAGTTTGCGTCATTGTGATTTAAGTGCAATTTGAACAGTTCGCTCAAGTAATCAAACGTAATATAATGTCTTTGACCTACTTTAGCCTTTTCATATTTTTAACATACATGCTGTGACAAAGTTCAGCTGATCTTACTGTTGACTTATCTGGAGCAAGATATTCCTCAATCAGACTCAGATAAATTAAATTAAAAGTCATACTCAAAATGCTTTGAACATTATTATATGATTTTGGAAACGTAATTAATTTGCAATTAATTTGTCTTTCAAGTGTTTGATTTTACCAATGCATTAATACACAAAGCATCACTACTTTCCTACTATTACAACTACAACCTACCCCTACATTTACTCACCACCACCAGTACACCCGCTACTCTAACCCCTCCACTGTGGACTCACCAGCTTTGATGTGGACATCCTGACTCCTAATCTTGCCAGAGGGGTTCTCGGCAGTGCAGTAGTACGTGTTGTCGTGGATCAGCTTGCTGAAGCTGGACGGCAGGAAGTTAAAGATCTGGAGGGTTCCATTGGGGTGGACATGGCGGATGCCCGGGACATCGTAGATCTCCTCGCCTGTCGCCAGATACCAGCGCAGCGAGGCAGGAGGCGCGCCACCAGCAGGACAGGGCACAGAGGTCCCTGTGGTGCTGGCAAATACTACCTCTTGCAAAGATGCATTGACAAAATATAAGCTGGAATGTAGGTCCTCACTGAAAACTGAAAGAGAGGAAACACAGAAGATTCACTGTTACAACCAGGTCTTGTATTTGATCACTTTTCCTGTGAATAGTTTGGAAGTAAAACTTTGAATGACATTCTCAAAAGAAATCTCAAGTAGAGACCACAGATGTTTGTCGAGAAATGTGCTTTTCATTCTTTTTTTATACACCGATTGTTTGGCATTTGAGCAAGAAAATGTAAAAAAACACAAATTAGTATTCATCTTAAGTCAGTCACCGTAAGTGCTTCTAGTTATGGAACATGATCGGTAGTTTAGGTATCATCAATGTAATTCCCATCCCTGGGACCTCAGGAACATTAAATTAACATAAACTACTATCAATTATGAAATAAGGTCAGTTGCCTTGATCATGTTCAAGCTTTAATTCAAGGCAAAGCCAACATCACAGTAAAGAGACAGACGTTAAATGCAGTTTGTGCTGGAGCATTCTCCAGAGGAGAGGAGGGTAATAAATGTCAATGTTGGACCAATTAGCTCCACAGTAATCTACAGCTGTTTGATTTCAGAGTGATGAAGCCAGCACACGTTTGCAATCTGAGCTTCTGTGTCTGAGAGGCAGTCTGCTTTTCTTATTTGCATTTCATACTATACAGTATTTGTATGTGTGCATCTCCCTTGCCATCTCAGCCTGGTGACGAGCCCAGAGGCTCTGCTCTAAATGGCTCACAGTGGCACTGGCAGCTGGCTTGGACCCTCCCAGGGGAGAAAACATTTTAGCACTTCATAAATTCCTAACAAGGTTTCAAATTGCAGACGTTTCCATCCTTTTCTCTGCTCCAGCAGCTCTCAATCAGCAATGAGACACTCCAATGACCTGCTCATGTACACACACACGCACATCAGCTCAACGCTCATTTGTTGTTACAAATTAGGAATACTCATTCAAAATTATTAGCACACTAAAGATCAATACTGCAGCGCTGTTGTAGAGGCATTTGTTGACATATTGGAGATCCGGACAGTTGCACCACTTCTGAAATGCAAACAGCTCAGCACTCTCCAGAAACTGGAATATGCATTGCTAAATGTATTCAGATAATGTGAACTGACTGTGGGGGGTTTCATCCACATGACAAGGAAAAGAAAAGGCAGCCATGTCCAATCATTGATCACAGAGTTAAATATTGATGAAACATTGTGTGGTATAGCAAAGAGAAGGCCAGGACGTGTGACCCAAAGAATCTAGAACTGTACTCTTGTTGTTTTGCTTGCAATAGTTGGCAATATGTAGCTACAGTGGAAGAAAGTCACATTTAGTTATTTAAATACTGCAATGTCACTTAGGTACAATTTTGAGGTAATGTTACTTTACTCTCCATGTTTTGCTACTTCTGGACCAGCTGCAACATTAAATGCTGCTTACACTTTAATCCATGAGTAAAATAAGTTATTATACGATAATATCATGTATACAATCACAAATCTCAAATTTTGCAGAATGAATAGTTTTATATCAGATATGCTAAGTACTTTGTGCTGACAATACCTAGCCTATGTATATTCACTTGCTGCAAGTACATTTTTAATGCAGGACTTTTACTTATAGTACTACTACATTCTTAGATGGTTGTATTGCTATATTTTACTTAAGTTATAATATAAGCTAGCTAGCTGTCACATATGTCAAGGATTCAAGGATAATTTATTGTCATTATGCAACACATGGATGCACGACGACATTCAGTTGTAGGTTATTTTCAACACAACAAACGCATGACAAACAGTTGTACATTAATGTAGTAGTGTATCTTTTTTTTTATTCTGAGCTAACGTTAGCTTTATCTAGCTAAAATTAACAAGGAACAACTAGCTAGCAAACATTGACGTTCGCATCCAACAAATACATACAAAACAGAAACGTTGTTTGCATTTTACCTGCATTGTGCGTCTCTGGTGTTGTTCCTGCTACGTTTTATACTAAGTTACATTAACTGAGATAAAACGACCAACAAACCTGTGGCTTGTTCTTTCTCTTTTAGCTAGTGTTAGCTAGCAGGACTGTTTGCAAACAGCTGCATGTCATTAAGAGCAAACAGGTGACGCAATAATTAACAGAGGCCACAGACAGTGCAACTCATATTAAAACCTCTTGTTATAATAACAGATTTTGCATACTGGACGTTTATTAAATGGTTTTATATATAGTCATAATATCGTAATATGTTTACCTATGCAGCTGTTTTTAGTCACTGTAACCAAATTACATTTTGACTTGGATATAAATCTTCAAACATAATGCTTAACTTCACATGGGGGACATGAAGGAACAAGCAGCCATTTGCAGCCTGCAGACACACGGTGAAATCGTGCAGCTCCAGCTTGTATCAAGGTGTCGGGCCTGACGGGTTTTAGTAACAGGACAGTCTGATTACTGAATCCATCTATTTGTTTACCTCTGTGACTGTCTCTGTGTGGATACTGATTTCATTTGTGAACGCTCGCAATGCACATTCCTGACACTGCTGCACACAACTATTTGTGACTTCCATTTGTGAATTGTACGAGGTGATGACAAACAATGCACCTCTGGTTCTTCACATATTTCTGTGAATATGTTAGATGTTCACTCTATAGAAATGACACTGTGAACAGCTTCAGCGCTTATTAAGTCTGGTTGTATTTTGGTGCACGTTTTCCCTTCCTTTTACACACCAGGAAAATGGAATAAGCAATCCTATTTGTCTGGTTGTGTTTATAAGGAAAACAAATCACTGAAAAACTGAACATTTTTATTAGATTTTCTTCCTCCTCCTGAATTGGTTAAACTCTAATCCTCATGGTTATATAAGTGGTGTGTTGTGATTTGACTACCAAATCAGATTGTGTTAACTTCACAAAGCATTTTTACATATGAAACACACTTTCTCTAACATATTTGACTTATGACAATATGCTCCCAGGAGAGGAACTTTTGTATTTATGTACAGTCTCTTACATCAAAAAGTTTTAGCCAATTTGAATCTTTTAAAATGCGGTGGAAGGTGTGCTGAGTTCTCAGTGGGTCTGTGGCACCGGCCAAGATGAAAATAATACATCAAAGTCATATTAAATTCTGATTCATTCTCTTTTTTCCAGCTGGCACAGGGAGTATCAATCTTCTCAGTGCTCTGTTGATAATACAGACTGGAGCTGTGAGGGGGAGATCAAAACCCCACCTGTTCATGGACAGTGCTCAAGGTTAGTGAGAAGGAGAAGATCACTCATGTCGATATTTTAAAACACAGCCTTTACTGATGTTACACAGTAGACATTTTCTTTATTTATAACACATGAAATGTTCTGGTGATTATACTCTTTGTAAATGTGGCTTATGAGTTAATGTAGTATTTCCCCAAAAAGCATATGATCATATAGATAGAGGGACCAAAAATGATTTGCAAAAATGAAGAAGAAAAAAAAAAAAAAAAAAAAACGATTTTCTTCAATAAGAGAAATGTGACAGACACAACTGGCACACATCAAAGTTTTCTGCAAATACATTTTGGCTACTTAGTTAATTGATACTTTGAACGTTACGGCGCCACAATAGAAAACGACTGGAGAGAAGTAGATCAAAGCAGTGTGTGGTTGCTTGGAAAGCTTCTATTCTGTGCAAGCATCGGAGAAATTGGATTAGGATTTATGTCATGGCTGTTTTGATATTCGTCTAATTCACATATGAAAAGTACGTGAGAGCAACTCAATTTAGACTGGCTGAGTGATAGCGAGATTGACTTAATTAAAAAAAAGAAATGGACTCTGGTGGAAGGGTGCATATCACTGCACTACTCGTTTTCCTAATTGACTAAGCTCAGGAGCCAGGCCACAAATGGTCCGGTGACGCAGGTACATCACCCCGCAGACCTCACAAAGAGCACCGTGTCATGCCCCAACAAACGGCCTCCGGGCCTAACCACTTACTACATAGCCCGAGAGGAAATCAGTAATTGGCATAATTTTTCATGAGCTCAACCGTAAAGGTGAAATAAATGACACTGTTCAATAATGCATTATATGCATCTATAATTGACTCAGATTTTTTCCCCCGATGGGATATCTACAGTAAAAAGCTGTTCCATTTCAATCTTTTCTGTTTTGGGGCCAGAAGAGCACGAATGCAAAAGAATTGGTGGGGATTACGCGTGACTTTGGTTCATGTTGTCACAGGTAACTTATTGCATTACATTTCCTATTTATTCTTTTTAAGATGTATGCAATTTGTATTTTTAAATCTGAGCTGTATTTTCATAGGTTGCCTGGTATACTTGTAGGTTAACATAAGGTTTAGATATAACATGTAGTATACTCAATTGCACTCACAAAATAATATATTGTACATCATTACACTGCTGCAATTTCCAATGTTGAGCTAAAGCAACTGCATAATGGATATTGGGGTAGCTAGTAAACAGTGGTTTATTTAGACCAATACAAGTCCAAAATTAACATTCCTTATAACTAAATTTTGGTCTCCACCAACTCTTGAAGGAAATATCGGACTCTTTAGCTGCTAAATGCTACACTATGTTCACTAGCTAGTTGGTATCTTTCTCTGTCTGCTGTCTGGTGCTGAGCAGGTAGTGTTCACTAAGTGTCTGGGTGGAAAGCAGCTGCCTGCTGTGGCTGAAAACAGCGCTATAGTGCCATAAGCCAGTTGGGAGCCAGAAAACCAAAATAATCACGTACAAGATTACAAAAGACCTATTATCACCTGCAAAGTGGAAGATCATTTTCTGTGTTAAAAAATATATAGTAAAAACCTGTGCCTTGCTTAATAGCACTTGCCATTGTCTTTTAAAGAGCATAGCAGCCTTGCTCTCTTGCAGTCTGAGTGTTTGAACCAGCGCCTCCACGAGGCTGTCTGTGGTCTTTAGACTCCAACAGACACTGTACATGTGACATACACTGTGAGTAGGATGTTTTTGTTGCATAGTTTTCGGGAGAGAACAATGTACATGACATGACTTGAAACTTGTGGGGTTGCTTAAGATATTACAATAATCCAACAACCATTCATATGTGTTTTTTGCAGATGATTCGACAACAATCAGAATCTTGGACATCAGAATTTTGGGCTTTATATAATCTGAACCGAATGCTGCATTACAATGCATTACATAATGTGCTGTAAACACATACTGTAACTGCTTGGCATTTATGATGTTTATGATGTTTAAACAGAATGAAACAGAAGCAGACTGATTCATGACATTTTTTGCAGAATAAGGTAAAACGTATATTGTCTGTACTTGATATATTAATGAGACTTCTTTGAGAAGAAAAATCTAGTGTAAACTCTATTGAGCTGTTTGTCACAGTATTTACACTTTGGTGATTTATTACTTAAAATGTGATTTGGGAAAGCAGCTGCAGTAACGTTCCTACAGCGTTACCGTACAAAATGACAAACAACACCTATGGTTCAGCATCATCAAAAGACTGTGATCCTTCACACAATAGAGCTGATCAGTTGACAGGGTGTAACCAACCATGACAGTGTGCTTTCAGAGCCACTGGGGCGCTTCATTTAAGTTAACGTGCAATCAATGCCGATGGGAGTGAACAGCAGGTAAAGATGAATTCACTAACTGGCTGTTTGCAGAATCCCGAGATGGACGTAGTCGCCCCAAGATCACACTTTCAATCTTGCGATCACAGCTGAACTATTTTTGGCGCTGCTTGAACAAAACATGTAAAAGACACATAGAGAAGGTGTGATTTGTCCCATCTCATCCACCTGCAGCGTTACGCGAATGGTCCCAGTGCACATGGCAAACCGGTGACAACCTAGTAACTCTCGTTCTGTAGTTACATGTTCTGTCTTTCATGCAGCCGCTGGCTTTATTCATGAACACGCTCTGTCATGGAAAGAAAAGAGAACAGCGGGGAATAAACAGGAAAAGGCAAAGAGAGAATCAGAGAGACAGTGGGATTGATTCGGCTTCCCATATTTCAGAGGGCACTCGCGTTGCATCTGTTGAGCGAGTGGAGCCATTGTCTGAGTTGTCATCGCCACCGCGGTAGGGGGACTCGGCACCGCATGGCAGCGTGGCACCGGGTGCTCCACAGTGACAATGTGACAGCGGGAACCCTGGGTAATTAAAGCAACTCTCTGCTCTGTGCCCTCAGGGCAAGTCTGCATTGGATGTGGAGATCACACTCACATTTGAGAAAGAAAGAAACATACACTTTTATTAATCCCCTTGGGGAAATTCTTCTCTGCATTTGACCCATCCCTGGATAGGGAGCAGTGGGCAGCCCTGTGAGGCGCCCGGGGAGCAGTTGAGGGTTAGGTGTCTTGCTCAGGGACACTTTGACATGTGAGCTATGGGGGGACTGGGGACCGAACCAGCTACCTTGTGGTTGCGGGACGACCACTCATCCCCCTGAGCTACAGCCGCCCTAGACTCACAGTAGCCACAGCAATTTTCCACCTTAACACATTCCTCTTCCTACTCTGTGGATTCATGGATAGCAGCATTGGCATGATTTAAAGCTGTGTTCACAGGAGCTAAAAATAGGACTTTGACCTGGCCTATATTTTAAATATAGCGTGCAGGTATTTTCTTTTTCATTTAAACTGATTAAATTAGTTTAAGAAAACATTTCATGGAAGTTCATTTAGCCGTCTACCAAAGTCCATGAACCTAAAAATAACAAATAGCAGCTAGAAGTACTGAGACAGGCAGACAACAAACCATCAGGGCCAAGCAGTCCAGTATGAGTAAGCATTCCCACTGATCTGATCTGCCCAGAGGCAATACACCATGCACGGAAGTTAAATGACTGTCTTCCAATTTGCTCTCATGAATATTAAGCAGTGCTGTGACAGTAGAAAGGGTTGGCTGTACGCAAGCCGCTGATCCACACCGACAGATCTGTCCTCTGATGTCTAGAAGGGGCGGGCAACGTTAAAGCGAGGCCCCCACAGCAGATGAGCCTCCTCCTCCCCGGTCTATTTTCACGTCTTAAATGGGCCAGAGTGGCTGCCTGTCTCATCAAGGGGGAAGCCAGAGACCCTGGACTGTTTCTCACTTAAGTAAAACTGAGCGATAAAGACAGTGATGTCTAAATTATGCTGCTGCTGCAGATGATGAGTGCATGAGAGAGGATCTGATGAGGGATTACACTGTAGCAAACTATAGCAGCTCCCTCTACTGCTGATGATGATGAATAAAAACTTCCACTAGTGCAAATCTAATATTGCAAGTGTAGGGAGACCCGTGTCTGTAATAAAGTCAATAAAACAAAGATTGCATTTAAAGTGTTGCATAGATTCACTGTGTGTTTACTATGAGTGTGAACCGAGACAATGCTACTGATATACAGCAGCCTTCACAATTAAAAGGAACATATTATCTTCATTACATTAATTTTACGTTATTTTCAACACCTGCAATCTTACCTATTAATTAAAATAATGTTTCTAATTTTACCAGGAAGAGAGCAGCACTGTGCCTCTCCTCAGCCCAATTAACAAGAATGAATAACTATGTATTTATAGAAAGCCAATGCTAATCCTTTTGACAAACAGTACGAATATATTTATAAATATTTTTTTTATGGTTGATTTATTCTTGTGGCGGTGGTAACACACAGACTGCTAAAAAGTCAAGCTGTAGCTTTTGAATGCAGCCTGATGTATGTATGTAGATACATACAACCATAAAGAGTCACATTATAAAATCAAGATAGATACTTTATTTGTCCCTGTGGGGAAATTGGTTTGCAGCACGATCACAAGGCATTTCATCAAAACACAATCACAAGTCACCACCAGACATACTTGGACACATAATTTGTATTAGTAACAGACAAACTGATTATGATATGAGATTTTCTGTCAAATCGGAATTGTTTAATAACTCATTTTCAGTGTTTAAAATGTGGTAAGTTAGAAAAATAAATTCTTGACAAACTACGACAGCGTCACATACAGTTTATTTACTGTATCTGTGTGTTCCAGCCCATCATTAATGCTAGTATATCATGCTTTTATCCAGACAAATCAAATGGAGATGTCTTGATTCTTTTTGCATATTTTGCTGCATGACAGATTAGTCATCTTTAAAAATGTTGTGACCTTTACTACTGTCTAAAATGAGCTGGTTTGCAGCACAATGTGTTGAAACAAAAGACCCATGGGTTAGCCTACAGGGGCTGAAAAAAGGTAAGAGAATAATGTGTTGGAATAATGGAGAAAATTAAAGGTGATGCGGTAAAGTAATCAATTAGGAACTGTATTGCCACGACATGGTTCCGCTAGCAGAAAATCCCAATAACACAGAATAATTGCCCAGGCCTCGCTTGGGATACAGCTGAACACATGGTCAAGATCTGCCTCTGATTGTCTGGAGTCCTCTATCTGATATAATAACAATATCCAGTGCTCATGTGCTCATTTATGCAGCAAAATTGAGCTTTAACTAATATTTCTACTACTTGTTAATCAGTTACTGGATTCTCAAACCATTGTTAAGGCTATGATTCAAACTCAGTGGCATCCTGTACAAAAGTCTATGTCATTGTGACATAGGCTACAAACAATTTTGGATGATGAGTGTAGTTCAGGGCCGCTGCCCCATCAATGCAACATCAGAGATGTCTATGCTTTAAGATTATCTTTGACTATTATACTTAAACATGTCTGATTGAGACTTGAGTGGATATAATCAAATTGCCTCCAAACTAATCCAATGGTCAGCATACGCGGCCTCCCTTGATAACGCGATTAAGCAGCAGCGTTCTCATTGCACAGATGCCTGTTGGCAGAGGCCCTTTCCCTCAGTTAAACATGTAGACATGGCACATAGTGGACAGCCAACCTCATTATGTCACCAAACATTAAAGTAAGGGGCCTTCAAAAGAGTTGCTGTTGATAGTGTCTTAAAGTGACCGCTGTCCACCTGCATGCCAGCGAAGGTAACGGGACGTCCATGAAGGTTTCAGTGAACACAGGCTGCGACATGAGAGGCCTCTGAGGAGAATGACCTGACACTGATGGCCTTTGGACCTGAAGGATCTTATTTTACTTGTGTTACCTGAATCTGCTATGACACCCGATTCCTTTGGAAAATGGTGGCAAAAATAACTTCTTTTCACTTAAGTCCTGTCTTTGTATTTTGAATTATTGGTCACCGTGTGCTGGATTTTAATATGCCGCGTGCTTACAGGCCACAGTCAACGAAGACTCACCTCAATCTACGTATTTTTTAAATAAAAAGTCCAATAAATCAGTGCAGGACAGACCACATAATTACTTTCTCTGTTTTGGTTGCTATTAGTTTAGAGGGAAACATAATTGCTGCAAGGATTATGTCCTGGGGCAACGCAAGTAATGGAAATGCTACGTTTGAATATTGCATGCAAGGTGGTCGGGGTAGATGATGGGCATACAAAATGCAGGATTTTGACACCAAAGCGTGGGGTTTATGTTCTCGGTGGCTCCGTTTAGGCAACAAAAGTATTTGGTTAAGGTAAGGAGTAGATTGTGATTTGGGTTCACCATAACAACCATATGCTTTTGTACTGCACGAGCAGATATCGTAGGACAAACTAATGAAGTGCGTTAATACATAGTATACTTGTCGGACTGAAATCATAGTCCAGGTGGCATTTGTTGTTGTAAATTAGTCATGTATAGTATATATAAACATATATACTATACAGACAGGCTTGCTCTTTAGTTTGTTTTTTATATTGAATTTTCTTTTTTATATTAATATCCTGTCTCCCTTATATAGATATACCGCTATCCCTGTTTTGTCCAGGAGACGTCTGTGACCAGCAGCTGGTGGAGTGTGTTAATGTTGATGTCACAGCAGCTGGCTGCTCTCATCCTGTTAGCTCTGGCTGCCATTATCAGCCCCCCCACTCCTACTCCTCGTCCTGCTTTAAAGCTGCTGCTACTGCTGCTGCTGCGTGCCACGCTCATTTTAATACTCCAGACTCATTTGACCGTCTTTATGGACTTATCATATTAAACATTTATCGCAGCCATTTCCCTAAACCAAGCATGTTTATTCAACACTTAGGGGACCACAGCACGGCTCCTTTCAGCATCCCCCCTCCCCTTCCCCACCCCCGCCACACACGCATAAACACTTTATTTTCTCCTTTTCCTTGTTGCTCTCCTCCTCTCTCCCTCAGCCCCCCAGCTCTCTTTATTACAACCCTCCTCTATATGTGCCACTGCCGGAATTAAAAAAGTATTTCTGTGCAATTCCTTCCCCTCTGCTCTCGCGGACATCCTCTCCCCGAGAGGCTGGGACACCGGGGGTCCCGTGCCGTGTGGAGCCACGAATGCATTCTGAGCATTTAGAATTTTGGCTGAATCGAGTTTTAATTGAATCATCTGATCAAACACTAATTAGCATAATGACTTGATGGGATGGATGGTCCAGATAGAGCAACACATAATAGACCTCATCCTGGCAACAGTCTACAAGCACACTTAGCAACAACATGTAAACCGTTACATGCTTCTGGGGACAGGGCTGCGTCCAAATTGCCTTCCTTTGTACAAACAATACCTCCAATTCTCTTTTTCCTTCAACCGCGCAGCCACTGCAGAATGATCTATTCGCTGCGAGGCGACCCTATGATCAAATGCACTGCTGCCAGGCCCTGTGCCCGCATATTTGATCTTGGACAAGATGGCTTACTGCAGCATCACACCGTGGTCTGAGCAGAGGAGGTCGGGGAATTCTAGGAATACCACAAAGTGCTAAGATTATTGACAATGCACTCAGTCTCACACGGGGCCGGGGGATCGATGAGTGGCTAGAAGGACATAAATCAGACTCCTGTGGCTCCACTCCATGTCACACCCTCACCCACCCAGATCCCCAATTAAATGCGCACGCACACACACACACACACACACACACTCACAGGCAAGTACGCATGCACACAAGAACACACACCTCCCTACAAATATAGGTATACTTGCACGTAAACAGCCGCAACTACACAATAAAGCACCCACTTTACACACCTCACACACGCATGCACACACTCTCACACACCTTACCTCAACTCCAACAAGATGACAGGGCTTTAAAAATGGCTGGCTAAAAATAACCGCCACTAACTTGGTCTTAAATCTTAGCATCTGTGCCAGGTATAAAAATAAAGAGCAGTGTCGAGAAACCAAGCTGGACCCATTTGTCTTTCTGTCACACTGTCTATCCGCCTTTGCCTCCATCCCTTAGCCTACTTTAATATTCAGACTGTGGCGCATCAGGCGCACGATGAAATATCTCCTGGAAATGTGGTCTTGAATAATCTGATTGAGAAGTGGATGTGAAATATTCAGCAAAGATGCAATGGTTGGAAAAAATGCAGAGAGGTCGAAGGGACATGTGTGATTTTCTTCTTTTTTTCGGCATACATCAGGGAAGTCCATGAGATGTGAGAGGAAGAAAAAAGAAAGAGACGGAGCTGGAGACACGTTAGTGAGCTACAATACGTCAGGCACATGCATCATGTCCAGGCCAGAGTCGCAGGGATCAATTCAGCCTTGGGCCTCGGAGTGTGTCGAGTTCAAAGCCTGGGCCTGGTATGTGGAGGACTGGATTAGGAGGCAGTATTTATGAGGTCCAGCGTGAATGTTTGTCTTGGTGGGTGATGGATAGCAAACCCCTCACACCTCCACCACCTGTCTCCCACAATGAACAAAAGCTCTAGTGGGGAGCTCAAACACAAGGACTGTGGCTTTAGTGCGCAGTGTACAACACATTCAGTGCATTGTGTGTGTGTACAAACTTGGTTATGGTTAGGGAAAGCTTGTGGTTTTGGTTAAATGTCACTGCAATAAATAAGTAAACACGCCTTAAGTCACTATTGACCAATCTTTCCTTAACCTTAATGTGATGTGATCATAACCACAATTTACTGACTGGATATTGTTGAAAAACATGACACACGTGAGTGAATAATTACTCCACCATGCACATTAGTATTATAGAAATATTATTTCTCGGAGACAGGGATAGTATGAGGCAATAAGATATTAATGCTGTATATTTAAACCATTTTTGTGTACAGCAGAGCAGATAGACAAAATAAAGTGAATATAAAACACAATAAAAACTTGGATTTGGAAGGGAATCCATCCACAAATACTATGTTACTAATAACATAATGTATGTTGATCAGCGATGTAACCGCAGATGACTTGGCCTGTCTGCTGATTCGAAAATTCACATATCAAAGTGCTGCTTGCCTCTTTTATATAAGTTCATCCTATGGGTAGCGAAACAGCATATATTTGAGATTTTGCCAAATCATTTATACTGTGGTTGTTATTCTTTTAATATCTCTGGATGTACACGCTGCTGTCTCAGGTGAAGATTTGAAATCTGTCATCGCACAACACAGTATGTATTTGTCACTGAAGCTTTAGGATTCATGTATTCTCAATACAGGCGTTACTTGGTTGGCCACAATCTTGATATTGTTACAGTCAGAAGAAGTACTATTATGCTGCTAATATCAAGTGAATCAGCACCAAGCTGTACATCATCACTGATGGGTCAAAGAAAAGGTGAGGAGACTGGTAGAGAGATATCTCATGTCTGAGGCAGGCGTTTTCGAAACTTCGACACTCTTCTTCCAGAAATCTAAATCAAGATAGAAGCACTTCAGCACAAGGGAGCAGAAGCGCCTCTTTCTTGACTTAGTCAGTTTTAACCTGTCAAATAAAGCTTTTACGCCAGTTCCTCCGCTACAGTACCTGTGCAGTGCAGCACAGTAATATAACATGTCACTTTGACAGGTGCTGAGTGAATTAAAAACATCCTCTCTACTGAGAACCCTGTCTGAGAGGGAAACCCCCGCCAGATGTACTACAACCTCACTTTGCACGCATGATCAAACACCTACATCTGGGTGCCGAGGGCTCCTCTGCTCTTCCCTGCAGATGCTAAATGATATCGTTAACATTTTAATGCAAGAGACATTTACACGCGGGCTCGCGCAATTACAACTCTGATTCAGTGGAAGCCAGGCAGACACAGTGTGATCGGTAATTAGATTTTACATTGGGTGAAACGCAGCACACACACACACACACACACACACACACACACCAGTCGCCGAAGCTTGCTCCTAATTAGAGAGCTAGACAGGCTCGAGGAGGTACGGTACAGTAGAGTAGCCCTCATTATACAGCTGGGATGTATGAACTAGGGGATATCTATTATGATCACACATCAGGGTATCCATTACCCAACATTAGCAGCCCTTTCAACTGGAATCACACACTGACTTCTGAATGTAACCCAACAAACCCTTATAACTCACACAAGTGAGCAGGAGTTAAGTGGGTTTGTAAACTTAATTTAGCCCATTAGATATTCATATCAGAGTACGACTGCACTAGATGATCTATCACTTGACTGTGTGCTACGTGTTTTCATGGGGTAATTTAATTTCATGAGCTGTGATAGCGCTTCGGCAACCAAACCCTAATTGGTAATTAGTAAACAGACGAATGCCTGGTCAGGTTTCACTCCGTTGCCTTACGGAGCCGGTGAACGGCCACTGTGGCCGCTGGGAGGCCGCTGATCGTTGGACATCCTTACACAGGATTGACAATCGCTTCCCAGCTCCAACAAATGGGGCTCTCATCAGTGCACTGCCTTCATCGCCTCATGCCTCATGTGGATTTATTGCCATGCAAAAATCCGGTTCCCCTGTTCTAGTCGCAGCCAAGTTCAATCCATCTATCCACCCCGGTCCCTGTAGCGTTTTTCCTCCGGAGTTTCAGGTTGCTAATAATGTGGGGTCATGTAAAATTGGCAGGCTAACTGATGTTGGCAGCTATTTGCTGTACTGTGAGCTACACTGGGTGAGATGCTTTGGAAGAGCTTCCTTCTTCTTCCAAAGTGGATCTGCCTTTCCCCCGAGAAATGTCACAGCTAATTGAGATAAAAATTTGATTGCGTGATCCCCTGACCTCCGCGTAAATGTTCATTTATTGAAGACGTACGAGATAAGCCCTTTTAAGTCACGAGCATCAGGTTAAGCCGCCTGTATGTCTACAAATCACCGTGGTCTTCGTGGGGACTGTGCGAGAAGCCGTGCCTCATTATATCTTTGCAATGAGAATTTGAATAGGCCAGTTTAGCTTGCTGTGGTTTTGCCTAGAGGCAGCTTTCAGGGAGAGATATTTAATATGTTACCTCTCCTGTACTGATGACTGGATTTATAGATTCTACTTTGATGAGCACAGGAAATAGAAAAGGCATGAATATGCTGTTGAATATGTCAGATTTAACATTGTTATGACTCAAGAGTTATCTCAGGACTGTGGTTGTCTTTTGCTTCCTTTTGACGTAACTTGCAATAAGAAACCAATTGCGATGATTTCCACTATGAAAGCAATTAAGATGAAATATTCTGAAAACATTGTGCAGGTTTGTATCTATTTTCTTCTTCTTTTTTTATTTCTTATTTAAATCGGTTGCTGAGTTCATTGAGCTGACGTAAATACAGTGAAATGACCACAAGGCAATGTGGAAAAGAACCCTGGTTGCCATTTGGCCACTTATCACCTGACACACTGATGTAACAGGATGTGATTAGCTGCTAATCAAGTAACACTGGGTCAACTCAGTTTGAGAAAATAGCCAGACTCCAAAATCATACTATATATACTGTATAGTCTACTGTTTCCATTCTGCCATTTTGTAGAGGTGTCCGATTTGTCTAGGAAGCATTATTACGCCAAACATCGTGGACAAAATGATCCGATCGAAATGAGAACCATAGATTCTGATTGCGTTGAAGAGTGTTCGATCTTGATGTTTTGCCATCCAGACAACAACACACCATATAGTTTTCTACCCACATATATAGAGTGAATGAGGGAACGTTTTTTCGGACGCAGCCCCTGACACCCATTAAGGAGGTTACCATAGAGACAGGCCAGTGAGCATGTGATAGGCCTAACTCCGAAACAGCAAGAATTGTCTGGAATCCAATCGCTGTGCTGGTTTCTATCTACAAGGTCACTCATTCATTTTGACAACGCCTGCTCAGCCGACGAACACCCACATTTTCATGATAATCAACAAAACATCCGACGGCAGAGGACAAAGTCATATACAGCCCTGTACGGGGATGGAGAAATCAAATCAAATGACAACGCAAACAGAAAGTGATGAAAGCTCCATGATTGCAGCGCGAATGACAAACACGAAATGTGTAATGTCTGCACTCAACGCTGTTTTACTGCTTAATCCCTATCAGTTGTTTGCCACAGGCCTCCTCAATAATCCCTTATGCAATAAACGGACACAATCTCGCATGGCAGTTGATCTAATGTCAGAGTCAGATGATTATGATTAATGAGGATTCCTTATTGTTCCTTTATGAGTTTCCGCACAAGCTGGGCTGAGGGAGATACCATTTTATATGGAGTCGGTGTCAATAAACGATACCGTATGAGGGTTGCCTCGCCGGTGAAAAAGCGAGGACACAGAAAACAAAAATCCATTTCGAAGCCTTATTTTATTATCCCGGCCAGAAGGGAAAATCCATTTTGGGGACACGCGATATCATATCACTGCCCCTCGATGTGGTTTAATGTATTCATACCTGTAAATCCCCAAATTTTAGCTTTGTGGATTCTTGACCCTTTAAATAAAATGCAACCAACCGCAGGCTGGATTTTGTTTCAATACGTGAACAATCCCCATCTTGTCCCCCTGATGTGTTTTCTCACAGACATGTTTCCATTTTCTTTTCTGCTCTCTCTCCTTCTTTCGACTCTCCCATTTTTTTTTTTCTTCTTCCCCTGTTTTCGTACACACCCAGTCAGCCATAATCCCTCCCTGTAGAAGGGGCTCTGGCCAATAAGTGAATGCAATAAACTGTATCAATTTTCTGCTATTGATTATAGATACGCTATATGAGCACACAAATATGCGTGCACGGTGTCAGCCGCATGCATGTGTGCACTGGTGCACACGCACTCACGCAAATACACATGTGTGCAAGAAAACACTGACAAGACGAGCAACCAAATTTGGGTGTTTGAATACAGAATTTAAATGGAGAATCAGATTTACGGATATTTGAATGGAACATTTTTATTTTTTTTTTTGTGTGTTTGTGAACTACTTGTGAAAAAAAGGTGACCTTTGCGGAATGTATTAACAACATTACACTTTTTTATTTTCTTAATCTCTAACATGAAGAATTTCCACTAAAGGTGCTACATTTCTTTCTACAAACTCAATTTATAAGTAAATGACATGAAGCTGTATTCAAATTAGTGACAAAATTGGTTGCACAGATGTTGGAAACATTCTGACAGTGATAAATAAAATTGTACATTTGACATCAAATATGTTCAAAATGAAAATATGGATTTCTGATTCTTTCATATGTATATAAATTGGCCATTTTAATGCAATATATCAATTTAGGCCACTTTAAACTTGAAAATAAGCTCACTGTGGGGGAGGGGGAAGGGGTTAAACCAAATGTCCATTATGCCAAATACGTCACTTATTGCTAAGGGCCACAGTGGAGCAAGGTTGTGACAGAATAAGTATCATTGGGAGTCAAATACAAATTAAATTCGGATGCAAATAGAAAATAATTCAAACTTGACCCTAAAAATCATATCCAACTAACACAATCAAACTAATTAATTAAACGCAGGCCCACACAAACAAAATGTATCCGTTGTATTTAATCTGACTCAGGATGTATGTCTGAAGGCCAGATATGTGTCTAAAGGTTTGTAGGAGAGCTTGAAGGGTTTAAAACGCAATTCCTGCCTCGCCCGTCTCTCTCTCCCTCTATCAAGGGTGTCAGCCTTTTGACAACCATATAAAATCCATTTCATGTGGGTCACAGGTGACCTCCATCCTCCCTCTCCAGTCACTTAGCTGCCTACCGGTGATTTGCCTTCTGCAATAGGTAATGAGCGCTAATAAAAAAAAAGATGAGCCGGTGAAACTTACCATTCAAGATGCTCTGGAAGAAGATAAAAGCCAATATCCACATGCCCTGCTCCGTTCAATCCCCCCAAGCTATGCTTTCTCTTCTTCCTCCGACCGGTGCCTCCCTGGGTTTCTCTTCTGTGCGCTTGGGGTAAGGTTAAACATTTGCCACTGTCTTGATGCAAACCGGTCCAAGTATCTACTTTTAATATCTCCTTCCTACTTTTTCCGTGACACGCGTTTCGTTTTCTTTTTCTGAACCCTCTCTTTGCGCTTGGAACATAAATGCGCCTCTGTGGTTGTCTTGGGGAGAGAGAGCTGTGCTCAGACTCTCCTCCTCTGCTCCGCGTCTTGCTGCTTCTCCCTGTTATTCAAAAGGATGCTGAAGGGGTGAAGCCCAGGTGTGTGTGTGTGTGATGCTGAGTCAGAGCCGGGTACGAGCGGATCCTGAAACAAAAAGGAATGCAACAAAAAAAAAGAAGAAAAAAAAAAGAAAGAGGCTAAACTAAATCTTGAAAAAAAAAAAGCGCAGCTTACCTAAATAAAAGACTGACTGGCGGATCATCCTTAGGGAGAACACAATACAATGTCACCAAATTAAAATAACTAAAAGAGCAAAGAAGCAAACAAAAGGGAGAGGCTGGTAGAATAAGAATGAAAATCTGCTTTTTTCTGAGACTCCAAAGTCAGATCATCTTCATCGCCTCTGAGCGTCCAGCAAGAGGCGAGCAAGCGCATCTTCCCCGCTGCCGCTCTCTAATCGCTCCACACTGACTCTCTGAGCATTACACAGAATAACCCTCTCCCTGCCCCTGCAGACGCTTTAATTCCTCATTGCCTTAAAGGAGCAGAGGCGGTTACCGCTCGGTCCTGGGGGCAAGGTACTTCTGGAGGTGAGAGTGTGAGAGAGCACACATGTGCGAGGCGCATTTGCATTAAGGAAATGAGCCGCACCTGACGCACCGAGGCACCTAGGATAACATCTTTACGCACGGAGATGTACCGGCGCTGCGCTGCGGTGTGCAGGTGCACTCATACCGCACTGTGTAGCAGATCTGGCTTGAATTAAACCAATAGGTTATTTCTCCTATACGCATAAGAACAGAGCAGAGTTCCCCTGTAAGAATGGAAACACAAGGACATCCAATGACGCATGTTTAGTGTTCATTTAAGTGCATGAATTAGCCTTTTTGGAGGGGAGGGGGGATGATTTGAATTTCACTTTTAAATGTATTAAAGTGGTTTAACAATTGTGTGAGTAGAAGACAGAAGGGAAAGGCAACATTTTGACAGCGGTTGCAGAAAATACAGGGTTAAACTACAGCATCCCCCACCCCAAACACACACACACACACACACACACACACACACACACACACACACACACACACACACACACACACACACACATACAGACTCCATACCGCCTCCCTCAACCCTGTAATCCACCACCACCACCCCTCCATTTTAATGCCTGCCTTGAAGTCAAGGGTGTAGCTGTAGTAGGCAGTGGAAGCCTGTGGGCCTGTCCACAGAGCCCGGTTGCACTGAATGTGATATAACCAGCAGGGCAGTCTGCATCTCATTCTCTATTCCACATGACAGAATAAACTGAAAGTGAAATCCTGCTTATTTACCCCAGGATACTCATTTTCTGCTCCTACATCTGGACCGAGGAGAGGATCTTTACAATTCGGAATGTGTGCAAAAGAAAATAAATGGAAAAAACAATACATGGTCGGTGTGTGTGTGGATCGCATGTCTTCCCTCGTCTTATTCCTGGTGATATAAATGCTCAGCACACTCTGTCTGGGTGTATGGGTTTATATGTGTTTGTCTAAAAGAGATACGGTCTAATCTCTGTGGGTTTGGGAAAGACGGAGGCATAACTCTACCTTTTCCTCGTGTTTTGATCAGGCAATTTTCTTGTCTTTCCATGTCTGTCTACAGTACATCTGTCCACTTGTCCACCTGTCTCTCTCACAGTGTTCACTCCAGTGCAGCAGACGAACACGGCTCTGCATTTGCTGAAGTCTGCACCAGAACACACTGTTCCCGTTAGCCGTAAAATGGCATGGCTCTCTTTTCTTTTTACTTTGTATTCAGCAATAGCCCAAATTAAATTGTTCTTTCACCAGAGATGTCCTCTTTTTAAACTATTATTACACCAAAATGTATGTTTAATTGAGTAGGATTATCATTTTACTTACTTCCCCCGCTCCAACCCTTAAGCTGTTAGATAAACCCAAACAAGTTGATGTCTCTGCAGCGCTGAGGAGAAAACATGGGTGAATCAGGGCAGTGGGTCAGAGATCCTGCCTGTCATTTAGAGTGGATTAGGAGCGCTGTGCTTGGGTTTCAGCTCTGGATTCTTGGCTTGGATGGGCAAGTAAGTTCATTAGCAGCAGCAGACTGAGAGATATGATCATTTAGGAGGGAGAATGCAATACCAGCCTGGCTGCAAATCTATCAAATGTGTTCATCCTCATAAGATGCAGAGTCATTTACATCACAAAGACTTCATCTTCTCGTGCCAGTACCTAAGGGTACCTCTGTATTTTTTATGTACTTTTTTTTAATGTAAAGTCCACATGTGTATGCATCTGATCCCAAAGGCAAACGCCTACTCATGCCCTACAGGTAGTCAACCACAATAGGACAGCAGTAGTAATTTCCGTTGGTTCAGCCTTCAGCAATTTTTTGTTACTGAAGGTGACATTAACAGCCAGCAAAGACAAACAAACCCCACAGAGGCAGGAAAAAAGATCTGACTGTGGGCTCAAGGGATTGGGAGAGGGGATCCGTGGAATTAGAGGGTGCCATCTGACATTTTAGGGGAAATGAGACATTGGTATAATCTAGCTCAGCAAACAGGATTTATTGAGAAGCCAAAATTAAAAACAAAAAAAATGGAAAAAGAAATGGAATAAGTAAAGAAATGCAAATCAAAAGGTTATATTTGTTTGCGTGGGACGTGGAAACTAAGGCTACCTCAAATAGAACAATCTAGTCTGGCATAATTTAAGCAGAAAAGAGGAGCGGTGGCTCTTTACATATACCGTATAGGCCAGGGTCACATTGGCAAGGGGGCTAGGTATTGTGTGTATACACACACCAATATAACTGTACACACAGTACACATATGTGGGGGTTGCTCATCTATAAGCACAGTTTCACAATGTGTGTTTGACAGCAAACAAACACAAAGTAACATCAACACTGACCAAATGACCTTTCAGCCACCAAATAACAGCAGGTGTGCACGATGGTTTCTCAAATTACTGATATTATAGGTTGAGAAAAATCTATATAATTGTGTATGACTCATAATAATTGGTTAGTGAGAGTTAATCACTCTTTCACTTTCATAACTGTAATTAAAAATAATTTCCCCCTTCTCTGTATCCACAAATATTCAACTATACGAGGGAGGCTTTTAATAACATGTGCATTAAGGTACAATCTAATCCCAGACACACAGCGAATAACAAGAACAGAGTGAAACATGTGTTTTAGCATCATCGCACAATATTGCTCTGTTGTAATTTTAGCGATACAAAGATCATATTTAGCTGACCGCGGTGATGCGCGCGGATCAAATGTTTCTCTTGGTGACACACAGGGACTTCCATCCTCGTGGAAAACAGGTGCTGGTGTTTAAAACTTACACACAGCGGACAGCTGTACAACTGACCCGGCTACTTGTGATGTGAAAGACAATACCTTGATTTTCACTCTGAAGACGAGAGCCTTGACCTTGTGACCGGTGGGCTGCGGTATTCAGTGATGAAGCCTTAACAGATTATATTCAGGCATATGTTTGCCAACTGCAAAACCAATATCTATGTCCTTATAGGGCTAATGTGAATTATTGTCACTTATATACTGAATTTAAAGCCCATCATACTTCTTAATTAGTTGATAATTATGATCCATTTGGAGGTGGAGGAACACTTACAGTTATTATAAGTAACAATGATCAGGTTTGTCAGGTTGCACCTGTGCCATGTAACTTAATCATATAAACTATAAACAAACATTACAAAAGACAAATAATGTGGTAAAAAACATCTTATTTACATCGTAGTTTGTCATCATATATCCTCATGACTACAGGGCATACATATTTAGAAATAATACATGGTATCAGCATAGTACTACATGGCCCAAGTAACATAATTCACTTAAATTCTGAGTATGAGTAGAGTGGATTTTTGGTGGGGTTTGAGTTATCTGTGTGGGTAGTGGGTATGAAAGGGGTGTAGTTCATTTTAGCCCCCCAGCATGATGCCTAAACAGTGGTGAGTGAATGTGACAATGAGGCCCCTGGGCGGCTGCAGACAGACTTGGCCTTGCTGTGTGGCCATGCATGCGTGTGTCTGTCTGTGGGTGTGTTTACATGTGCCACCATGACAGTGTGTGGATACAAGGAAAGAAGTAGAGCACATATGAGACGATTCATGGACACTGCTCACCCCGGGCCGTGACTCCTCTGACTGTTATACTCACACTGGCATGGGATCTGTGCTCGGTGCTCTTTATTTTACTGCCAACTTCATCATGAACGATAAAATAGGACATTAATCAGAGTGTCGGTGGAAGTTATATCAGTGGAAGTTGCAGTATTTTAATTTATCCCACATAGTGATGTGAGAACTATACTATGTGAAATAATTCTGTTTAAAGGCTGTTACTGTCTGGAGGTGAATTCACTTAATATACAAAATATTAAGAGGGGAAATATATCTCAGAATCCAAATGTTTGGCAAACAATACATTGGGATTACATCTATGGTGAAACAAAGAAGATGTAGATGAATGGATAGAGGACAATTAAAGACGGATTTTGGAGCAACTAAGCCACAAATGAACTGTATCTTAATATGAGGGAGGGATGTGTATTGTGTTCTAACAGATGAGCAATTTAGGGATACAGAATAGTATAATTGTCCGAGTACTTTCTGCATTTTTAACTTCAAAAGGTGCTGAATACAAAATTCTGTGCATTTCTAGCCTCCACACAGCTCTCAACATAGCGAGGGCTGGGCCGGCGGTTTGCAGCTAACGGGGCTAACGGCGCAAACAAAGGCAACAGCGCTGACGGCGCTAGCAGTGGTTTCCTGAGGGGGAACCGGAGGATGAGCACCGTGCAGAGCGGCGGCCATGACCTGCATCACTATGTCAACAAAGCACCGAGAAGATCGGATTACGACACACACAGATGCTCAGGTAGACATCACTCCAATTTATCTTCACATTGGTGGTTTGCTGCAATATTTTTGCTCTGAATTTGAGACATTTATTTGGAGAAAAAAAAGAAGACAAAACATACAATACACAAACAAAGCACATACGTGATATATTAGCCGTATCAGAACATTGACAGTTCTAGAGCTTTAAAAAAGGTTAAGATTAAAGGGAAATGGTTTTTTTTGTGCTTTATTACTGTTAGTTAGTAACAACTTACTCACCAATTGTGATTGTGTTACACCAGCGACAGGGTTTTCCAGTAGGGCTTTCCTCAAACAAGGAAATTCATGACAAACCGTCATCAAGCTAGGCGACTAATTGATTAGCTGATTTTATTTGACAGATGTGTAAAAGTGAGTTTCTCCACAAAGAATCAAACAAAAGCACCACTTTAAACGTTGTGTTCACCAGAGATGTGCTCATAGGTTTCTTGGAAATAAGTCATTCAGCGTGAAAAAAGCATAAAAGACGACTAAAACAAAAATAGCCAATTTGTCTTCCAATCAATTAAGAGAGAGCAGCTCTAATTTCCAGTGAACCACTTTTTATTTTTATTTTTAGTCGGACTCAAAAATAAGACATAATTTCTGTCATATTTTTTAAAAGCTGCAGCAGGCTGAAGCTCTTTGCCTCCATCGATATTATCTTCGTGCTCAAATACCAGATGGTAAGTAAAATCTTACCCGTCTCCTTATTCTTTATTACAGTGTCATATATCCCTATCTTTCATGTTGTAATATCATTTGGGCAAGTAAGTAAAAAATGTTGCTTCTCCAGAATTGTTTTGTTTGGATTGCAACCCGATCAGAGTCGCATCTTATCTTCTCCTCTATTTCAGAAACTTTTTACTATTCATGACATCAATATTTCTCAAATATGTGTTTTTATTTATGAGATACTTTCACGTGAAGGGAATACTCCTGAACATTTCAAGACCTACTTTCAAGCAAATTCACAGGTTCACTCGTCAATCTTCACATCTTCATCCTCCTGAATTACTTACCAACAGAGGTTAAGTTTCAATGAGATTCACGGGACCAAATTTTGGCTCAAACACTTTCCCACTTGTGTTCCTCTATAAAATGCATCAAAATATGCTTAAAAGACAAGATATTTGCTGTTTTGTAATTACTTCCCTTGTGAATTATTGTCCATGTATTCCTTGTTTCAAGTTGTATATTATATCTATAGTTGCTTCACTCATAGGGACATGTAGTATTACCATTGTTTAGGAGTTATTGCAGGTGCACAAACCAATATCCCCATAACAAACTCACGCTTACTCTCGCATGCACCCACATGCACACATATGCACGCACGCACGCACACACGCACGCACAAACAAACAAACACACATATCGACACAATCACATTTTCTTTATTTTGTTGTTGTTGACAATTAATTGTTTTTTATGTTATTATATATCATATCTTGTCAAAAATACTTTGCTTACTTTACGTCGTCATATCTTATGTATATTAATTTTGTGTTCTCTATAAAATTGTGATATTTTAATATTATATAGGTGGAGGCTTCAAAAAGCCCAGTGGGTTTCCTGCCTCCACCTGCACTTATATTATTAATCTATGTATTTTATATATAGAGCAAAATAAACTAAACTAAACAAAAAAACTAATGACTAATAGTGATAATGGACTAAAATACCAGAATACAATCTGCTGTAAATTTACATTTTTTAAATATTCCTAGGCATTAATGTACATTAAACATAAAAGAAAATGCTTAAAACACATCTACCACACCTTCACTGTACACTCCACTCCATCATGCGCTGTCCTCTACTGAGCTAATGAATTGAGATCAGATAGGTAACAACACACAGTGCACTTCAGTGGTCATACTAATTACATCACAAGCTAAATCAAATCTTCTTGTGATTTATTGAAACATATTCTAATATCACTGTGGTCAAGTTGACATGTAATAATTTTAATAACCGTTGTTGTTACAAAATAAATGAATTGAAAGTAAGATAGAGCCCCAGCTATGATTCTTCTTCACGCCTCACACATGTTCATATACACACAAACACACACATACACAGAAGCCCCCCGTCCCTGTCCCTCTGGCCGACCCTGTCCCTGGCGTGTGTGCAGACAGGCTGGGTAATCCCTCAGGATGGGGCCTCTTGTTTTGACAACTCCTGTGAAGCCCAGTGTCCCTTACAACAAAACACAGACTGGCCTATCATCTTCAAAATGTCAGCCCTCGGCTCACTCCATCGTCACCCAAAGGAGGATCAGGTTGCCTTTACACTATGCGACCCATTAACTCAGAATAGAAACATTCTCAGCACCAGTATAATGATCCCCTTTGTTTGCTAAGACAATGACATTGATAAGAGACAAACGCGCTCGTGGCTCCTGATAGAAGTGTGTATAAGGTTTCATGTGGCCAGGGCAGGGGAGATGTGGCTCCTAAACAGAGTTCAGGGTGGTGTACTCTTACCCTCTACTGGTCCCAGTGGGATGAAAAAGACACCTGCAGGTCAATCAGCATCAGGACACATGCACACTCTTTAAATTAGGACGTCTATAAAAGGGTTGAAGAAGTTAACATGTCAAAGGGACTCGTGATAACATAGAGAGCAGATGTGTTTCTGTGGAGGTCAGAGGAAAGAGGAAAGGAGTAATGTTCTGAGGTTTGATTACCTTCTTTGAGGGGCCACCCACATCAAACATGCACTCAAGGCACTAGTTGATGGCGTAGATAAAAGACTTTATAATTTGAGTTTATATTTTACAGACGCATAACATCTTAAGATGTGGCTTTTGAACTTTCCAGGATAAAGTAGGATTTCTTTAAACTTCTAAATTCATCTCTTGAGTGAAATAGTTGCTGAGAATATCCATAAGCCAGTTAGCTTAGCTTGCACAAATTCCGGAAACTGTTCAGTCTTCATGTTAACTGGTTGCTGGCTGTAGCGTCACATGTAATAGCTCATGCATACTCGCATGCGGTGTGCGCACTGTTCACAACAATTAATATTTACATACTTGTGCATGCCGAGCTCCCGTCCTTCTGTCTCTAACACTGTAGAGGGGGCTGTGGACCAATCTGCAGCAAACACACGGAAAGGCTCCTGGAGAAGGAGAAAGAAGGAAAAGTCAAACGCGGGTTCTTAGTTAAAACTTTTATAACGGCTGCATGTTGCCAAAGCACCGCACGTGTGCTGCTTCCCACTTCCTTTCATGTTCTTCTGGTCTTTTAAAATACATTGGTTATCTGATTATCTGGTTTTGGAAGGAGGCTCACAAGCCAATCATCAACATGGAGCTAGCACAGTTATTGCGGCTGCAGACAGTGATGTTTCATCTTTTGAGAGGCATGCGCTGGGTTTGCGGGACAGTGCAACAAGCATTCAGTAAATTTAAGAATGCTCTCGTCTAACGCTCAGCAAGAATCTAAATAAGTGCATTCCCCAAAATGTTGAGCTATGCCTTTAATTTCTTTCTCTACATTTCTATTTCTCATTTAGACTTTAAAATGACCATGAACAGATATAACAGGATTTCAGAGGCGAGACATTTCTGTTATACAGCCCCACATTTCCTGAATGCTGTATTTTAACCTATAAGACTTCAGTTCCACTCCACAGAATGGACCACAGTACATGTACTACAGTAACCTTTTCCATCTCCCTCTCAATTCACAATACCAACATCCTTGCCTGCTACAGCAACCCCAGCCAGTTTCCCATTGGTTAGCCCCAAGGCACAGAGGAGCATATCTGTAGCCAACCTTGACGTGCTAAACTAGGACGCTGAAGGGGACAGAAATGGGAGGAGAGAAGGGGGGAGGCAGGGGAGCGAGCGAAAGAAGGGGGGGTAATGAAAGGCTGGAGAGTGGCAGAAATACGGAAGTGTAGATGGAGAGCTGAGTGATGGAGAAGAGGGGATAGAGAAAGGAGCGGCGGGTAGGGAGTGAAGGTGGAGAGTGCAAGCAAAAGGAGGGAGAGAATAGGGTGGGTTTTGGTGATTTGTACTCTGGCTGCATATGCGCCTGGTCTCCATCTCCTCCTCTCTCTGCTTGAAAACTGGAAAAATCAATACACCCACAGTCTAGTGTATCCCCACATGAACTGGATCATTAAAAATATATAATCAAACACCCCAACGTCATTTTTCATCACTATTACCATCATCACGTATGTGAACAGGCACGGCTATCTGTATATCACAACATGGCTGTAACAATGTAATAACCCAATCAATGGCCTCCTAATTATTCCGGTGGCTCAGTTAATCGTCCAGTTAAAGCAGCCTTTCAGCCCTGACTCTCAGAATGGCGCACAGAGACAGGCTGCTTGTTATCAAATGCACACAGCAGAACCGAAGTGAGGCTGTTGTAATAAGAATATCTGACTTCTCAGCTTCACAACTCAATCCAACTCAGGGTCGCAGTGTTGCCTAGTAACGATGGCACACTACTGACCTTATCTATGTGGTCATAAAAATGTATGAAGAAGCCCCCCCCCACCTCCCTTCCCCGCGTGCGCCTTCAAACCCCACCCTGCCTTCCTCCAGTCCTTCCTACAACCACACTACCACCCTCACAGCCCTTATCTCCCTCTCTTTTTGAGTAGCGTCTATCCAGGAGGGCAAGCACCCTCCATGCCTTCCTACCCCTGCCAGGGCAGCTCTGCGGTGAGCGTTATCTGCCCGGGAGCTCCCCTCTCTTTTATTACGGGAGGGGGGGCATGGGAATATGTACACGCACTTGAGCCTCGTGCAAAAACACAACGTGCCTGTGTACACTGTACGCTCACAGTAGGTGCAGGAAGAACACAACAGATACAGCACTAGTGGGTGGGTAGTGGGAGGCTGGAAGGATGCAGATTGCATGCTATGAAACTGATAGATAGCTGTAAGAGTAGAGGGACACAGTCAAGCGCAAAGGAGACTCAATACCACACCGCAAGGTGAGTCGACGCACCAGCCTTCATGAGGATATTACTTCAGAGTGGAATCTTTGCTCTGCTTGCTACGGGAGCAAAGAAACATGGCAGAGTGTGAGAAAACGTGCTTGTTTGTACGAGAAAACGACAAAAAACACAGTCGGCTTACCTCTGCGATGAGCGTCCCAAATTTGCTGCATTTGTGAAAGCTATTTGCTTGTGAGAGATGATATGTATCTGATCTCTATCCACTCATGAGTCCTTAGAGCCAGGTTCAGCCTTTCTAATTGACTATCACCTTGGAGATGCCCATCCTAATGAGGAAACAAACTCCAGGTGCTGCACCTGATATAACCCCTGAGAGTCACAGGGGGAGTGCGACACGTACTGTATACACACACTCATCTGCTCCATCTGTCTGCTCTACAATTAACACTGGCAGGCCATAATATGTCAGGACTTCCACCGCAAAAACTAGAAGCAAAGATTTTCAAACTGCTTGTATGTTGTTTATTGGAAACCAATTACCAGAACCAGGAAGATATTTCGGTTTGTGCGTGAAACCGACTCTGAACCATACAAATAATCTACTTTAGCAAAATCTAAAACCAATTTCGACACCAAAGTAAACATCTGTAGCTAATAGTTGTGTTATTTCAAACCGAAGAAACAGTCTCACCTGCGAGAGGTTATAACTCATGACATCAGATGCAAAGAAACACCACCGTTTCCCAGTTGAGGAGAATAATTATCCCAGTACAGCGTGCCCTAACTATGTTGACAAACAGCATCTCAATAATGTGGAACGGCCGAAGCCCGCCACCGCTCTCCTGCCCACTACTACAGCTACATCTGCTCTGTGGCACCCGACGCATCAGGTGGGATCTGTGGTATTTGAACAAACACAGACGGCATATGTTTGTGTATGTAAGCGTTAGAGTAACTAGGGAGACTGGTGAGGGTATGAGTAGTGCCTTGAGGCGAGGAGCAGAAGGGGTGGCAGGGTTCCTGACTCCCACAGCGGCCTGACTAGACACTAGCCTCTATGACTCATCTACGTGTCACTAATGCTTTTCCTATGAATGAACAAACAGATACAGATACACTGCAGAGAGGCAATGCTACCACCACGGGGGGAAGAGTAAGTGTGAAAAGCCTGCGAGACTCGCATGAGCCATCCTTAGTCATACTCCCGCCTGTCTCAGCAGTGAGAGTTGCCATACAGTTACAAGTAATTGATCTAAAAAAAAAAAAACACAAAATAAATCAAAACCGGCTGTCTTTTATATGGCTGGAAACATGCAGTGTGGTACCAGGGAGTGAGCGGTGGCGTACCCACGCACCTGTTGTCTGGAGCGTCTCTCTCATCTTATTCAGGCTCTCCTCATTTGGGCTGCTCTCCTGCAGTAGCAGCTGTGAATATGTACACCTTGTTAGGAGGTTGACAGTTCTGGCAGAGGGAGAGACGGGGAAGTAGCTTGTTATGAAGAACAGGCTAACTTTATGTCAATCCCTGCTATGCAGTGAGAGGCAATACAAAACAACAGGTAAAATCATAAACAGGAGATCTTCTTTAGAATATGGAAAAAGAAAAAAATGATCTTTTCACCCTGAATTAATAGAGCAAGCCACATTATATCAAGTTAAATATTTGAATGTACCGAGTTAAAGCTAATTGACCCCAGCCACTCTGCTAATAAAACAGCACGGTAGACTGGATATCAAAATGAGATTTGCCAAGGAAACATGTGGCTGGCCTGCCCATTATGACCTGCCCCTCTGTAATCCCCATTTGCCGCTCATCCAGCTCTGTCATGCCTGTGCTGTAATTACACTGCGTCCAATATCACGGGGAAACACTAACAGATTCAACAAATCTCTGATCAGCATTATAGACTTACAGTGATTGGGGCTGTCTGCTCATCAAAGCTCTCTGTGACGCTATAAAACACAGAGCTGGGGGTCACCAAACAGGCAATATGCCTAATTCAAGACTTCATAATGCACAGTTTCTCAGGTAATCATAGCTAATGTTTGATTGAATGTTCCGAAATGTAATGTAGTAGTACATTGTAATGTAAAATGTAAATATTTGTTTACTTTCTTGTCGAGAGTTAGTGACAAGAATATATGTGGAGTAAATATAAGGCTACATACAGTTAGTTAGCTTAGCATAAAGAATATAAGAGAGCTAACCGCTAACGTGGCTTCGTGAAATTGTAAACAAAACCACAAATGTTTACTTTTTTTTTTTTTTACGAATCAAATAAATAACATATTCCGTGTTAATTAGTGCTTTAGGGAAGCTGCTGGGTGGATTTTGTTAGTTGAGCCAGGCTAGCTAGACTTACATTGTAGCTGTCGAGTTTGTTTGTGTGGCTTCGATAAACAGTATTTATTGTTTCATTTGAGTTTTAAAAATACAAGTTATATAGTCTTTTTCATGCATTTCTTGGTCTGATTTAGCTGATTTTCCTGCAGCCTAACTGTTTTCCTGCTGATTGTAGATTGCATGATGTACCCTTGAAAACACAAATCACAGATTCACTCACTTTATGCCATAATAACACATTTGCAGTAATGCTGACATGATCAGTTGATTGATAGACAATTAATTGCCGATTGTTTTGGTAATCTATTATTCACAATTAATTTATCAGAAACCCCCCCCCCACAAAAACAGTCTTTGGTTTCAGCTACTCAAATGTTTCCTATCTTTTCTGGTTGTATATTGAATATCTTTGGTTGTAGGACAATATAAGACATATTAATAAACATGCCATGAGTTTTTCAGATGATCATTAGGGGAATACAATACCAGACCTGTTTGAATTTTTTACAGTTAAATATTTTAGGGTGTGATATTGTGTTATAATAAGTTGACATGATGCTTTATTAAAACAAATAAAGAAATTGCATTAGTAAAAACTCAATTAGCAGCTTCAACTCAAATGGCTGGTGTCACACAAACCAGTCCTAATCAATATTTGTAACAATAAGTGACCACAAAACAACAGCCTAAACAATCTGGAGTTATATCTGTGATTAGGCGGAGATGTGTGTGTGCTGTTCAGACAAAGGTGGGTGCATATGAGAGAATGTAGAGAGCTCTCCTTCTCGCTCTCATCAGCTGTAATGATCAGAGCTGTGAGGATTAAGTACCTATGTCCCAGTAAAGGAGCTTTGCCCTGCCAAATGAAGGAACACTGGCTCTCCTAAGCTGGCTAATTTGCTGACATGCAGACGATGCTACAGCCCCCTTAGAATGGATTAGAAGCACAGGAATGGTGAGGAGTGCCTTGTTGTGGCCAGCGGTGGAACTGCAGGGGGAAAGCTTAATGGACACGTTAAAAAAAAACTGAATCAACAGATGCACAGGCACTTTTTTTTTTAAACATAACAACAACAAAAAAGAGCTACAAAGTAAATGAAAGTTGTGCAGGGGCAATTGTGATGTTTTTAAAATGTCATGGATAATTCACTATAACACTCTGTTCCATGAAACATTATTATCATCACAAATCGAAAGCTGTAACTTCATTTTGATCTATCTGATTAATGCTTGCCTCATTTGTATTACCATTTAATTTGTAAGATATACATAACCATCTATGTGACAAGTGCAGATTTGTGTGCACTCAAAACAAAAACAAATGTGTACAACTTCACAGGCCTCTAATTGCTGGATTGATATGAATTGTATTGGTCCCTGAAGAAAATGGGTTGTGAGCCAGAATAAGTTGAGCAACCTGCTAACTCAAGGAGGTATAGCACACATTATCAACCACTGGATTCACTGTGTTTCATGGATGGTAACAGACAAGTAAACAATGCATTCCTGCTTCCCGCTGTTTTTATACTCTCAGGCTAAGGAAATATCTCAGTGTCGCAGGGAGGAAGAAACAGGGATTGTGCTTAAATAGGTCGTTCACAAGACCAAGTGCATGACAAGCAATACACCGGAAAGATGAGGTTTTGTGGTCACAGTCTTTCCCCATATTAATAAGCTTATTGTAACTATAGTGATTTACTTCAATGAAAGAGGGAAACAGAGAGGGAGACGGGGTGAACATGTGACAGCGTAACTGTGGACTCATGAGGAATTCAGAGTGAGACAGTGGTTGTCTCTGTGTGGAAGAGGCAGCGTGGAGGAGGCTTGTGACATTGATCTTGCCTTACCACTGGGATCTTTTTCTTCTCTCTCTGCACTGTCAATGCGGCAAATGAGACTGTCCTGGCTGAAGCGTGCAAAGATGAAGAAAAAAAAAAAATGAGGCTCTAATTTGGAGAATCAAATGCAGGGACTACCCATAATACATACAAGAGATATAACTGTGCATGTCATCAAAATGACCTTATGTGAGCATTTTGAGACTTAAAGGAATAGCCTATAATACAGGCAGTGTGTTATAAATGCAATGTGACTGAATGGTCTTCAACAGATTTATTGTGACTATCATCCTAATGGGCTTGTATTAATCAGTGTTCAATACTGAGCGTAATGAAATCTCAGTGTTACTCTGATAGCTGGGAAACAGATACACTGGTTGTCTATACAATTAAATAAATAAGAAAATGCATAGAACCCATTCATAAAAAATGTGCAGAAGTTGAATTTGAAAGATTTCATGACTTGTGCTAGCCTATGCATGAGGGGATTTCCTTTTCTGTGACTGGACACATTTAAAATAGCCTGCTCGAGCGTCATGACAAGACAACCAAAGGCGATGTGCAAAGGATGGAAAATTGGATTCGCGCCGTAAATGAGGACACATTAACCGAAGCATACACTGTGGAACAATGTCTAATTGTTGGTAACGCTGTTAAAAGAGGAGACACACTTCACCCCACGTGCTAACGCTAAGTTACCTGTATGGAGAGCTCACGTCAATTCAAGTTATAGTGAGAAGTTGTTTAACTCCCCTGGTTGGTTAAAATCTGTCTAGCACACAGGAAGTGTGTAAAACAGCCGAGTGACGGCGGTACAAATAAGACAAACGGTTAGGCCATTTTGCATTCAAAATAAAAGTTTTCACAATACCCCCAACAAATACTACATTAAATGCAAAGTGTTGGCGTAACATACTACACCCTAAATATAAAGCAAGCGTCACAAGACATTTATGCTCTTTCCTGGTATTGCCTGTAAATTGGGTATTTTCCTCCCTTTTATCATCACGCATGTGGCATATGCCTATTGTTTTTAAACGACTGTCCCGTTTTTAGGCTCTAAAAAAAAACAATAACCGCTCAGGTTTACTTTAATTTGAAAGATTTTACATAACCGGAAGCCGCCCTGGTATAGTCTGTGATTTGGGTATTTTCTCTCCTTTTATCATGACGCATGTGGCTCATATGCCTATTTATTTTATTTTTTAAACAACTGTCCAGTTTTTACGCTGTTTAAAAAACAAAACAATAACCGCTCAGATTTACTTTAGTTTGAAAGATTTTACATAACCGGAAGCCGCGTTTAATATTTTTCGGCGAGCTTGACGTGGTTCTCTCCAAACCGGCAGCAGGTTACTTTGAAGCGAAACTTCTCGTGAGTCGTAGAGCGACATACGGTTAAACAGTCGTCCTTGTGTCAGTTTGACCACCATGTCTGCATGTGTGACTTTCGGTTGACGGTGGAGAAGAGAGGCAACGTTTCCGTGATGTCCGTTCTCGCGGCAGAGGCGTTTCCATGGTGGCCAAACTGAAAACTTTAAGGAGCAAACTTTGAGCGAGGAGCCGGAGTCTTTCTCCCCCCCTCCCCCTCCCAACCCCCCCGTTATCACTCAGACTAACGCTAAGTAACTCCGCCATGGCACACACCGCTTCTGTTTCGACATGGGCATTTGTTTTTAGTTTATACTTCGGCGTGTCAAAGTGTTTCTTCGCTATACCGCTCAAAATCTACGCCGGGAGATACAATATATCCTCGGCGGTTGATTTGACCCGGCGCGTCGCGTTAACGGCTGATGGAAACGGCCTGTCTCTGGCCTCTGATCCAACCGGTACCGTGAACTTTCTGGACATGGTAAATAACCTGCAAGGGGACTATGGAAGAGGATACTACATAGAAATGTCAATTGGTACTCCGGGTCAAAAGGTAAATATCACAAACACTTGCTTTTTATTGTTTTTGCTTGACACCTGTATCATTTGCACAAATGTGTTTTCTTCTTCTTCCAGTTTGTATTGGACTATTTAAGTTAAGGTTGTTTAGCTGAATGAAACTGAAAATACTCCATTATTTCCTTTCTTTTCTCTACGTTCTTTGTTTGTTTGTTTGTTTTTGTTGTGTTTACACAGGGTCACGTGTTCCATTTAGACACAACGCCATGTCAAGTCTGCTTTAAATCGTAACACAATGTGATCTACTCAAAGGGCTGAGTGTGATTGTGTCACCCCCCCCCCCCCCCCCCCCCCCCCCAAGGTGTTGACTACCTACTAAATGCAATATTTACATATTCTGAATGACTGTTTGATATGACCCTAACAGCAGAACAACGACTTGGGTCAAGGGGAGATTAGGGCATATTTTGCTATCACTGTCCTTTTTATAAAACACAATAATAAAAGCTCTCTTTTTTTCCCAGGCTGGCAGGATAGTACATCATGGCTGTGGGGTGCATTAGCTGCCTCAAGTCTTCCCAGCCTTTGGGTCTGAAGGTAGACTAAAGCCCCGCTCACATGCACTCACATGATGCAGCCTGGGAGGACCTCTCTTTCTTACCAAGCAGCTGATGGGGATTATGAGGCTCCCAGGGAGCAAAGAGCAGCTCCACAGTTGTATAAAACAGCACTAGCCCTCCAGATATATTTGCTGCTTATCTTCTTTTGGTTGCACAGAAATAGGCCTGTGTAATGTACTGTCTTTTTTTATACTGCTTGTTATGTAAAGTGCCTAACGAGATCATATTAATGATTTAAGGGGGACTAAATTGTCCCAGAAGAGCTGGTGGATTCTCCCGCCACTATTAAAAATACATGACGCATTAGGGTGTTGTAGGTTGTACTTTGGAAAATATACTTCATGGTATCTGTTGTTCTAGTCGAACACGGACGTTTTAAAAGCTCTAAGGAGGAAACTCTTGGACTATGACTTATTCAAAGGAATGTTGTTATTCTTATATCATCAAACTGCATAGAGAGCCACTAGTACACTGAACTATACACGCCCTTTAACCAGGCACAGGTGTGTTACCTTATCAGGAATCAACAGTCAACCCGATAACTGAACAAATAACAGATTTACATCTGAATATTTCATAATTAATAACCCAGAGTTAAATTGATTCAAAAGGATTACAAATCACATGTTTTATCTTACGAAGCAACAAAAAAAAAAAATGTGTTCCATATGTTCCATTATTTATAAACCGTATGTTGCTATTCTGTCTTTATATCACGAGGGGAGCCTCACCTGGTGAATTATAATAGAGCTTTGTCACATTTCTACTTGTCACATCAGGAAGAAGCACAGGTGCAACTAATAAACACTAACAATGGCTCAGTTCCATTAAGTGTCCCAGTAAGCAATTCCAGTAAGCCAGCAAACACAATGCCGGGACCCTGAAACCATGTCAGTTACGCCTGTGTGTTTCCCGCCATGATGTGACAAAAATAAAGCTGTGACAAAGGTATATTTGGGACCTTGTGTCGGGTGAGGAAGCTCAAGAAGAAGTGAACATTGATGTGAATGCTACATGTTTTTAACAAATAAATTACTTTGAATATTCTACTGATGGATGATGTTTTTGAGGCAAAAATCAGTTCCGCCTCTTGATATTTCTCCTCTGATATTCCAGCCTTTATACTCCATGTGCCTTGTGTATTTATGGTGAAACCATTATATAATTGTTTTCCCTGCCAGCAGAGTTGGTTGAGATTGGTTATGCAGTGCCAAAACGTCCCGTAACTCAATACTATTGAGTCATGCTCTCAATATTATTCCAACTAAATGACGATGTGATTACAGGGCTGCGGTGTTAAATGAGGCACTATTCAAATGAGCCACTAATTGCTGCATCTGTTAGCGTGCGGTGCAGCCAGGCTGAGGTGTCGGATGGAGAGCCTCACATCTGTTAATTGGTACAAACAGGTAGCAGATGCACATTGCCGCCATGGAGCCACTGCCAATTAGACAGCGAGCGCTCAACTGCCGGCTGCCGCAGCAGCGGGGGCAGAGCTTTGCCTGAGGCTCAGCAGCCGAGCTAAGGGAGGATAGTGTGACCAGAAAAGCTACGCGGTGTGGGGGATAAGGAAATGCCCCTGCTCCCCTCCCTCCCTCACCGCGAGGTTTCAGTGTTTTCCAATCTGGCCTGTTTGGCCGGTTCAGGCCTTGTGTGAATGGACTGATGCCATCTGCAAGGCAGCAGTGGGGTTTTTGATGGCACAGTCACAGTGATGGGACCAGTGCCCGGCCAATGAGGGGGAACTGATAAGCCTGACTCCCACGGACGGGCCAACTAAGGCTTCCAGTGCCCGACTGAACCGGTCGATAACACATTGTTGATAATTAGTTTTTTTTTTCCCCAACCAATTGTTTCATAATGACGTCATGCACAAGTGAGAACGACAGTGGGACGTTGGCTAAAATAAGTAAGTCATAATGCTTTTAGTGTCTGAGCAAATCGTGTGGTATAATGATGAACTTGCTCCATTTAGACATGGTTGAAGCGTGATGGGCTTGAGGAACTAAGCTTGAGGAACTAAGCTTGAGGAAGTGGTTTTCTTCATGCAATCATTGGAGTTCCTTGTTCCTTGTCTGTCAACCTTACATATTTAAAATAAACTACTTCCTGATGTTCTGGTCTTTATAAAATAGGGGTAGGCATGTCATCTTCCCCAGCTTGCCGAATTAACCCTTTTTTTAATATTATATATATATATATTTAAAAAAAGGGTTAAAAATATATATTTATTTAAAAAAGGGTTAAATATTTATTTCTCCATTGACTGTCATGTGACATCATTGAAAAACTAGTGCATAGACGTCTTTGTTGTTGAGTCATCCGGTGGCCATGGGGCATTAGCTTTATGACCCCATCCTGGTGAGAAATGCTTGCTAGCGAGTGTTAATGTGGCCACTGCTCAGTAGTGGAGGTGATAGAAGTCTGCAAGCTAATTAGTTCCTGCTCGTTGACTTGATGCCTGCAAGACAACACTATCTCAACCGCTGTTCACTGGTCTCCACTGTGGACATCACACACACACACACACACACACACACACACACACACACACACACACACACCAGGATGGCTGGATAGGTCATCCAGTCATGTCAATAGCTAGAGGCAGTCATGTGTATCTCATAGATCACACAGAGAGCAATTACATTAGAGATGCATAGTAATTTGTGCAGTTTGTGTGACACTGGAATCTCTATGAATTTGCGATACGTATTTTTAACCGTATCCAAGTTTGTATGAAATTTCTGATTACTTTAATTTGGTCATGATTATGTTTACATATGATATAATCAAATACAGCTGTAAAGTACACTCTTTATTTCAGCCTGCAACGAAACACTGACCAAAATGTTGACTGTCTCTGCCGCAAACAAAACACAGTTTGCGTTTAATTTTCCATTTTCCATTTATAACACATAGGTGACAACAGGCATTCTTTTGATTTGAAGAATGTCTCAATCTTTCATATAGGCGTAAAACTTCCTTCACAGAAATGAAACAAATATCTTCACTCTTCACTATTTCCAGCTTAATTTCCTTATCATGTTTGTATATTTTTGTTGTTGCTGTTTTCCCTCCACGTCCTCTGCTTTTTCCTCCTCTAATTACTATTATTTGTACAAACAGAATCTTTAATGTCTTAGTGGCATTTTAAAAGTCTTCTTAAAGTCTTGTCATCAGTGTGTTCTACTGCTTTAGAGCTCTTACTTTTACCCTGTGACTCAAGAGCTCTGAGGTGGGGCGGGGTTGCCCTGAAGCAGATATCTGCAATGCTTGTTAAAATAAACTCTCCCTTGTGTATTTCAGGTGAACATCCTGGTGGATACGGGAAGTAGTAACTTCGCCGTGGCTGCAGCTCCACACCCATTTATTACTCACTACTTCAACACTGCACTGTGAGTAGCTTGGACACTTTGTGGGATCTGCAAAATGTTATGAATATCCATGGCGGAAATAATGAGAATAGATAGCAATTATCCGCAAAGGCTGTATTGAAAATTTGAGCCAACAATTTTGGTGTGCAAACTTGGGGTTTAAAGTGAACACCTAATTTATAAAAAAGAATGAATGGTTTGTGAAGTTATAAACTGTGTACTTTGCTTGAGGCTACGGCTGGTTGACTGAAACACAATAAAAATAAATAATATATATATATATATATATATATATATATATATATATTAAAAACATTCACTCCGGTAATATAATCAATACTTGCATGAAAGCATGCAGTGCTTTGGCTCAGACAGAGCAGTAGTGTGTGCTGCACATGTGATAGAGGAATGCACTGTGCATGCAGAAGGTTGTAATTTTACGCCGCCAAATTATCTGTACATTTGATCCGATACAAAAACTCTCAGAAACATCACACCAATATTAATGAATTACATGATCTCTGCTATGTAATGTCGGTCTTGCATAGCTGTCTGTTGAGATAGCCCCTTTATTACAGACCTAGTCCTGAGTTACCACACATTTAGCTTTTTATCTTGTTGTAACTATTCACGCTACTTGCCTTCTTCCCCTGTGTTTAGCTCCAGTACCTACCAGTCATCTGGCCGGACTGTGGCTGTCAGGTACACTCAGGGCAACTGGGAAGGTGAACTGGCCACTGACCGTGTCTCCATTCCCAAAGGCCCAAATGGGACCGTCACCATCAACATAGCTGCCATCTTGTCATCTGAGGGCTTTTTCCTTCCTGGGGTCAACTGGCAGGGCATCCTGGGACTGGCCTATCCCATGCTGGCAAGGGTGAGAGATAGATGCTCTTAACGTTTAAATCTTACTCTGACTGAATGTTAGTTTTAGGGTTATGTTAGTTTCACTTTATTTAACAGGGGTCATATGTTTTTCTATTTTTTTCTTTACATCTGCGGTCCCAAAATAATACAGAAAAATACGATAAAGACAAAATCAAAAAAGTGTCTGAATAATTGACAAACGATACATCACTTATAAAACAACGGCAAACTAAATAAACAGTACATAGTCTCCATATTGGAAAACAGTTGATTCCATACAAAGTTCAGTGATCACATGATTTTTTTCTTCTTCTTGAGCTGCTTCTTTTTTAAAGGTGCTTTTGGGAGTATTTTTGTTGGCTCTCAATAAAGTGACAGCTGAGCCGGCGGCTCGTAGCTTACAGTGCTAACGGCGCTAACAGTGCAAACTACAGCAAATAGCAATTTGCTGTCTCATGATGTTTCCTGAATCCAGATGGTAGAGAAATGGTACTTGCATGAGTCCACCCTCTTTACTTCCTCCGCCTGGATGACAACCAGGACAGGGGTTCTCCTGTTCCTCTGCTGGTATTCCACCGCAAGCTCATTGGTTTTGCTGATATTGAGCTTCAGGTGATTGCCGTTGCACCATGTGATGAAGCTCTCTATCAGCCCTCTGTACTCCTCTGTAATAATGGTCTCTCTAAGTGAAGATAGCATGCTTCTCACACAAAGTGATTCACTGGACTCATACATGTCAATATTGTGAATATTGTTGCCAAAAAATACCCTTGCATACATTTTTTATTACGTTTCTTCAAAGTCTGAACAGAAATAGATATGAACTGCAAACTGTTATGACTTTTTTTTTTTTGCTGCAAAGAACTAGAAGCAGTGCATATTAACACTATGTTAATGTATCGTATAACCTTTATATGAACTTCATGAGATGATAATGATAAAAAATATCATGTTTTATCAAGTTAATCAAGCAGTGACTTCCTGCTTTGACAGCATTGAACAACTTTGAGATCTTATCTGCGAACAGAAACATTTCATGTTCGTGATTTATTTTCAGCAGCAAGAGTATGATGCCTTTGCATAATATTAAAAAAAAACTCTGTTGTACCAGATTAGTAAATTACTTTTCATATGTTAATTAATGGATTTTGGAACATTAATTGAATTGGATAAAAACTACATATGATTATCTGGCCTCTTCATTAGAAAAAGCTAAATTCCTTTATTGTGGAAGAAGCACAAGAGTAAATGTAATTAATGTACAAGATATCTTACAGACCAGGGGGTTTCAGAGTCTGAGACTGTGTGCCTCCCCTCAGACAGTGGAAAAACAGTAAAATACCCCAGAAGTAATATATCTCTGAACCATCTCTTTAACCAAATCTAGGCTGTTCTGTGTAATCCTCGTTTGTTAACTAATGTAATATTTTTTCACTTCTATTCACCGAGCCTCCCCAGAAACTGTTGGGAGCCTCCATGGGGAGGCCCGCCTCTCACTTTGAAAACCTCTGCCATACAGTATGTGTGAAGTGTGACACAGAACCAAGGCACTTCGCCCCATCATCCGCTTTCTTTAACGCTATAATATAGTGTTGATGGGACAAGGATGACATCCTTTCATTCTGTGCCCACTTTCACAACCTTTTGGTATTAAATGCCAGTGATCGAGGGGCAGATAGGCTCACACTGACCACTTTGTGCTGCTGGCGTCTCTTGGGTGTTCACGTTCAACTTGCCTGAGGGCTGTGTGTCATGCGTGACATCTGAAGAAGACAGGAGGGAGAGAACATCCTTTAGTCAAGGGCCACACCACTGTCTCATTCACAAGTCCCCTCACGCATTCCTACGGACACGCTCGTACACAGTGGCCAGAATATTGTTTCAATCACAGCCTGACCAAAGGGTTGTGGTCATGTCCTTTTTTTATTTTGTATACTTTTAAGTAGCAATTATCGTAGCAAACCAGCGTATTTTTCATTCTTAATTCCTGATTCTTGTAAAAATAGTTTTAAGCTGTTATTTATTGTTTCTTAAAGACGTTGTTTTTCCCCTTTTTAGGATACATTTCTTTAATTCACACGAAACAATTTTTTTTTTACACTTTCATTCTTTTTTTTCTGAACTTAATAATGTATTTTACTGGCTGTCTACACTTAATGTACAGTACATGTATGTCAGTCTGGATAATCTTGTGTTGATGATTACACATCTCCTGTCTCTCAATTAGCCTGACTCGTCCGTGGAGCCCTTCTTTAACTCTTTGGTGAAACAGCTGGGGATTCCTGACATCTTTTCCCTCCAGATGTGTGGCGCTGGACTTTCAGCCAGCAGCACAGTGGACACCCCTGGAGGCAGCCTTGTGAGTAGTCAGGAGAGGCTGAGTGTGATCAAAGACTTTAGATCTCAGCAGTCTTCTGACCCTTTTTTAAATTTCGTAACACTCCTTTTTAAAATGTGTATTTTTGTAATACAGTTTGTGTCTCACAATGGACCAGACATAGCAGCTGAGTGCAGTTTAGAAACATAATAGCTGGTATCCTCCTTGTCAATGTGGGTTCTCCACTGGAGGCCCAGTCTAGTTAGAGTGGAGCTAATTAAGCTAAGATAGCATCCTGCTGAGAGCAGGTCTGTTGCTGTTATACAAGCGGCCTCGGTGCCTCGCTCACTGCATCTCCATCATGTCACCCACTGACACAAACAGATGGTGTGTGTGTGTGTGTGTGTGTGTGTGTGTGTGTGTGTGTGTGTGTGTGTGTGTGTGTGTGTGTGTGTGTGTGTGTGTGTGTGTGTGTGTGTATTCTGCCAAATTGTGGAGGGATCATACAAACCTTGGCTAGAGCATACTCTTGTTGGATTTTCACTGTTGTTGTTGTGACCCATAAATGATTGAAGAAGTATTTCTTTTCCTAGGTCATGGGAGGGGCTGAACCAACTCTGTATCGGGGGTCAGTGTGGTACACCCCTATAGTAGAGGAGTGGTACTTCCAAGTGGAGGTTTTGAAGCTGGAGGTCGGCGACCAGAATCTGGAACTGGACTGCAGAGAGGTATACTTTACACTAAACTATGTCTTACGTTTGAAGCGGGAAAAACAATAAGTTGGAAACGGATAACATAATTTTTTTGAATAGAGAATTCTGAGTTGATTGTATCAAGGTCACAACAAGGAAATGAAACTTGAATTTGAGTCGCAGTACTGCAGGGAAATGTACTCGAGCTTCCTTGTTTTACATTCTTTGGTTTGCTCAAAGTCCTCCATAGAAGCCTGTTGAACTGAGAATAATACTACTGCACTTCCCTCTTTCTCCCTTTCTTTCAGTATAACATGGATAAAGCTATAGTTGACAGTGGGACGACGCTGCTGCGTCTTCCTGTCAACGTCTTCAATGCGGTGGTAGAAGCCATCACACGCAGCTCTCTGGTAAGCTGCCATCTCTCCACAGACGGTGATGAAACATGTTGTCAGAGCAAAGCGATGCAGGGGAGGATAGCACACGCTCGCTGCTCAAGGACATAGTGGCTTTGAGAGGAACAATCAGGAGCTTTTCTGCTATAAAAATGTGTGTGCCATGCTTTTAGTTTTTCTTTCCTCATTCTAAGTTTTTCACATTCTGTAACTGCACATAAACAACTCAAGGTTATTTTGAACCTGGAAGCAACATTTTCACTTAATGAACCCACATCCTTGCAGATTAATCCCAAGTGGGAAAATGAAAGAGAACACAAAAACCTGTTTTGGTGCCGTACTGACCTTCTGATTCTGAGTGTTCGTCCTTCTGTCTCCCTTTGTCTATTTCTCTTTGGTTCAGATCCAGGACTTTTCTTCAGGGTTCTGGGATGGCAGCAAGCTTGCATGCTGGATGAAGGGAGAGACCCCCTGGAGGTTTTTCCCCAAGCTGTCCATCTACCTAAGGGCCACAAACACCAGCCAGTCCTTCCGCATCACCATCCTGCCTAAGGTACCTGGATAAAAACAAACACGAAAACCAGTAATGGCTTCTGCTCCATCAACACTGAGAGACACAAGCACTCATCGGTCCTCTTTAATCTCTTCATTTGTCTCCCATGTCACAGTTGTACATTCAGCCAATCACAGACGTGGACGGCACGTTGGAATGCTTCCGTTTTGGATTGTCGTCGTCGGCTAACGGCCTGGTGATCGGCGCCACTGTGATGGAAGGCTTCTACGTGGTGTTCGACCGTGCCCAGCGGAGACTGGGCTTTGCGCTCAGCAGCTGTGCAGGTGAGGGTACAAACAAGACTTTGACTAAGACGTAAAACTGTGTCAAACTTATCACAGTCAACAAATGGGTTCAGATTGTCATCCCGATATTTATATTTTTGTCAGCCTTATGATAAAATGTTTTGTGGCTTTAAAATGTGTGTAGCCAATCTCAGTATGCTATTTTTAGTGTATGCTTTGTAAGGAAGTGCCAACCTGAATTATTCGCAGCAGAAAAGACGGAAGTTTGCACAAACAAGGCTGTATTCATACTCCGTTATCAACATATGCTCTAAAATCACCAGAACACTTGCCATCATATTGACTGTAACGTGTCAGTGTCTGCAACAACTCATAGTATATATATCTATAGCAAAATGTTGCATTTAACTTTTAACAAAGAAGAAAAATCATAGTCCTGAAGTCTGTAATGTGTCTTTTATTAACTGATAACTTATGGAGGAACAAACAGTAAAGTACAATGTATTTCTTTTTTAAATTAGCTGCAGGTTCACTGACTAAAACCCAGAGAATATCCTGGTCACCATGACCTAAACAGTAAAGGTTAAACCTTTTTAACAGTGTCACTTCCTTCCACAGAACTCTGTGTAAATATGAGCTTGGGCAGGGCTTCCAACTCATCTTGAAGTACAAAGATCACCTTTGTTCCGTATTTAGCAAACAGACCTAGCCGATGTAGGCTGAAGGTTAAGGATGCAGACTTGTGACAGTAAGGTTGCCAACTCCGAGCTGGCTGGTAAAATCTAGACAGGGAACTATTCTCATCATCATCGATTGATGACTCGGCCATGTATAAAAGTATTAACCTCGAATTACTTCAATGATGCTGCCAGTCTCAGACAATTGTTGCTATTTTGAGAGGCCGCCACACGTCATCTATAAGCTCATGCGTATAGTTTTTATTCAGCAATGGTTACAATGGTACACTTTTGTTCTAAAAAATATATGTATGAACATGTTTGAGAGGCTTTTATTTTTAACATAATTAGGGCTTTTTAGATAATACTAAATTAGTGTTTTTTTTAAGGGTCAATAGGTTAAATCTTTTTTTGGGCTGGTGTATCGATGTTAATGTGAGTTTTCCAGCACATTTATATTTTACTTTTTACTTTCAAGTCAGACGTGAGACATTCAACGATCTGTCTTCTATCTCTCCGCAGTGAGCGACGGAGAGGCTCTTTCAGAGATTGCGGGGCCTTTCTCGGCCGCAGACGTGGCGGCCAACTGCTCTGGCGGGCCGCTGAAGGAGCCTCTGATGTGGGTGATCTCCTACGCCCTGATGGCGGTCTGCGCGGTGGTCCTCATCATCCTGTTGCTCCTGCTGGTCCTGCCGTGCCGACGAAACCGCGCCGGGGAGATCACCGACGAGTCCTCTCTGGTCCGCCACCGCATCAAGTGACTGACGGGAAACGGATGGGCGGACAGGGCGGACAGCCAGCAGAACCCATCCACGGCGGCGCAGAAAGGGGTGAGGCTCGGCCTGCACCAAACAGTGACACACGCCTCCGGATGTCTGACTGATTCTAGTCTGCACTCAACAGCTTGGGCCGTGGAGACAGACACAGACAGATCAACCACCTCTTGACAGGAGAATCCAGCCCCAAAACTATTTATGGTTCCAAATTCTGGTTTGACGGTGACTATTGCTTATTCTCCACCGTGTCATGTGTGACACAGGGGGAAGACATTCAGCTTAGTAGTAGAAGAAGAACCGATGCAATTTCTCCACTGACTGTACCGAGTCAGTAATGTGATGTCGCTACAGAGCAGTTTTTAGTAATGGGTATGAATGACTTTTTCTCAACTATTAGTATTGCTCTCCCCGAAACTACAGACGCAGACGAAGGGGTGCACCAAAGTATAAAACACTTAATCTCAAAATATCACATCACAATAGCTAAGGGTGGAATCCTCCTAATCGACGATCCCAGGTCAGCCGGTGGGGAGGACCTTAAACTCTACATACCAACAACCATTGGTGCATTCTTTAACAATATAAACGTTACTGATTTTCTTTCCAGGCAAACTGTATTTTTCATTCCTCAATACGGGCTCTTAAGATGTCCCTTTACAGCCTGATCCGTGAAGGAATGTTTCTTGTGCCTTCTTATATTTTAACGTTTACCTCCAGGCCTCTGGAGTGAAATCGAAGCCTGTGTTGTGTATGTTGAAGTTTCGGGGGAAAGCTGCTCAAACGATCACTGTTAATAGGAAGAGGTGACACGCGTTTACAGTGCCTCTAGTGCCTTTTAAGCTCAGCTCACTGCGACTATAAAATGATTTACAGTATCATCAGTTTGAGACTTACTCTACTGAATTGCACTTTGAGAAATATTGATCTTTATAATACACTTTTGATTGACTTAAGAAACAATCTGTTATGCAATTTGTTGCCATATTTGTAATCTTACTAATTCTATATGTCCAGGTTTATATTTAATTATCTTTTGAATGTGATTGTATTATTCCAAATGTTTGCTTTTTAGACACTAGATATTCAAGGTTACATATTTATAACGCATATTTTATAAAAAAACACTAAATCTGAAACTGACACATTGGATACACATGTTCATTCTGGGTACCTGTAGACGACAGTTGGCTCGCTTGCAAAGCTGAACGACTTGTTGGCAAGAAAAAGTTGTCAAGCGTTATGTTACAGTCTCTTGATAGACAGAGTATCAGCGTGTCAAGCTGCACAAATGTGTCACTATCTGCCAAAATTTTTAATTGACAAATTGAAGCTACACTTGAATCTTTGATTGTCACTTATTTATAAGTGTATTTTCTTTCTGTGCCAAAATCGTACTTGTGTAAATAAAAGAACTTTGGACCAAATCAAAGATGTAAATCTTTTTAAATAAAGGAAGATGTGTTTTTGTGAACGGTTACTCAAGAACAAGCTGCATGTGATTTGTGAGTGACTTGTGGTTTTGTTATGTTGGCAAACGACCAGCTTAAATATCATTAATTCAATTAAACACTTCAACCATATTTATAAAAGACTTTAATAAAGACTTTAACTACACATTTATAATAAACCGAACACAAACTGTTATGAGATAATAAAACATTGTTCATTGGCGTTTATGTGAATTTGAGCATCAACAGTAAATAACAATTATGAAAACAGGAATATTATGTAGAAAATACATTTACATGTAACTGATACAGATATTATTTAAGCATTGATTTAAAAAAAATGTTTTTCTTTGCACACTTAAAAACTGTAAACAAACATCTCCGATGTTAATCTTTGGTCCTGTCATCCTCAGTCGTCTTGATGCTTCTGTAAAGAAAATCAACAATTGTAGTAAGTTACTTTTTGTTTCATAATTGGGGGTTTTCACAGCTGTAATTGAATGATTTTCTCACTGCACAAATACAACTCATGCTTATGTTGAGGCTCCGCTGTGTAGGTTTTATCACTGTTCGTCCAGCATGAGTCGAGCGCCAGACAGATAAACCTTCTTATTGCATCTGGTCTTCCAAGCAGATTACACCAAATACTACAAATGATCTGTACATTCCATACACGGAAATCCTCTGCATTCATTTTGTTTAACTGCCTTTACAAGTCCAATCTTTCACTGGTTTTTACCCTCATCTGATGGTAGATCCAGTCCAGAAAATAGGTGACGTTGCCATAAACCGCTGGTTTGTTCTGCTCAGTGCAGCGTTCCCCCCAAATGCTGTCCCCTAAGAGCCACCATACTCCATCCTTCAGGGACACCAGAGGGCCGCCGCTGTCAGTCTGAGAAACAAAAAGGATTGATATTTCTATGATCTACACACTCTTGAAGATGCATGTAACGCTTATCAAGACTCCCACATTAAAGATCAAAAGCATTACAATGATCTCAATGTATCTTTTGATGAAATTCAAACACAATAAATGCTTTTCATGCAGTTTCAGACACATTTAAGGTCCTTCAAGGATCGCTACGGTCCACAAATAAAACATATCATGGTCAGCTGCCACCTCAGGGATCTAACTTGACTTCCATTGTTGACTCGACTGTATGAGTGGTTTGTTATAAGGCACAAAGTGGAACTATTTATCTAAAGCGTTTACCATGTACAGAACATAATGCATGTCTTGTTGGACTAGGCCTCAAAGCAAGTTACATAAGAGCATGAAAATGCGTCTTTAAAGTGCAGGAACTGCTCAATTTGCACCAGAAAATATAAAGAGTGTTTGTTGCTGCTTGGGTGCTCTCATTTCTTTGAGTACATTGTTCTATAGGGTCACTTTTCTATTTAAAGAATGTATTTGCAGCTAATATGTAGACATATTAACCCCGGGGGCAGTCACACTGCAACCGTCTGGTACTTACTACAAAATAAAACTCATTGTGACATTTTAATATGTGTATCGTTGTCTCATCATTATAAAAAATAAACAAACCATTGTATTCATGTTGGTTTCAGCATTTAAATCACTGTGTGGTTTGTCTTACTTGGCACTTGTTGGCTACTGGCTCCGTCTCTCTGGCACATAACATGTCCTGTGATATCCGGCCATCGTGAGCGATGGAGCTGTTGCAGTATGCGGTGTTCAAGAGAGAGACCGGAGCCTCCGTCAGGTGTATAGAGCCAGAGTCTGTCAAAATAAAAGAATGAAAGAATTCATTCAATGTGATTTTAGTATTTGTATTTTGTTTGTTGTGTGTGAAAAAATATATAGTTTAAGATTAGATAACTTTACAAAGTTCAGTATATTTGGATGCTTTAAAAAAGAAGAAGAATGTAGTACTTGTCACAGAGTATTTATACACTGTAGTATTGTAACGTTTACTGAAGTATAATATCAGAGTGCTACTTCCATCACTGTGAATCACTATCATTGAGTGTGGAGTGACACACACTTCCAGTCTCTGGTGCCATCCAGTGGTCGACAATGTAAGTGAATACTGCTGCTTTCATCTTTAAACACTGCTAAAGTCAAAATATGATTTTGTTAAATTGGTTTTAAATTTCTAATATCTTTAAAATGTCTTGATTCACAACACATAATCATGTGTAACCATAACTGTCTCACCTCCATTTACTGTGCGACTGAATCGCGTTATCCAGCCCTTCTGAGGAGCAGCGATGTTTACGCCATCATTTGGGAGGCACACTGGTCTGATATTGCTGGAGGCTAGCGAAGAAAAGAACATGTCTGTTATCATTTATCAAATGGTTTCCACAGAGAAAAGGATATCCACTCAGTAGACAATTTATTGGGTTCACCGAACTAAAACTAATGCAGTTTAATTCAGCAGCCCTGGAATAAATCCTCTCTTCATGAAGGTTCAAATGTTTTCACTTTGTTGAAACTGGCTAGGTGTACCTAATAAACTGGCAACTGAGGGTATATAAGAGATATATAATACACATTATTTTGTTATTACACTAACTAGAATAACTGACTACACAAGGACAACCCTGTTTTTGTTGTTGGTCACATAAATATGTAGGTCGAGGTTCAATAAACTTATCATTCATATAAATGTGCCTTTAAACACCTGCGATGCCCAGAGGTTTAGAGAGCCTCATCAGAGCAATGCCATTCCTGCGTGTGACCCAGTCAAAGCCTTCGTGGGCTATAACGCGGCTCACAAAGTATGCAGGGTTGAACAGAGTGCCGAGTGGATCCACTATCCCAGCGTACACGGCCCAGTCTTCAGGGCTGGAGGTCCTGCAGGGGAGAGACACAGCAGAGAGTAGACTCAAGCCGGATCAGGCCACAAATGCTGATTCAGGAAGTGTGATGAAAAGGCCTCACCTGGCCACACAGTGTGCTGCGGTGACTATCCAGTAGGGGGAGATGACGGCTCCTCCACAGCGGTGGGAGCCCGCCACCTGCAGGCTGACCTGCCACGGCCAGGCGCCTGGAGAGGCCGGCCGGCCCCCAGAGGCCCTGCTGGAGTCCACCTCACTCCCACAATCTGAGGGCAAAACTGATGTTAGAGAGGCCTCGTTTCACTGCTACGGGGCTGTTAGAAGCAAGTACAAAGGGGGGCACAGTTGTTTATAAGCAGTCAAAGTGTAGATAAAAGCAGTGCAAGAAGCACTAAAGAGGAGAGCTACCATGCAGAACTGAAAAGAGACAAATCATATAAGTATATATGTGTAAAGTGGTGTGGAATTGAATTCGACAACAAACTTGTATTGATAAATGTAATTCCAATTGAATCAAATAACAATATCCTAAATGCAACTAATTATTTTAAACCTTGAAACAGCTGAAGAGCACAACAAATCATCAAACTTTGCAAAAGCCTTGGATCGCTTTGATGTCATTTTTTTGGCATTTCATTTGATGAATGCACACAACATAGAGGAGACCAAAGGCACTTTGAAATGCTAGTTTTTGGAGAAATTATGTTGAACTGTCTTAGGTATGTACAATATGAAAATCAAAAACTTTTAACTGCAGCAAATCAACTCAAACGCAGAACCAGTACCACCCACCCCTTACACTTCATAGCAATAACATACCAGTACAACGCAAAGTCACCGCACTGTTCTTGGGACAGGTATTGCTGCAGATGGCAAAAGAAAAGACATTGGAGGTGTAATTCGGTCCATGTTGATTTAGCATGAACACATTTACGCTGGTTCATCTCCACCGGTTCACTAACCTGAGCACCAGCTGTTGCAGTAGGGATGCCTCAGGGTTGAAGGCAGACTTAGCTATTAAGTACCCATCATGTGAATCAGTCTGCTGTTGGCCTGATTTAAAATAGGTGCCCCTGTCAAAAATATACGGCTTCAGTTAAAAACACACAAATCACGTGAGACTGTAGAGAAAAAAAGACTTACCGGCTGAAGCCGACCTGCTGGCAGCTGGCTCTCCCCTGCTGGTCGGTCCAGCCGTGAGAACAAACAGTCCTCCAGGTTTTACTCTGAGTCCAGTAGATCTGGAGCAGGAAGCTGGAGCCATGCAGCCTCACTGAGCACAGACAGCGGGAAGTAGGTGACCAGACTCAGGTAACACAACAGATACTGACCATTAACAACAATGCTCTCTTTGGAGTCTGGAGTAGAGTTGGAAAAGTTTGATGCTTTATATGCAGGTGAAAACAAAATTCTAATAAGTCTCTTAAAGTTCCTAGATAACACTTTTTATAAAATTACTACCAACACCAATGATGGCCTCCAATTTAAATGATGTGGAACTACAGGGCAATGTGTTAATGGGATGTTAACAATGACAGGCACAGATCTTAGATGTCCTCTTTAATCTAAAACACAATATTAAGGTGTTCCTTTTAGCTGTAAAAGATGTGTAGCTTGCTTTTATAAATATGAAGGCGAGTGAATAGATTTCCAGCAGTTTTTCAGCACATGGGCCCCTGGATGAGCTTGTTTACCGCAGTTCGCTTCATCCTGGCCTGAACGACAGTCTTTCGCTCCGTCACACCACTGGGACTCCCACACACAGCTCCCGTCGCCACACTGCATCCCGTGCGCACAGGACGAGGAGACTGAGGCGAGGACAGACGGACGAGAATCAACCCACATATCGGCCGTAAAGGCATATGAGCAAGTACGGTGGCCCGCGGGGATAACACCTGCACTCACAGTAATAAGCGAGGAGGACTCCAGCCACCAGCAGGAGGAGCAGCAGGCAGATCACAGCAGCCACACACCTCTGTTTTACACCTGACAGGACGACACACACACACACACGCGCATGCGCACACACAAGCACACACACACACAGCTGACCCACTTGCTAAATGTGTGCATAAATGGACTTGTTGTTGTTGTTTTTGTATAAAGAAATCTGTAAATAAAACACTTACATGAATGCATCTCTACGGAAGTGCTGTTGTTAAATTAAGCTGCCATTTACAGTTGGGTAAGTAGAATAAATGTTCTCTATAAAAGACAATGGCTGTCCTCAAAATGGAAATAATGAGTTATGACTTGATCCCATTCATTCTGTATCTCTAACATACAAAGTGTGGATAATTTATTTACATTTTTGGACATTTGGTACAAAGTAAACACAGTAAACATTACAATATAAATGCTCATTATATACATTGTATTTTGCTTGCAATTAGTCCTTTGAAAAACACCATTTCAAATCCTGCACAAAGTTCCTATTTTAGAATCACTGAACAGGAGCCCGGCCTACTTTTGTGTTTGAGACTGGAGTGGCTGATTTCAGATGGAGGTTTCAGGGCCACATGATGAACATACTGAGGCTTCACGTCTGATCGGCTGAGTGGAGGAAGTTTCCGCTCCACGTCGTCTCGGATGAAACAAGGACCTGAGTCCAGGAACTGTCAGTAAAGCACAAGTGATGAGACAAGAGAGAAGCTCTCATATACTCTGGCTGCTTCTAGTGATGGTGATATAATAATTTGAGTTCAAGAAAAGAAGCCTAAAATGTAAATGCACATGTGAGATTGTCCAGCTTTTCAAATACAAAATCATACGCATTTTATTCACTCACATTTATAAACTTATATTTTCATTGCTGGCATTATCATAGTATGAAATTGACTTAATCTACTTCAAACTTACCTGATTCGTGGTCATTCTCTGTTCAACCCAAAATATCTGACAATCAACTGATTGTAAAAAATGTCCTCCTGCGATATTTCAATCATCAAACTTGCATGTAATTAATCTGCTCAATATCAGTGTCCACTCCGAGAGTTATTGAAGGTACAAGATAAGTTCTTCACAGCCCTGCTCTCTGGAAAGATGAAATATCTCCTCTGAGTTCTCACATCCCAGTGATGAAACAAAGAGTTTGTATGAGGGTCCGAGTGGCCCCGCCCCGCTCTTCACTGGCATCGGTTTGAAATCCTGAGCACACAACAGGCACAATAAGGACTGTTGCCTCGTCTAAACATCCCAAGTGTTATCTGCTGAGCTGTCAGTGTGCTGAGCGAGTGCTGCGATACTGTGCAATGGAAAGGTACTCTTCATGAACTGTATACAGGCAAACACATTAGGCCTCAATACCCGAGTCAATGATTTACAGGAAATGCAGTTATATCTGTAAATAAACCTGTGATAAATTAGCAGTCAGTCAAACTGAATTAACTGAGAGATCCTTTTGAAAAAAAAAAACATGTTTTTACTGCGGTTTCGTTTATTTATTTAGTGATATAGAAATCATGTTAAATGGCAGCATTTGTATTTGACAGAACAGATACATAACACAAAGTATAATCTGTACACATATCTTACATTTGTGAATGCATTAAATACACTCTATAAACTTTACAGCACATCATATTCACTATTTGAATAGTAAAAGAACTGAAATTGGCGAACAGCTGAACTGAAACTAACTCCTCCTGGATCAGGCTCACCATACATTCATAAGGCTTCATACGGTTCATGGTGAAGTCATTGCCAAAACTTAATAACTTCATACGACAGTCAAAAGGCAGGAAAACATTCACATCCCATGGGCTAAAGGACAGAAAAGAAAGCTCACTTTTACATACACATGTCAGACTCCCTTCATTCCCGAGACTCATCTCAGCACTACAGTTCACTGGTCTTTTTTAATTCCATTTGCAGTAAAAAAATAATTTAAAAAAAGGGGATCTTCTGGTTTGTTTTGCAAGAATTGTTGCATGCAATCTGACAAATTGAATTGATACTCTATTAAAGTGCAAAGGTTAGCAGAAATGAAATAATTCTAAAGACAAAAATGTTGATCTGTTCGTGTTTAGTCTGAAAATGAACAACGTTCTTATTGAAGATGGTCAAAAGAGGAATACATAAGTAGCCAAGGAACTTGTTCCACCGTGTTTATATTCTGAAGCTCATTTGCATAGTGTCCATTGCTTTTCTTAAACTATGTGGCGATAGTACTCCTGGCTCAAGCGAAGACCAAGAAGTCTGTACTGATCGCACAGAGGAGACAAAGAAAATGTCCAAATCCAACTTGCTGCCTGAAGCAGGAGCTTAACCAGCGTGAGTGTCCCTTCTTCCTCAAGCCTACACCCAGGCCTGCCAGCCGGGGAAGAGCCTGCTGAGGTTTTTGGGGTCCATGGCTTGTTGGATGAGCAGGTTCACCTGCCCCCCCACGCTGAGCACCGTGCCCTCCTCCACCCCTTTCAGCTTCTCCTGCAGCCTCAGCAGCACCCGCTCCGCCACTTTGTTGAAGTTTTGACTGTCACTGCAGGAGGAAGAGTACAAGACGATGAGACGGAGCTTCAAACGAGACAGAAACAGGACTTCCAACATCTTTAAAAGGGCTGTTTAGGAGCTAAAAAAACAGTTTTCATCATGCACTGTAGTACCTGGATTTACGGTGGTTTTCTAGGTCATCCCCCCCCATGGTGGAGCTGAGCGTTGCGTTGAGCTCCTGCTGCTCGTCGAGCTGCAGGTAGAAGGCCTTCAGCGGGTTCATGGTCCAGTCGAACAAAGGGTCATACAGCAGCACCTGCACAGCACATTAACATTAACACACACACAGGCAATACTTGAAATCATGTTCAAGAAATCCCCGTTTGTGTGTGTCCAGTGATCTCACCTCTACAATAGTCAGCACAGCTTCTTGAGAGCTCCTCATCACCCCCATCGTCTTCTCACAACATCTGACCAGAGAAAACAGGTGAAGATCATTACATTTCTGGATTCATCAGGGTGTCTTTGAAGGCACCACGAAACAAACTGTTTTAAAAATGGACATGCAAGTAGATTTTTTTTTACACCATTTTAAATTTAAAATGGTGGAAACCAATCTTAAAATGTATGGTGAGTTTTGGAAAATAGTCAAGAGCAATGTCGAGTGTGTACACTGTAGATCATTTGTAATCACAATTGTAGTTTGACAAATAAAAAATTAACTATGATGAAAGGAAACACTATATGGCAGCATTCTCAGGTTTGACTTCCCATCAGTCTTTATTTATGAATGTTTGATAATATCAGAACAGACATGACCTCCTCCCTCACCTCCTGAAAACCCCCTCCACTCCAGTGATGCCCATCCCGTCCACAATGTCTCTGGACAGCCTGAAGGGGACAGTCTCAGGGGTGGGGAGGATCTTCCCCTGCTCAAAGGCCACACCTGAACACCAACAGCAAGGAAAAGGAAACAGAGAGAGAGAGAGAGAGAGAGAGAGAGAGAGAGAGAGAGAGAGAGAGAGAGAGAGAGAGAGACAGAGAGACAGAGAGACAGAGAGAGCGAGAGAGCAGTGTTGGGATGCATGTTACAGCATGTAGTCACAATGTCTTGATCTTTGAAATTAGAGCTTTAAAGAGTCCATATCTGATTCATTGCCAAATCATAATTGCATTAAACTCCTCTAGATGCAGGATGGATCTCCTGCAGAGTTACACAACACTGCTTCGCTTTGCAGCCAGCTCAGTGCAGTCGGCAGGTGTTTACACAGCCTCGCCTTTTCTGAGGTGAAGAGAGAACTTTCTATGTTTACATACATAAAACTAATGACAATGATTTTACCTAAATCGATGTGTACCAGTTCAGCAGTCTGCTCGTCAACCAGAATATTCTGGATGTGTCTGTCTCCCAGGCCTACGATGTAGCCAACTGTGGGCACAAAACAGAAAAGTTGGCAGTTCATTGGTTGAAATCAAAAGCTTCTGCATGCAAACTGTAGTGTTTTCTTCACCATTATTAGTTATAATGGAATTCATTAATAACAGTAAAAAAAAAAAAAAGTGTTATGTCTGTGTCATAATTTATGAGGTGGCCCCTTCTAAGATGCCCTGAGGGGTAACTTGGTATTGAGCTGAATGAGCCCTCGGGCGAACATGCAGGACTGTGTGTGAGTACCTATAGAAGAGGTGGCCACACTGCGAGTGTAAGCCAGCCGTTTCTCCATCCACACCGCGGGGTCCAGGAATCGTTCCATGCAGAAATACCTGAAGACCGGCCTGAAGTTCTTGCACACCTCACTGTAGGCCTGGAGCTTCCCATCGAACGCCAGCCTCTGAGCCTCCTGCAGTTGTACCAAATTAAAAGTCAATTAAAATACAAAGAAGGAAAAAGACTAGCTCAGGCGCAGCTGAAACCACGGTCAGCAAACGGTACCATCATCTTCTTGCGGCAGTCCAGGTTGGTCGGGTCCCGAGGTCTGAAGCGTTTGTGGGCTCCTTTAGTGGGATTCACCAGAAACTCCCCAATCGGCACAGTGCCTGAACACCACTCCAACACGCCGCTACGCTGTGAGAACGGCACCACCTGGGAATGAAGAAGAAAGAGAGTAGCTTTGAAGGCTTCTTTTAAAAGAAGATAAGGGAGTTACAAGGCGACGAGAAAAAGATCAAACATCTAACCAAAAAACTCCTGATTTATTACGTTCCCCTTGAATTAAAGAGCAAAAGGTTTAAATACAAGATCAAGTGGTTATAAAAAAAAGATTAAATGTGTCTAACCTTGTATCGCCTGATGTTGAGCTTCCTCTTGCGGGTGTCCGTGTTGCGCTGCAGCAGCATGGAGCACATGCTGAACACCTGCTGCATCACCGCGTCCTGCCGCAGGTCGTCCTGACCCTGGTAACAAAGAGGGGCAAAAGGTCACCGGAGAACATACCGTGTACCGCAGCACCGAGAGCCTCCGTTTCATTCTGTGCTCTAACAATTATAACAAAAGGAATCGTTTTGTTATTTGCCATTTTGATTAGTTCTATCAACACTAAAGTCTTCAAAATACAAGAAATGCTCAAGACGGACTCAGTAATGTGAGACTCATTCAGATTTATCATTGTGTAAGATTGAAATATTACAAATGTTTCTACACGTGACATAAACAAGGGCGAACTTTGATTGAAAAGTAGAATTCACTGAGGTTAAAGATCGGGAAAAAACCCGGCTATGGCCACCATGACTCTGCCAAAGTATCTAAGTGGTGAATGATTAGCCTTCAAGTGCCTGACAAGTGTTACCGCAAACACAAACATGCGTACACACACACACACACACACACACCCCTGAAGAATGTCCTCATTACAAAAGGTGTCGGAGTAATATAACAAACTTTGTATTTGTCCTGGTACAAAAACCAGATGAATCATTACTGAACTGAAAAGAACTCAAGTTAAAAGTGAGCAGGTTCCCCGTCAGGGCCGATGACTTCAATCACACATGACAGCAGCTTCAGCTTCAAAGAGAAGGGATTTGTTTAGTCACACGCACACGCACACACACACACACACACACACACACACACACACACACCTTGACCAGTTGTCTCCTGCTCTTGCCGTCGGAGCCAGCACAGTCGATGATCTTGGGCAGGTTGACTCCTCCGGCCAGGTGATACTGGGGCATGAAGGATCTGACGGTCACCACGTTGTCATAGCAACCCGATGGATCCACCTATTTACACAATGAAACAACACCTGTTATTTCACGACACACTTGTACACACTTAAAAAGTGCATTTTAACAGGAAATCTATTTTATAAAGTTACATTCAACCAGAATATTAGCCAAATAAAATCCACTGGGTTAATCAAATCAATCCCATCATCCCTTGTAATAGGAACCCCCGAGCACCCATACATATTTTATTTACTTCAGGAATTACATCACAATTTCTTTTTACCTTGATCTCCATTGTGGGGATCGTAACCTCATCCAGGTTTTTGATTTTCATGATGGGCTGATCAGCAGGGATGGGAATAGCCTCTGTAATGAAAAAAGCACACAAGGATGACTAAACATCTGGATATTTAATACACACATTTAGGGGTAAGAAAAGGAGCGGCGTCTTTCCCTAATTTCAGTCTCATCAAACAGAAATAGCAAACTAAATGCCACTTGCCAAGTATGCAGAAATGGGATAAATATCAAGGACAGCTATTGATAAAGCCTTGAAAGGCCATCCAGTGTGAGTGTTTCTGTACGTCACTGTGCTCGGACCACTCACTCTTCTCCGCCTTGTGTTTGCTGACGTCCATATAAGCCAGAGTGATGTAGGCGTCACACAGACGCTCGAGCCCTCGTACCATCTTGCTTCTCTTTTTCCTGATCACACCGATGATCCTCTGGGCCACATCTGACCGCTCCTGCATAAAAAAAAAACTCACTTGTGAAGACAGAACTTGGCGGTGTTTGGAAAAATTAATTTGAGGAGGCGACTGAAGGATGAGGGGGCGTTTTCTACTTTCTAAAACTTTTCTCTAAAACTGGGACAGAATAAAACGTAAAAACATTATGAATATCTTGATTTTATCCGAGAGAGCACTTTAAATTGTTCTTTTATTGAATCTACTCGTGTATTTTCACATGAAACAGAGAACAATCTAATGAAAGTCTCACCAGGTCGAATGGTGAAGGCTGCCGCGGCGCGCTCTTAGACAGTCGGGACTTGCAGAAGTTATCATCTTTGTTGCCGTTCACCAGGGCGAGGATGATGAAGAGTGTGTGATGAGGATGCTCCAGAGACGCTCTGCAGATCAGCTGTGAGGAGAAAAAACAACTGAAGCAGCAGCTAATTTATTTAGAATCCATTTTCTGCATCAAGTACTGAGTTTTATACAAAAGTTGGCAGGAATAGAGTAACGTTAGACACGTACACAAAAGTCATCATTGAGAAAAGTCAGATTGCTGCGTCTTGATATACAGCTGTTAATTTGTAATTATTTTTTTTGTAAAGTGTTGCATTACGTCGCTGAGGACATCATGGAAGCCTGTATCCTCGCTAATGCCAGTTGCCATCTTGGTTCCCATGCGAGCAGCCAGCTGATACATGAGAGGCAGAAACTTATAGGAAGGGATCCGCTTCCCCCCTTTCTGGAACACAGAATAAGTTCAATGTAAAGCACTGAGCATCCGTTTTACAGAACCAAACGCGAAGCGATTCTGATGTGTTTTTACCAACCTTCATCATGTCGTTTACGGCCTTAACGCCGGCATTCTCCAGCCACAGTGAAGCCAGGCGGAACACCCAGGTGTCATGCTCCTCGCCTTCCTCCAGACACTGGATGTAATTCTCCACAGCTTTACACAGGAAACGCTGTCTGTCGGCCCGCAGGTTGGACAGGGCCTTCTCATCCAGCTCCAGCTCTTTCTCCACCTTCACTGTGTACCTGTGAAATCAGAGGACGAGCCCGTCGATCTATTCAGCCATCTTAAGTCAACTTTTCCTCGCTCCCGTGTCACAAAAAACAGAGATGATGGGATTTTAAACAAGTGAAAAAAACTAATTAACAGAGCACGCACCTGTTGGAAATCACTTTACGCTCCTTTATCAAGTCCACTTCTTCTTTGGCCTTCTCCAGCAGCGCCTGCTTGTTCTCAAACTCGGAGGAGCTCATGTATTTGTCGATGCTCTGGTACTGAGCGTCGGAGAAGCGGGCCAGAGACAGGAAGGCCTCAGTCCGCTGGCTCTGCAGCCTCGAGTCCTGCACTCCTGATTCCCCCTCGATCACCTCCACCGCCTAAAGGGACAACACAGGAGACACTTTTACAGCTTCTCTGTCGAAAGCAAGTTAGTGTCAAAATAATACTGACAGTGAAGCATCAACAGTGAATATATATATATACACACTATATACATATAAATAAGTCAATGGTCAAATTAAAGAATAATTAAAAAGCCTGAGAAACATCACGTACGAGTCTGCAGTAACCCAAGGACATAAACTGTTAAGTTGCAGAAGTTATGTCTTTGTGACTACTCTTAATTTATCTGGACATAAATTATGGGTAATGTCTCTGAGGGAGGCCTCCTGTATATGTGTACTTCAGGGTGTTAGAGAGATTCATCAGGTTACACATATTAGATATTTTGAGACATTTAGATTTCTGTTTGCCGCCTTTTTTCACTCGACACATTTCATGATTTTTCCAGGAACTATGGACACCACTGTTCGTATACAACAGTTTCCCTCAGCAGATATCCATTAAAATACTGCAAGGCCTGCCCGTAAAACTGGCCTGTTGTCGCTTCGCTTCCTCATACCCGCTCCAGGTAGTTCTCCAGTATTACTCCGGGGCTTTCCAGGCAAGTCTCAGCCAGCCAGTTACCACACAGCCTGAGGGACTCGGTGTAGACCGGGGCCAGAGCAGGATTCATGTCCACCTGGCCAACAAAAAAACAAAACACACAGAATAGTTCAATGATGTCTCTTGACATTTTGGATTTTAATTATGTAAACAAATCTGATGCATGATGGTGAAGATGGTGCTATTTATAAACGGTTCAATCTTACTGTGTTGCAATGTGAAAAATAGTCTCAGTAGAAAGCTTAATAACATTTAAGGATGTTCCATAATTAAAGTAATGTTTGTTTTATTAGATGCTAATTATCCTGTCTGTGTGTTTAGGTCTGACCTTGTCCTCAAGGTTGTGTATCATCTGTCTCAGCAGGCCCAGGGCAAGTCCCTGCTCTCCTTTTGCCCAAAACACCTGGGCCTCTTCCAGTTGCCATGACAACACAGGGGATGACTCCCAGGACCCTCCGCCACCACCATGCTGCTTCATCTGGAAGACTGCCCGCTCTGCCAGCTGGACAGGAAATACAACACTGAGTATTTTGTTGTTAAACACGCACACACACACACACACGCACACGCACACACACACACACACACACACACACACACTACCTGCGTATTCCCAGCCTTTCGAGCCAGCCGGCAGAGCTCCATGAGGTGGTCAGTGAGCACAGAGCTGAGGTACTGGGTGCTGTCGGGGTCTCCCACCCTGGATATCAGGGTGTGCTGGGCCACAGTGCGGACGGCCAGAATGGGCTCCACCAAAGCAAAGTCACTGTCAGCGAGCAGCTGGGAGTGCTGTCGCCACTGGCTGCAAACTTCCCTCAGAGTCACATCCGAGAAGGGCCTGATATTAAAAGTACATAACATAAATCCTCAAGACTCCTTCCTGTGTTAATGACTACGCTGTTACTCGCGTTTGACCGCTCATATCACCTAGAAAAGAGCTGTTTCACACTCTCCAGCTCGCTGATGCTCTGCAGGTTCCTGAGAGACGGGTACAGAGAAGACACAGCCTCCAGACTGCCTCTGCACAGCTCCCCCACATCTGCACCCCTGTGGAAACACACAAGCACATGAATAAGTGGATTATTTTACAATTGGGAAAACTGAATTAGAGTTCAAACTGGAAATGTCATGAGATGTCTATCATACCTGGCCTGTTTCATCGTTTCATCAAATATGGAGAACTCTTTGTCCCTCAGCGCTTGCAGGGAACAAAACAGTGATTCGTGGAAGCTGGGTTTGGAATTTTCACTCCTAATACAACAAATTAGATTCGGAGGGGAAAAAAAGGTATTAAGTGAGAGATTGCCTCTGCTTCCCTGATGGGTTACAGTTGTGTTTAGTGTAGCAGGCACCACGCTCTCTGCTGTGTGTGTGTGTGTGTGTGTGTGTGTGTGTGTGTGTGTGTGTGTGTGTGTGTGTGTGTGTGTGTGTGTGTGTGTGTGTGTGTGTGTGTGTGTGTGTGTGTGTGTGTGTGTGCTTCGCATCACCTCTCCGACAGCTCACAGTCCCACTGTGTGTTCCTCCAGGCGGCCTGGAAGCGGAGCTCTCTCAGCTCAGCTCCCCACTCCACCCCTTCACTCTCCAGACCCCTCATGTAGGTGGCGAGGATGCTGCTCAGACCAAAGTTCTGCAGGCCCTGTTGGTGCAAACATTACAACTCAAGAGGCTGCATTACATGCATTAATAATAAGTAAGAATCTAAATTTCCCCTCGTTATTTTACCTCCACGATTCCCACTTGACGAGTGACCTCAGGCAGAGTAGTGTGAAGGTCGTATGCAGTCAGGGCCTTCCCCCACATAGCCTCATGCTCATAGGTTCGAATCCTATAAATTAGTGTGACATACGACCTTTGTAGTTCTGATCATGATTGAACACTGCAGGGAACAAGTGATAATGCGAAAAGGATGCAGGTCTCATTAATCTACTTATTGATTACCTCGTCAGAGGACTGGTCATCGTTTCCCCGCTGCAGCCATACAGACTATCAGGCTCTCCGATGCTGCGATAAACCTCAATCAGCAGCTCCTACAAAAAACATGAGTGGAAATAAATCCTCCATCGCTCATGACAGAATTAATTTATATTGGATTGCATACTATTTTAAAGCCATTTACACAGTTGTGCCCAACCCCTGTAACATTACAATGCAAGTTTCATGCATTTGTCCCAAGTTTTAAAGTCGTTGGTCATCAAACTGGACATTGAGTAATAAACAATCTACCTTTAACTGCTTCAGGGGGCATTTTTCAGAAACACATCAGGGAGAAATCTAAATGAGCAATTTCTCTGTGTTGTTTGATTTAGAAACAAACGTGTTAAAGGAAATACTGACCTGCAGGCTGATATTGGTGTCTTCCATACTCTTCTCGGTGAGGCTGGAGATGGTGACGTTCTGGCTGTTCTCTTCAAAATTGAGCTTACGTGTTGCTCTGGAGTTGGTTCTGCAGATTTGGTAAATGCATGGATAAAATAAAAGGATAATCAGGTAAAACTCTCAAAATGCTAATTACATTTGACCTTGTGATCTTTAGATTTAGTATTTCAGATGCTTAAAAAATAACTAGATTACATATTGCTTATAAGTAGAGAACCAATTTAAAATGTTATGTGAATGACAAATAAATGTTAAACTGAAATAATTTGTAAATGTCTTAATTACATGTTTAAAAGTTGCATACCGTCGACTTTCCTCCATGTTAGCTTTGATCTTATCCACATAGATCTCAGTGTACAGCAGAGCGGTGAAATGTGCCGAGCAGGACTGAGCCGCTTTAGCCACCTCCAGGTAGTTCAGCTCCAGCCAGAAGTTTGAGTCACACACCGTGCCACAGGAGTTGCTGGAAGAAGGATACACCGTGAAATGCGGGTTATAAGGTGCACCCTTTTATAAGCCGCATCTACTAAATAAATAAAAAAAGTCGTATTTAATCATAAACAAGCCGCGACGGTTTATAAGCTGCTGTTCCTGCTGCTACTGCCCACGTCCCCGCTGCCAGAGTTGGGCGTCGAGCCGGGGCTGCTCCCGCTACCTTTGGTGGTTGTCGCGGAGCTAGCAGCTGCAGCTCCGCGAGCGATAGCAGCCACAAGAATTTGTGGCTGCACTGTTTGAGAACAAGTAAACACCAGCTCCCCGCTCTCGCCAGCTCCCCGCTCTCGCCAGCTCCCCGCTCTCGCCAGCTCCCCGCTCTCGCCAGCACGCTGGGTTAAGACCCGTGCCTCTAGGACCCCTGCTGTCAGACCTGTTTTCCATCGCGCCTCCTCGCGATGTCTCTGCAACTGCTGCTAAATTTAGAATTTAAAAAATCCACAAATTAGCCACACCGATATTTAAGCCGCATGGGTCAAAGTTGAGGAAAAAAGTAGCTGCTTATAACCCGAATTTTACGGTAGTGTTTATTTTCAAAGAAACCGTTTGTCCGTTTACATGAACCTACATTAACAAAAAGACACAAATCAAAGTAAGAGCAGGTCCAAATAGAAAATGCAGAATCCCTCAACATCCGAGACATATTTGATTACAATAACAGTGCAGACCTATCAGCTTCCAGGGGTCTCTGTTGGTGTCTCAGATAGTCAACAACGGCAAGCATTGTACGCAGAGAGGTCTTGTCGTACAAGCCCTGACCGGCAGCATCCGAATCTGTAAAGAATACATTTTTATCACAAACAAATACAAAAACATACAAACTCCTGAATGCTAGCGGATGAAGAGATAATGATATATTATATTTCATACGCTCAAGCTTACCGGAGTCAGAGTTGAGAGGTGTGGCAGAGCGACTGGCAGCCTGAGCGCTTCTGGAACAAAAGCTGAAGAAGTCCCGAATCTGGGAGGAGAGCAACTCCCTCCACACACCATTAGAGTCTTCCAGGAGGATGGAGTGAATGATGAGCGGCAGCAGCCTCTGACAGCAGTCCACCCTCACCTGGAGGCCGAGGACATAAGGCGCGGTTAGAGCTGCAGCTCTGGATTAAAACTAGAACTGGTTGATGGACAGTATGAGACAGAATGTGGACCACAAATGATACAAAATGCTCTCAAGCACGAAAATCACAATCCAAGATGTGGATACTTTCAGCACATGGAACCACATTCAAACGGTGTATGTGTAGGCAGGGTAAGAGGTCTTCAGCTAACTTCCGTGTGCTCACCAGACACAGCGGTCGTGACAGCAGCAGAGCTTCTCTCTGGATTCCTCCGCTGTCGAGCAGGGCGGTGCACAGAGCATTCAGCCAGGCCTTGTGGCCGCCCGCCTGGGGAATCCAAATCTCCTGACTCACCAGCTTCCCCCTGGCCTCCAAACTCTCCTCAGCACTCACAACTGCCACCTGATTGAGGAAAGTCAGAGGCAAAGCGGCAGACATGAGATGTTACACATGCATACCCGAAAACACATTCATATAAGTGAGGGAGATACATTTGCGTTCAACTGGAGAGCAAAGTGGTAAAAAAAACTTTATCTTTTCTGTTAATTGGTATACATACAGTCAGGTCCATAAATATTTGGACATCTTGGACCAAAAGTAATTGGACAAATTAATATAATCATAAATCTAATTGTCACTTTTAATACTTTGTTGAAAATCCTTTGCAGTCAATGACAGCCTGAAGTCTGGATTCCATAGACATCACCAGACGCTGGGTTTCGTCCCTGGTGATGCTCTGCCAGGCCTCTACTGCAACCGTCTTCAGTTCCTGCTGGTTCTTGGGGCATTTTCCCTTCAGTTTTGTCTTCAGCAAGTGAAATGCATGCTCAATTGGATTCAGGTCAGGTGATTGACTTGGCCTTTGCAGAACATTCCACTTCTTTGCCTTAAAAAAACTCCTAGATTTATGATTATATTAATTTGTCCAATTTATTTTGGTCCCTTAAGAACTGGGTGGCCACATTTTAATTTGTTGTAGTTCCTACACCGTTCACCTGATTTGGATGTAAATACCCTCAAATTAAAGCTGAAAGTCTGCACTTAAAGCACATCTTGATTTTTTCAACTCCATTGTTGTGGTGTACAGAGCCAAAATAATGAAAAATGTGTCAATGTCCAAATATTTATGGATCTGACTGTACACAATGTTAAACGTCCTTAACCCACCTTCTCCTTGGCCTTTCTAAAGGGGTTGAGGTAGGCCAGCATGGGGTCTCTGTTGTCTTTGTGCTGCTCCCAGAAATCGACTCCCGACTGAGTGGCGAGGATGCTCTTCACACACTGAGCGGCTGCCTGCCTCACCTCGATACTGGCAGACAATCGCAGCACAAAAAACACAGTAAATATAAAACACAAGCCGCTCCCTACTCCATAGTCGTGTACAACAAATGTTTGATCGCTGAGATCTCGGCTTCAGTGTACCGCTGTTGAGTGAGTGCGTCGTTCATGCAGTTGAGGACGATGTAAAGACACTGCGACTCGGTGGACGTGAAGAGAGACACAGCCTTTTCATACAGCGGGTCTCTGCCATGAAGCAGGGCGATGGTGGAGAAATCCACAGGACCCAGTTCTCCCAGACAGCTGCCTGCTGCCTCTGCAGGAACAAATTTGTGTTAGTACTTATGAAAAAATGATTAATGTGTCCCGACAAGGCTGAGCATACTGTCGCTGTAGGAGTTATTCGATTTCATACCAAGAATGTTGGCTCCTCCCGGGTGGTTGGCTGCTAGCTTACAGAGCTGCAGCAGGCTGAGAACCAGCTTCACCAGCACACTGTCAGTGGGTTCAGCTACCGGAAGGACAAAGAGAGGGAAAGAACAAGCTCATTAGACATTTCACATGCCAAAACGTTTTTATGCACAGACCATTTTGGCCTCATTTGGCATTGTACCACGGCACTCTTTGAGCAGCTCTCTGATCTGTTCCTTGTTGTCATGCAGCTGTCTGGTCAGCTCCTTCAGCCCCTCCAGTCTGGTCAGAGGTAAGGAGTCACAGGACGTCACTGACAGGAAGTGGGCTATCTCCTGTGAAAGCGAAACATGGAGGATGTAGGTCAGCAATGACATTTATAATTGTACATTTTCATTGATAATCATTTCCACCCCGCGAGTCACTGAGAAATCAGAGCTACATATGCATAAAAAAAAATGACTTGTGCACATGATACATGGATATTAGTTAGGCCATTACCTGTCTCAGTGTAAAGCTCCCAGTGTTATATTTGAGCTTGTGCTGTACAGAACGCAGCTCTCTGAATTCAGGGAGGTCAGGAAAAGGCTCCAACCTACTGATGGCTCCTTTTAACTTCTGTTGATTTTCTATCACGAGAAACTGCAACAGACTGTTCACCTAGAGGGCCAGAGAGGAGAAGTTACAATGTGGCTCGCAAATGCTGAAAAGAGGCAGATATAGAACAGTAATACATGTCTTAAGGGGAGCCTGGGAAGTGAAAAAAACTGTTGTTAAGTCTATAAATCAGTCCACAAACATCAACCAGTCCACACTTTTGTCTGGATACAAATTCTACAGTTTGTGGTTTTAAACAGCACTTCTCTGTGGATGCAAAAACTCTCTAAAAGGGTAAAATATTTAGAAAAATAACCCAAATGCTCAGATGTGAAGGAAGTGGGCCCTTTTTCCACTGTGTAACATACCTGCATGTAGCAGTTTTGCTTACTGCATGCCTTCTTCAGTGCATACGTCTATTGTATTTGCCTGCGTTTGCCTTTATTTACATATAATTTTCTCTGCTAACATGCAAAACAGAAAACTCTTGTACATTGACTCCCGGTTGCTTACCTGCTGTGAGATGGCGGGCCGGCTTTTCATCTGAGCTGTGAGAGTCCCAACGATGACCTGTAGGTGGCAGTCCAGAGCATCATCACAGAACTCCAGAGCCGCCTGACACACAGAGGTCAACAGGTCGCAGCACAGAGAGAGGCTCCGGTTAGAAACCTCATCACATTGAACTGGTCTGAGGATGAGAGAAACACAAACTGGTTCGACTTTGTGATGGAAGACAATATAGGGTTGTGTCTGCACAGCATGACTGATACTGGGTCTATGATACCTGCGAGTGTTTTTGTGTGCACCAACCTGCTGTTGAGATGGTGAATGAGTGTGTAGATGATGTCCCTGAGGACAAAGGCCCAGGCTCCCCCGAGGCCGTCCTTCACCTCTCTGAGCAGCAGGTTGACAAACAGGTGATACATGAGGAGGATGCGATGACGTTCGTAGCTGTTGGTCGTCTCTGCTGCTCTTTCACACACCGCCAGTAGAATCCTCTGGATAGAAATCTACAGCACAAAGAAGGAACGACCAACAGGTCACGAGCTACTAAAAACTACTTCAGAGCAAAACAATGTTGGTCAATGAAACCACATAAGAGACAATTTGCATGTCTTACCGGAGTTTTTGAAAGAATGGCTACCACAGTCTTGTGGTTTGCACCGTGGCACTTGCTGAGGTAGTCCAGTGTAGCTTTAATGACATAAGAGCTGAAGTATGGCGGGTTTGGTACGGGGTCCAGTTCCCTGAGGGAAGTTAAACAGTTATTTTGTCACATTTTCTTTTGATTGAGACAAACAACTTGTATTAACGTCCAGGGTTAAACTGAGGTAAATGGAAAAACAAATGAACGAATAAATAAAATAGACTAATATGAGGAAAGCATGGTACATTTTAACAACCATTACCCTATAAAGCGTGTCAGGTCTCCTCTGTCCCCTTCAGCTCCACTTCCTTCATACAGAGTCATCAGCAGTTCAACCACTATGTCCGCCAGGTTACTGTGGATCAGGTTGTCAATTTGCTGCGGACACACAAACATGTGCCATTTCATTACTGGATCTTTACGGTACACTCAGTTGAGCCTCGGATCCTGTAAGTCTTCCCAAGTTAGCAACTTATTCAGACAAATGTGAAAAAGTCCCCCAACAATTATCACGTTGACACATTATGGACAACAGTCTCTGTCCTTTTGCACTTCACATGTCCCTTATACTGACAACCTTTATACTGACAACTTTAAGTCCCCACCTGGTCCTAAAAATAAGTATTTGCTTCCCCTTGCTGTCTGTTTTCACTGTTTTCAAAAAGTAATTATTGCCATGATATGATCAAATACTTAAACCTGCGTATGTTAAACAGCTGTGTTTACCTGTTTGCCCAGACAGTTGGCATCTTTGAGCAGGTCATACACTTTGTGGGCCTTCTCCCTCTGCTGTGCGACCTGTGAATCCTGGCCAGGCAAGGCAAAGTATGGCAGGATGTTGACCATGATCTTGGGGAAACAGTCGGCCAATAACTCTTTCCAGTCCTTCTCAAGATACCTGCCGATAGACTTCACCTGCTCAAAGTCATCCAGGAAGACCAGGTGGGGGATTAACACCTGGTAGGAAGAGCTTCAAGGGGACACAAGACAACAGGTATGTTGGATTTTATGATCATCTATTATAGTGTTTTCCTTAACGAAATCATCGCATACTGGGGAGAACAACATCAAATGGGAGTTGTGACTTAAAATAACAGAAGTTAAGTTCCTCACGTATAGAAATCTTTGATTGTATCGTGGTCTAGGAGGGTGTAGGGAAAAGATCCAAGAGTGTAGCGATCGTCAGACTGTCTCTGCGCCAGCCACTCAGCTACCAGGTAGTACAGGTGGGAACTGACAAATGTTTTCACACTCCTGTAGCCCAGCGCTCTGGATACACTGCACAGCATCTGTGACAGAAAAGAAGGACAGAAACGGTTCCTCTCACTCTGCTCGTTCTGCATTTTGTTGGGAAAACAGGCAGGCTTTTCAATAGTTTTTTGGGTTATACTGTCCCAAAGTATCAGATTAGTTATGCAGAGCAACATTCACTTGTTGAGCAATTTGGACGATGCTGGATGAAGTTACAAACTTCTTGCACGGACACTATTTTCATTGAATCAGTTTAACAATTCTATTATAAAAACTGCATTCGGCATTTTGATCCTTTCACAATGCACAGGGCCCTGACATCATTACCTTTTTGATGAGCTGTTCCTCTATATTGTTCTCCTTGTAGGACTGGAAGAGGGCAAACAGAGACTGTTTCTCACAGACTGGGCTACAACACAGCACAACAGACAAAGTCTTCAGCAGGGTGGCCTTGCGGTTAAACAACTCGTCCGTCTGGTCTTCGGCAGAGCTGCTTCTCTGTGTATGAACACACAAGACACAAGAAGCATTAGGAAAGTAAAACAGAGGTGGAAAAACACCACGCATAATACACAGGGTTGATACACATTTTGACCAATGGATTTCCATGACTTTTCCATGACTTTAAACCAAATTTCCATGACCAAACATTTTGTGAAATCTCTGTGTATATATGAAAAAGTGAGAACATGTAGTATTTAAACTAACAATGAGATTTCCAAAGCATACAGTATACCTTAAATGACACAAATGAATGAGAGACGATAGTTTGATTAAAAGAATAAACGTTTATATAGATGCCTGCTTATATTTTGAGCGTCTTTCTTTTAAAAGCATATTCATTATTTCAAACTCAGCGTAAATGAACGTCATGAACATAACACATTTCCATGACTTTTCCAAAACTTTTGGGATTATTTTTTTTTTTTCAAGGACTTTAGCAGGACTGGAAATAACCAATTTCAAATTCCATGACTTTTCCAGATTTTTCATGACCGTAAGAACCCTGAATACACTTTTCCGAAGGAATTTACCGGGAGCTTCATTCCTTCCTGAGCCTTCAGGTAAACGTTCTCAAAAGCCGCCTGCTGGTGTTTAAGCGGCAGCATGTTCCTCTTATCCGGATGCTCTGGTCTCATCTCCAGAAACAACCTGGTGACGAAAGAGAATAATGTTGACAATCAGATCTATGATTTACCATGTTTAGAAGAGACATCTATTACTAAAATGCATCCTTTATCAGCTCCCGGCTAAAGCGTACCTCTCCACTGACATGGCTACCAGCATGCGGACCTGGTGGTGGGCGTCTGCGAGGTGAGAAGGAAGGATGACAGACACTGGGCGATCTTCCTCTCTATCAGGCTCTCTGATACTTAAGACTGCCCAATTACAACACGGGTCAGCCTGTCAGAGGGGAGAGAAGGCAACAACAAAAATAAGAAAATTGGCACATAAAATATAGAAAGCAACTTTCATATTTTGACTCAAACAAAAAACACGAGCCAATAATAAAACCAGTCAAACATACAAACATGGTCTCTAAAAGCAATGGTATTCCCTAAACCTCTTTGAGAGCTCACCTCCAGCATGGCAACCAGACATCTCACTAACGCGGCGCGTACAGCTGCCATGCATTTCCCCGTTTGGCTCAGGAAACTGAAACACATTAAAGGGATTAAGTTAGTATCAGAAGGGGTCCGTTCCAATACCCATACTATTTATTATGTTAGAAAAGTATTTCTTAATACATGGTCTGTCAAATGCAGTATACATGCTCTTTGACAGCTTCAAATTTCACACAATGGACTGCGATGGGTATCTGAGCAAGAAGGTCAAAGTTCTAGGTCCAATGTTATGATGAAGTGGTATGTCCCGATTGCATGCATACTGCATGTGGCGGTACGCACTTTGTAAGGGCAGCTGCAGTACGTACTAAAATAAAAAAATAAAAAATATGCGATTTGGAACGCAGCTCCGATTGCCGACAGATTATGACTGAGTGGATCGACATTCACAGAAAACTGAGATTCATGTTTCCAAGTCTAATACTGTAGCCTTTCCTTCACAATGCAATACAAAAATCCTCCTTCAAAGAATGCTGGCTCCTTGGCACAGACAGAGGCTTCCCTTTAAGACATAATCTCTTGCAGACCAACCCTGCATTTGTTCATGCTGTAAAAAATAGGCTGCTAACCAGAATCCAGACACGACTTGTAGCAGAGATCCCTGAACATGTCTCATCTCCTCCGGCATGTGGTGGGTTTTCCTGAGGCTCGTGATGGAGGGTAACAAACCCAGCAGTACAGCAGCACAGATCTCTTGGTCCTGACGGTACAATGAACACAGGTCCCTGTAAACACAGACGCACAAACAAAATACATTAACTAAACTTCATTATTTCATTTCATTTTGTTTTATAAAGACAAATATGGAGGCATTCATTCGTGTGGCAGAAAGATTTCCCTACGCTAGAGGACGGAGCAGCGAATCAAATTCCTCAGGAGAGAGCGAGTCCTCAGCTGGAAGCTTCTTCAACAGGACGAGATACTGGAAGAGAACCAGATATTAATGTACCATCAGCTGATCCATCATTGCCACTGCAACCACGACTCTCCACAGCATCTGCTACCCACCAGGTTGAGGTGCAGGGCTTTGCTGAAGTCCATCTGCTCCACCAGCAGCAGCAGTCTGCGCCGCACCTCCTGTGGTTTGAAAAGCAGACCGTGGACCTGCTGGATGGAGCCGCACTCACACAGGAGCTCCAACACTGCAAGGAGAGCCACGTCCTGTTGGGCCAGATGATCGTCTGATAACAGACTTTTTGCACCTGACGGAGGACAGAACCAAGATTATATTAACAGTCGTCCACTTACTTGGCTTTGCTGGCGTCTGGTTCAAACAACACACCAAACACTTTTTTATTCAACTGCCTCTGCTCTACGTTTGCAGACTTGGCTTTACATGTAGTAGCATCCATCCATCAAACACACTGGATCCCCTATACAAGTGAAATTCCACCTCTTGTTACTACAATGATAATATCAATAACAGGTGCTAGTGTAATTGAATGGGCATAAAACACTCTTTTAGGAAATAGTCAGATTTGTGTGGTAATTTTTTGCACACGTTTAAATTAAAACTCTTTCTAATCCCACACTGATAGGGAGAGCAATGGATCCCTTCTTACCTGGCCCACAGGAAGCCTCACTGTTGTCCCCCTTCTGTCTGTGATTCCCATCGGTGCTGCTGTGGGACTCTACGCCCTCATCAAACAGGTCAATGTCGTCCCCATGTTGAAATCTGGTCATGTCCAAGTCATCCATATGATCGTCTTCATCCACAACACTGACTTTCTTAGAAACGCTGCTTAACTGAGGAGACGAGGAAGTGAGAATAATTTCAGCATGTCAGTTGTTCGTGAAATGAAGATCTACCCTTTTTTTTTTATCCTCTTGAATATGCTACGTACCTGAAAAATGTCACTTACCAACAGTTTGCAGATCTCAGCCAGTTCACTGAGCAGACCGGCCGGCAGAATCATCATGAACAGGCTGGAGGAGATAGGACAAACATTATCCTGCAGAAGAAAGGACAAAGATTTACTCCAAACAAAGAGCTCTTAGACAGCATCCTTGATTTTGAATGTGTGGGCGCGTGAAGAACTGGTAATTTATGTCAGACAGAAGAGAAACACAATTTCAGATCTTCTGTATGTTTGCACAAATAGAAGAAGTGACAAATAAAACTGACTTTGACTTTGATTTAGATTTATCTGTATTATGTCAGCATTGTGCATCCCGTCGTGATGGATTCTGGGCAATACGGAATAAAGTCAAATATACCATAATTTTGACCAAATACCTCAATTTCGATATTGCAGGGTTGACTATTGGTGCTTTCAGAAAATATTTAGCTAATTATTATTATAAATAATCATCAGTGAAGTGGATAGAATGACTAAGTAGATGAAGGCAAATAATAGAAAAGGCTTGGACAGTCTGGTAAGAAAACTTCAGAAAAATATATCACTTCAATGCAGCCTTAAAAACCAGGAAAAGACAAAATTGCCACATGATGCATTACAATATCCAAAATCTAAGACGATGTCTGGTCTCATGTCACGATGTCAATGTAATATTGATTTATTGCCCAGCCCTAACACAGACTTTTGTCACCTTGTTTTTTCTGCTGGCTGACCGTGTGCAGAGCTTCATGACAGATCTCAGAGTGCTCATGGTTCCTTCCTCAGTCATCTTCACTCTCACACTAGAAACAAAACCGCTGAAGTCCTGGGCCAGGGCCTGGCAACAAAAACACATTAACAACCTTAAAGTCTTCTGTATTTTGACGTAATGTTTTAATGTTTAGGAGGCTGGGATGATTAATCACCGAGGGATGGAATGATAAATCTGAACGATACCTTGGCTTTCGCGTAGAGTTGTGAGCGGCAGGCCTCCTCCTCAGTCAGAAACCCAGTGGACACGTAACCTGCTAGAACGCCCGTCAGCAGACTGAAGCAGCGCACCAGACACTCTGGAGGCGTGGCCGGAGACTGCGTTTGGGGGGAAATCAGAATAAAAACCAGTTGCCACTGTGACGACTATACAGACACATAAACACACAAGCATGAACTTCCACTCACATCAGGAGAGTAGCAGTTGAGCAGGTTGTCAGCCACACAAAGCAGGGATTGCTCCAGCTTGTTTCTGAAGCACGGGACGGCAGCGAATTGTCCGTCAGTTGAAGCCGCTGTCGCGGACTCGCCAGTGTCTCGCCTCGGTGAGGGCAGCGTGTTGAAGCTGAACTGCAAGTAAAGCCTCTCGATCTCTTCCAGGTTGTCTTTGGAGTTGGATGTTGTTTGTTCTTGAGAAAAGGCACTTTAAACAGTAATTGAAAGCTGAATTATTTCTATTCCAAAACGGCAACTAACACATAGATTGTACAAAATGGAGGTGTTAGGTCTGTCATCGTGTCTGTGACTTTGGTACCTGAACACTCAGACTGTCAGACCAGGATCCTTTCACCTCACCTTTCTACTCCTTCAGTACCCAGCAGACGCTTCAGCCCAGTTCTCGTGTCTTTCAAGGTCAGGGAGACCAAGATGTTCGCAATTAGGTTGTAAGGAAAGTCTCTGCAAACAAGATCATTATGAAGCATAAATGGACAGACCTTTATTTATAAATCAGAGAAAGATAGCTCCATCTTAACACAGAGAAAAGAAATGAAAAGAAGAAGGAAGGTCTAATTCGTGTTTGGAGCTTATATTTTCTGTGCATCCTCTGGGGAACACCCATCTGTAACTGAAGCTTTCCACTATTTAAACATGAAAGCAGATCTTCTCAAGATTTACTTATTTAAAGAGGTGAATTACAATTCACCTCTTTAAATAAGCGAGTACTGAACCAGGATGAATTTATCTACAGTCCAAGTCCGATAAAGAGCCGACCTGCAGATGATGGGGTGCGGTCTGGAGCTATCCTCCATCTCCTCGCTTTGATCGGTCATCAGCAGCCAGGCTATGAGGGTCTCCTTCAGGTTGGGTGTTGCAGAACCCTCTGTGACCCCCACGTAGTCCCTCCCTGAGCTTGAGATGATACTTTTAGGGGTCGGACAGTTCAGCAGGGCCTGGGCGAGGCAGAGAGCAGCCCCCCTGTGGATAGAGAGACACAAGGGCTACTAAATGCAAACACAAAAACCCGCACCCATTTATTGTTACATGTCGAGAAACGGCGAAGACTCACTGAGAAGGTTTACATGCTGATCCACAGAAGAGCTTCCAGAATTCTCTGTCCATATTGATGAGTCCACCGTGGACAATGGCGCTCAGCAGGTCCAGGCTGAGGGTCTCTGTCTGAGGTGAGCTGACCCCTCTCATTGCCAGGGCCCACACCCGACCCCACAGCCGGGCCAGCTCCGTCCCGTGGACTTGGGCCCTTTCCGGGTAGCAGGCCTGGCACCGGGCCACGTCCTTCAGACAACGCAGCACGTACGGCCCCCGCTCTCCTCTCCGCTGCTCTGCTAGGAGCTGGTACAACACTGACAGCAGCGGGACCAGCTCCTGGCCGGGCACCATGGACGGGTACTTAGAGGTGAGCACTGCAGTGATCTGCAGCCTGAGAGCAGAACAGAGGGTTTGAGTATCATTACTGTTGGAGCCAAAATGGGGTTTCTTGTTTGAGGGAAACACTGGGTGAATGGGGACATGTAGTTCCTTTCTTTGAACACAAGGTGGCACATTTAGTTCAAAGGGCATATAGGTAAGTGCCAGGTAATGGGAACAGGTGTGTGGATGGGAAGCCCAATAGTTTTTGACCATGGTCGAGCCAGCTTCTCATCCTTTTGGGCTAAGATCAGGGCTGCGGTCGAATAATCCATTTTGGTTAGGAACCTTCCTAACTGAGTGAAATGACCCGGAAGTACCTAAGTGGCCGCCATGATAAGTGCCGGTCGAATTGTCCAAACGCAAAGGAAAGGAGCTTCAATGCTTCCTAATTTAGCTCCTTTAGCATAGGAACCACTGGACCTTCCTTACGAAAGGAAAGGAGATAATGCCGACCCACAATTCCTTGCGGCGGCAACATTTAAAGTGACGTATCATTCGGCCGTTCACGAGAACAGACGATCATGACCGACACACGCAGATCATGTAAATAACTGTTGCTATAACTTGGAAACACTTTCAATAATCTGTTAAACCTGCTGGCAAACTAAAAACGTTACGTTGCTGAAAAGTGCTGTAAAGTGATCAAACTGACGTATTTGATATTCTATCTGGTGTTGAACTGCAGCTTCAGCCCTCATTCTTTTATTTTATTTGACTTCAGTTACAGAAGCTTTAGTGAAAGAGTTAAACTGGACGAGCTCTTCAGTCTGAGTCATGTTTCTGATTATCATCTTTTTAATCAACTATTTTGTCACATTACAATAAAACATATCAAGTCAACACGAGTTGTGTGATGTTCCATAAACTGTTGTATGCATATTTTTATGATCAGATTATAATCTGCATGTAAATAAACCATAACAACATAAAGGGATATGAGACACACATATATGACACACATCGTTTGTGGGATAACGTATTTAAATCAGCATGTTTGAAACTGAACAAAGAGACAGTTTTAGTAGCTTTGTGCTCTATGAAAAATACGTTGGTTTCACTTTCATATTCCTTCGTTCATTTCTATTCCAACCTCGTTATTAAAGTAATACTATGAACCGGGTTGTTTATGTCGTTATGACGCAACACTGTAAGAAGACGGACGAAGTATATAAACTGCGCTTTTTGTAGTCCTTCTTCAGAACATTGTAGTTTCACCGCTGGCTACAGACTGACGTCACTAACATGCGCCTGCCGTCGCGTCATAACTACGTCGCTTAGTGAAAGTGGAGTCGGATTTGCCAAACACCGCGGTTGTCTTCTCCTAACTCCTTATGAATTCTCCTTCCCATCTTTCCTTAACCCTGTGACGTTTTCCACAGAGGTTAAGGAAAAGTGCTTAGGGTTAGACGTTAGGAGGTAATTATTTGACTATTCGACCGCAGCCCAAGTGTTGTATCCTGTCTCGTGGTACCTTGTGCTGTGACCAATGTAAGATGACTTTATGCTATGGTATCACGGATTAAATGTATCGAAAAGAGACAGTGCTGGAATGGACAATGGATTTGTTTGTGGCAAGAACACGTGTCCGAACAAGTTTTCCCGTTCGCCCCCCTAGTGGCTCTAAGTCTTAAATTGGTTAAGGTTAGAGCCTCTACAATTACTATCAGAGAAACAACAGCCTACTTTGAGTGTTTTTCTACCACAAAATACATACTCTGAACTTACATATTTATCTTTAAAACGTTCTTATATTAATCGTAATGATATTTTCATACCATGGTATGACATCAAAGTCATTATACTGAGGCTGCAGATGGTCGCGGAGGACCTCCCAGCCCAGGTCAATGCGCCGTCGCTTGCTTTTGGGACTGCCCATGTGGGAGGCCTGGGTCACCTCCACGATATGGGTGTCATTGTCATCAGGGAACAGCTTCATGCAGGAAACACAAGATGAAAGAAATAGTCTTGACAACACAGCATTTTATATTCGCTAAATTGGCTGTATATTAATGATATGAACACTAACATCAAAAGAAATTGTGATTTTCTGTTTGCATACTTGAGACTTGATCTGTGTTACCTGATGACAGATGTCAGCTGTGAGCTCAGTGAGATTGTCTTTGACAGCTATGTGTCGAGTCCCAGTGACGTACTTCCCTCTGCTGCCTATATGGCTAATTTCTCTGATCAAGGCCTCATACAGGTTGTACAGCAGACTCCGCCACTTGGTCCAGTCCTCAGCATGAGCACCTAAAATATGAGAGAGGGGACAACTAGTTAATGGTTGATAGTTCAAGGTCATACCTGTGGTTTAAAATGTTTAAGTTCACTACCTTGAAATCACTTATTCCCAACAATGATCCAAAGCAAACCACCTGTTCAGCCACTGGTTTTCAATAATTTGACGGTTTAAACTTGTATTTTATTGTGTTTTAGTTGATGCAATTTTTTCAACTTAAAATCTTTCCTTGGTGGCACAGTTTAAACTTTCAAGATTGCGTTCATCAAATGTCTTCCTCCATGGCTTGGAACAATCATAATAGTGGTGGCCTTAATTGGAACCATACACAACCCACTATAAAGCCTGTCTGCCACACAAGGACAACCTACGGTGTCACCACCGCGAAAAACTAAAATAGTGAGAAAGAAAAAGGGACGACTACTCTACCTGTGTCTTGTGTCTTGGCTCCTTTGGGGTGGTGGACACACATCTGCAAGTTAAAGAACTCCACGATCTCCTCTTTGAGAGCCACACTGGGCCTCATCTCCGCCCAGACATACAGGACAGACGGCAGAAGCTCCTCTCCCAGGCGACACACCCTCATGCGACAGTTCATGGCCGCGTTTCTCAAGAAGATGTTGAGCGCCGAGACGAGGTGCTCCACGACATTCAAGTGTTTCTCCTGCCTAACAGGATCACAGGGTTTTGGTCTATTTGTCTAGTTGGTGTACATTATGTCCTAAATATGGATTTTCAAGACAGAAGCCAAGTAGTCCATTTAAAATGTTGATTAAAAAAAAGTCTTCACCTGGCGTTTAGAAGTGCTTTGGAGAAGAAGCTGAACAGAGCGTTGTTGAATCCGTCGGTCTGCATGCAGCATCCCTGCACCAGCGTGTGGATCACTCTGCTCACCAACACGCGGTTGATGGACTTTGACGAAGTATTAAACAAGTCGCAGTATAAGTTTAAAAGATCTAAGGATCACAAAGATAAACAAAGGGGATTCAGTGACTGGCCACGTTTGTGTTACAATATTGGACATCAGTAACACAACTGTATAATGTAAAGCAATAATAAAAAAATTGTCTGATCATTTATAGCAAATAGATGTAGTTTAAATGGATATCCCACTGACTGTGCCACTGCTGCGGAGGGATGTCACACCAGTACTTGCGGACAGAGAGGATGTCCTTCACTAAGAGGCTGCTATAATCTTCTCCATAGGCTGAACAGCTGAATGAATTCTGCAGGACGTCCATCACATGTTTCAGCATCTCACTGCACTTAAGACGAGGCCCACCTGCAGAGAGAGAGAGAGAGAGAGACACACACTTTAACTGCAGTCCCAACAATACAACAATATGCTCCAACTGCTCTGATTTTCTGCTGTTTTCTGAAGGAACGAAAGATGTTATGATCATGTAGAACCAAACATCCACACCAAAATTGCTGACTGAAAAAAAGTCAGCGTTCTTACGTTTGTTTGCGTAACGAATGAAGTATTTGATCAAGCTGCACATTTCAGCCATCTTCTTCTGCCGTGTGGCCAGAGTAGTCGCAGTGATGTTGGATTTACTTGATTGCATGCTTTCTGTCTCCTTCTGGAGATAACGCTGCAAAAATCTGACATGGGGAAGAAAAAAGAAACTGAATAGAAAGTACTCACTCAGCAAGACCATCGCATCCGACGGATAACTGAACCTAATAAAACCCAAACTCGTACAATATGGAATGAGAACAGATTACGTGGGAACAATTTGGGGAAAAATCTGCCATTGTAATTATACAAACATCATATTAAATATGTTGTGCAGTGTGCAAATGTCCAATTGATTAATGGATACAGTGAGGTTCCCAGAAGTCGGCTGGTATTAATTTGTCAGTGATGCAATGAAACAAAAGTGAAACTAAATAGATAGGTGGAAACAAAGCTGAGGTAACATGTGCAAGTGTACAACAACCCACATTAGATTACCTGAAAACAGTATCCCATGTGAGTTGCTTGGAGCCTCTAGCTTGAGCTCCGGAGGTACAATCCAACTCCTGTACAACCTCTGGACTTCGAATGAGTCTTCTGAAGCGTTCAGCTTCTTTCTGTAAGCAGGAGGAGAGGATGTGACTGTCAAAGTGTAGGAGTTAAACTGCACTTACTGGTTAAACTTGATTACAGTGAGGCTGACAAAAGCTTGGAACAATATATCTCCTTTAAATGTAGTTCATGGTCAGGTGAGATTACCTTTCTCTCTGTGGCCTTGTCACTATCCAGACCCTTGCAGCAGAGCAGGAGATCATGAAGAGCCAGAGTCATTGTGCTTCACAGTGGATGGGAGCGCAGCTTTTATTTAATGAAGATAAGACGAGATCCTGCAAGTGCAGGATGTTGACAAGAGATAACATGTTAACCGTTGGTCCACATTAAACATACAAAGCACTCCTATCAAACTACTGACATTAAATGGCAGTTTAACTACCTACCACTTAACTTAAAGAGAATACATTCCTATATTACATTAGCTAGAGTAGCAACAGCGACTTTAGCAACACAACATTGCCAAACTAGTTGTGGTTTTGATTTACACACGTCCATTCAACGGTTCTCAGTCTGTCCACTGACCTTTGATGGCTGTGCTGATTTTAGACACGGAGCGGTCACACATGTGAGTGCAGATGTTCACTGAGGCGCAACGTTGCTGGGTGAGCTCCTGACAACTTTTGCTTTGGCATCATTACGTGCGTTAACGGTTACACGCACGCACGCACGCACACGCAGACCACGCAGAAAATTCCCGCCCCGGCAGCGGCAGCGGAGAGGACACATCACTTCCTGGTCACGGGCAGAAGCCAGTGTGTCCGCTAAGTTTAGAGCCAACGGTCAAACGGTCAAACAAACGTACTGTTTGGTCTGATGCAACGTTATTACATTGTTAGAAAGCATATAGAAGTCATGTCCGATACATTACACGTAGTTAGTTTTGTATGCAGCAGGCTGCAGGGTGTAGTGGAGTTTGACGTTTCGGATTGGACTACAACTCCCAGCACTCCAATCGGGACGTTGATTCAGAAGCTTCCGGGTTACGTGCTTGAGTTCCCCGCCTTTTGAGTACGCGACAGGATCCCAGGACGTCGCCTTCACAATAATAACCACTGACGGCTTTTTTTGTATTGTATTTGACGCGGTATAACAGATTGTTGAGAGGTTTTTCTTACCATGTAGCGACCTAGCTCACTCTTTACTCTGAATATCGACCAACTGGCAGCCATGTTGCTCCCGTCCGACGTCGCCCGGCTTGTTTTGGGTAAGTCTAGCTAGTTAATCAGGTTTAGAAGCAAAGCTGTAGCTGTGCGTTAGCGTTAGCCAACAATTATACTCAATTAGCTTAACGTCAACTGTAAAAAAAAAAAAAAAAAAAAAGGTGGCTCAGTGTGCATGGCGGTTAACTGCTAACGGTAAACATGGTGCATTTGGGGTGATTCACTATCCAAAACTGCCGTTTGAGCTTTGTTATCTTTTACTGGATGTTTGTACATGTCCTTCCCCAGGGTACCTCCAAGAGGAGCGACTGTGCGCCACAACACAAGCTTTCATCCACGAGTGCCCAAACCTGAAAGAGTACGCCGAGCACTCCACGGAAGATGGGACTATTCCCGCTTGTGTTTTTGTAAGTGCGCCTTGTGTCTCCGACAGGCCCCTTTCACAAACTCTTTAGTGTTTGTCATGCTCGTAAAAGTACATCTGTGACTTCTTGCTTGTTTCCCCCCTCACACAGTCCGTCTTTGGGAAAGGCCTGACAACCATCTTAAACGAGTATGTAGCTGCCAAAACAAAAGGTGAGCTTATCTGATATGGTTACACTGACAAAACTGCAGCGTTTGTTATATATTCTTAATGTGTCGTGCTTATGTTGTTGGGTCATTTCTCAACAGAGTCTTGTCATGAGGTACCTGCAGTGATGACCTCGTTGTGGAAAAAGCTGGATTTTACACTCAACCAGATCAAGTAAGAGCTTCAAGTTTCATCATCTTTAAATCAGTGCAGCTATTTAGTTGAAACTTACCACAATGTCAACTCTCAGTGATTTCTATTCAAAGCTGACAGTGAGTTGGATCTTCAACACCGATATTGTTACATTATTCTTCTTCTATGTCTTTTACTTAGGTCATTGCAGAATTCCCCAGCTATATCAGCAAATCAAAGAAGTAAGTCTGTTTATAAGTTTTTCCATTTTAAAACCTGTTTTATGACTACTATCTTTGCAAACAAAAGGTACATTACTGCTAACTGCTTTTTTATTGACACCCACCCAAGTACATTTGACTCGGCTATACATATTTTTGTGTTATGATTTCTACCCATCTAATGTATGTGTGGTATGCAGTGGAACTGTATTCTGTAAGGATGATGCGTTTACATCATATGCAGTTGTACATTGGAAAAATGGATTCCTTAATCAGAAGCTTAGTGTGATTTCGGTGCTTTATAATACAGTGTTGAATACTGTAACTGTGAGCACCAGCATGTAAAATCCCACCGACACAATTACATTTGCAAAATGTGGGAAACTATGATTTTTAGATCTAACTACAATTGCTGGTCTTTAGTAATGTTGATGTGTTCTGTTGTTGCTGTCTGTTATGGTTGTTGTCAATGGTAAAGTCTGTGTTGTGTTTTTGCTCGGGGTTTGTTTTTAGGCCTTTTTATTTACTCGTCTCTGTTCGTTGCAGTACGTTCACGCATTGGAGTGGCAAACATGGCTAGACAGCGGGTCTTGACCGTGGCTTCGGCAGGTGCTGCCATCTGCTCCTCCGTCTCTGAGACGAGCTCCATCCTCAGCCCCGCACACATCTCCCACAGCATGCTCGGCCACTCCACTCCCATGAGCTACACTGCCTCGCAAACCCGACCAGCTACCGGCAGTGGCACACACCAGCAAATCCATGATGGCAGCCGATTACTAAATACGCCCAGTCAGTATCACAAAATAGGCAATACTCTGTTTTTTGGTTTTTATTTACAGTGCAGTTGAGGTGAAAGTCTTAATATTGTAGAAATGTTGAAACAAACATGTATTCTATTTTTCTTTGAACAAAAGTAATCGTGTGTTTTTGATGATACTTAAAACGTTTCCCCTGTTCATTTTGTTTGGATTTTGTTGATCACCAATCATAAAACAAATGTGCTTTTTGTATGACGTGTGACATGTGTCCACCACAGGGGATTCACCAATACAGATAATTGTTTCAGAACAACGGCTAAATCCAGGTCCAATGTCTCCTGGACGGCGGAAATGGTAAGGATTATTGGTATTGTTACATTGTAGTTAACTATAACAACCCATTGATGAGAGCATGTCATGACAAGACAGTCAAATGTAGAAGAAAAAAGCATGTGTGTAAATTATCAAATTAATGACCACTGAATTTAATTTAGCAGCTTCCGTTTCGCGGTCTTTATTGTGCTAGTTCACTGTTGCACTGTCATGGCTTAGTTTCCATCCTTTTCATACTGTAATATTAGACTGGACATTGAATGCAATTTGCAGCCTATTGGTTCCATACTAAGGTTTTGGACATACGAACAATCTCTGTCTTAGTTAATAAATAGGAGGACATTTCAGAAGGAACCAAAATGTCCGTGAAAAGAACTATTGAAGTCTTGATATTTTAATCAATGTATCTGTATGACTGTGGCTCAAATTCTGTGTGCGAGGTACAGGGCTTTGGTTTAGACCTTATTTGCAGCAGACATTTTGACAAGTGATTGCAGGGAAAGTAAGGGTGTGGCTTATTTCATTTAATGAAAGGTCTGCTTCATTAAGGTGATCAGCATAAAAGCAATGCGGAACCGGTTCACCTAAATGGAAAGGACTAATGTTATTAGTTACACCTGTGTTTTTGTCTGATATTGTGTTGTCCATGCCTTGTGCTTGTTAGCAGCCACCTCCTAACCTCCCATATATATTCTTTTCTGCTGCCTTCAGGGACACTCCCAGAAAGAGAGGTGGTGCTCAGAGTGGGTCCAGTACCCCGAGCAGATGTGCCATGACTGTCAGTACCCCCAATGCAGAACCTCAACCTGAAGATGGTGATGGAAACTTTCCTGTAAGTAGAAATCTATGTTAGTTGTTTTGACCAAACAGATGTTTTCACTCAACCAATGATCTTGTGCAGCAAATAAGGGATACATTACCTTTTTAGATTATCACCTCTCTAGGATACCTGAAATAAATGTTTCATTCTTGTAGTATGTTGAATAACAGGATGCTTTAGACACAGAGCAGTCAGGCTTTAACACTTAACTTTCAACCAGTTTCATCTGATTTTGATTAATTCTACAGGGCCAGTTTCCCTGGGACATTTCTTGACTCTATTATTTATATTTTTAGAGTTAAGTGAGTTCAGGGGTAAAATGGAATAAAAATAACTGTTGTTTCTCAGACCAGCAGTAAGTGACCTCAGTATTACCTCTGTGTTTCTAGAAATAATTAAGTGATAGTAGAATTATGTAGCATCAGAATTATTTTTGAGATTTCTTGTTTCATATATGTTTGACTTCACAACACATGCTAATTTCCACAGCATCTTGTGATCCAAAATGCACGTGACAAAATATTGGGTGACAGATCGTTACAAGAGAAGCTTGCTGAAAACATCAACAAAATCCTCGCCAAGTAAGTTTTGAGTTAGCATTTTGTTTACTGCGTTTGTATTGCGTTGTTGTGATGGATGATTTATGATTTGGTCAGTGGCAATCAAAGTTGTCATGTCTGCAAGCATGTTATTACATGTCCGTACCAATTTCTCCTCGGTTTCATCTCTAATATCAGTGAGCCAATGCCCCAAACATCTAAGGCCCCATCAACTACAGTGGAGGCGGACCAGTCCATAGATGAAATCCTGGGATTACAGGTATCATGTTTAATTCCTTTGTCCCATAAAATGTTCCCCACAGACAGTGATCACAAGCATAGTGATCCCTCCATAAAGATGTGCTTGTTTTAATGAGTGTTGTTACATTATTTCCTGACATATGTCCTCTGATACAGGGGGAAATCCACATGAGTGACGATGCCATCCATGACATTTTGGAGCAAACGGAGTCCGACCCAGCTTTTCATGCCCTCTTTGAGCTCTTCGATTACAGTAACCTACTTTGCTTTCATTTTGTTTGCTGTACAGAGCACTTCTGAATAACTTCTTTTTAATTGTGTTATAAAGCACTATAGAAAAGAGACCTTTTTATAATGTGTATTTACAGATAAAACACGATTCCCTGATGGCGAATCGGGGGATGGAGATATTAGCAGTAGTCCAGAAGAGGGGGACCCTGCTGGACCTTCATCGACAGTTGGACCCCTTCCGAGTGATGATCCAGGTATTCTTACAATGTAATGCAGTAGTAAGCTCTCAGAGAGAAAACTATGCGGATAGTCAGATTTATAATTTGTTGTGAAAAGTCATGAGGAGGGTGATTAGGGTGAGAGAGCAGGACAAAACTCACAAGCTTCAATAGAGTTTGCAGACTCATCACAGTTTGTTGATGACCAGCAGTTGGCCAGCTTTACCGGTTATATAGAAGAAGAAAAAATCGGTTTTGGTTTTAAATGCTTATGTGTATTTTTGACACAAGATAACACAAATTGTCATAACCCTATTGAAGACAGAGCTGCATTAAAAACACACATAGGGACAGAGTAATCCTCAAATATACATTTTATTTTTCAGTCGCTGCACACCGAGATGGCAAGGCTTCGGATACAACGCCAATGACCGTAAAGATGAGAGCTGGACAAGAGCCGAGGACCAGAAAGTCTACTGCTCCCACTTTGTTAAAGAAAATAACTCTCGGCCCCAGCGGCAGAGCATCAAGAATTGAAAACAGTTCAGCCAAGTTGTTAGTGAGTCATGTGGATAATCGAAGTGTCTCATCTGCTGCAGTGGACTCAAACAGAAAGGAAAAGCCTTCACTCTTCAATAGCAGTGTTTTTGTAACACCAATGGATATTGATGAACCGTTGAATACACCGCCCCCTCCTTTGGACTGTATGACCATTCAGGAGCCCGCCACAAAGGACGGCCTGTCCATGGCAATTTTCCCAAGTGAATCAAACATTCTTCCCTCTACTGTATTTAATGTGCCAGAAGCGACATCAAATGTTGTTAAAGGACAGGGGCATATACAAGGATCTAAATTTGTGACAGCCCCCTCTGCTTTTTTGTTTCCTTTGCAAGTTGAACTAAGCAACACTCCAACGCTGACTGCTGACCTACCTCATATGTCTCTTTCAAGCAGTGGAAGAGACACTCAACCAGAGGTTAATCTCTCAGTGACACTTGAATCTGCCTCTTACACATCTCCTTCTACCAGTGCCACAGTCACAACTGTGCCTGCGTCGCCCTCATCGGCACCCCCATCTGCTTCTACCTCTGCAACGCTAACAGCTACACCTGCATCATCCTCTCCTGTCTCACCCACATCCTCCTCTTCTTGCGCCCCAGTTGATGCAGCACCTGATCCTCAGACTGCCAACCACACCACTCCAAGCAAGGCCGCAGCTAATTCCAGTGATATAGTTTCTTTGGAGATCATCATTAGCGATAACCAGGATGAGGATTTTTCCACCAACACACCCTTGAATCAGGCAATTTCTGGAGACAAGATACCCACCATCTATCTTTCCGCTCCACCTAAGTCCTCTGGAGTCCCTAGCACACCAAAGGTCACCTTGGATGAGGCGGCACAGGCAGTTAGTTGCTTACAAAGCTCTGAGGCGTTTGCCAGTCCTCTCAGCTGCAAGGCTGGCGCTTTAGTCGCATCCCCATTAACAGGGACATCACAGCCTCAGCAAAACTTCATAATTCAACTCCCCCTGAACACTGCTAACCCCGCCCTCCAAGGAGCCACTGCCAGCTATTTCCTTGTGACTGAACCCCCAATTACAGATGCTCAAACCAGACAGGTGTTGCTGTCCGCTGGAGTCTCAAGGGGACCGCCTTTGCCCTCCAACCCGTATGGCGTGACCACACCACCTCGCTCTCGAGGCTCCTCCACCGGTAAGAGACCACAGACTACAATAGTGGGTCATCTCGGTAGACAAATGTTATTCTCTAATAAGTATCAGTAGCTGGGTTTTGGTTTTTGTAGTTGCAGCTTTTGATGATTAGTTTGTCATTTTCTTAACTTACTGTGAAGGCGACACTCTTTAGGCTAGACAAACATTAGACAATGTCTCTTTGGTCCCATTTTGAGAATGTGATCATGTGCAATGATAATAAGTTCATGCTCATATGAAGCAATACATAATGCACAATTTGGTTTACTCATCCATATTGACACGTAGGTTGCAGTGTAAAATAATATGCCACTTTCAGGAAACTCTATAAAGTTGAGCAAAGTTCATTTTTATTCTTGTTTTAATTTTTGTATTGTGTGTGTGTGTGTGTGTGTGTGTGTGTGTGTGTGTGTGTGTGTGTGTGCAGGGCCAACATTCATCTTACCATCACCCGTTAAGACCATGTTGCTTCCTGTTTCTGTCATGGGGCCAAATACTCTGGGGAAGGTCCAGGTGGTGTCCAATCAGGTAACATACATTTATCTGCAGTTGTTAAGTTTGTAGTCAAAAGGTCAAAATGTCCTTTCTTTACATTTTTACCTAAATAATAAGACGATTCCTGATCATTCTGGTGATCATCAACCATTCTGCACCTTGGAGGAAAATACTCTTTGACCAACACTTTGGTCCATGATGAGTATCTTGAGATCTAATGGGCAGATTTCCATGATATTTACTATGCACATGCTGGCCAAAAGATTATTCTGCTATTTTGGACAACATCTCAGATTAGTAAACAGTGTTTCCCCTAGGTTTACAGCTTCGGGGGGGGGGGGGGCCGCGACACCGACACAAACACTTAAAGTAGTGGTTCTCCAACTCTTTCTGTAAATAACTTTCTGTAAATAACAGAATAAAGAAAATTGCAATCACTTTCAAGTAAATCAGATTGATCCATCAGGTTGTATCAGTATTAGTGGCTGCAGTGAGCCTCTACACATCTTTTAAAAACGGGGTTGTAGATTTGATACAATTCATGCTCAAAGTTGTGCTGAGATCTGTTTTCTGTTGAGACGCAGCAGCAGAAAGGATGTCACGGAGACTTCTGGCAAAGAGCCACAAGTCGGCGACTTGTTTCACCTGAGCAGGAGAGCTGCGCCGGTGCGAGGAGCAACTCCGGTTGTTCCTCACAGGGGAGCTGCTGTTGCCATCTTCACCCTGGGAGCGTTTAAAACGCAGATATAGCGGTCTGCTTTTCACGCGACATTGTGTGTGTGTGTGTGTGTGTGTGTGTGTGTGTGTGTGTGTGTGTGTGTGAGTGAGAGTGAGAGCATCGGGGCGGAACTCCGCCGTGCGCGATGCAGAGCAGAGAAGAAGTGTTAACGCGACCATTTAGAGACCGAAATGACGAGCTGTCCTGTGGATAAGATAATAAAATACGTCCGTTTAGTTTGTTTAATAACAGAACAAGGTGTAGACCTGTTCTATAGGAAAGAGAAACTTAAATGACAACTTGTGATCTGGCGCTATCGAGAAAATTACAGGGGGCGGGGGGTTTCTTCAGGGGGGGTGCCCCGCCCCCCTATTATAACGGTGGGGGAAACCCTGGTAAACATCTCCAAACCAATGGCAGCGTTTATGCTATCGGGTTTCCTAAACAAATACATCCAAATAGTGCCTGCTGACCCATAAGTGCCAAAAAGTAATCTCTACTTTAATTGGCAAATTACCATACAATTTACTTCACCTATTTATCCTTCTAAAACATTAAACACTTTTCAATTTTTAAAGGGCCCATGGCCTTTTTCCTCAGGGCAAACATTGGTTGGTGAAACCCCAACAATCGCAAAATCGTTGATTCGTTTATAAATCCTTCCAAGACTTTATAGCTGTGTTGTGTATGGTAAAATTAACATTAATGCATCACTTTTAGCAATGTCCAGAATAATAAATATTATCATCATTGTTATATTTACAGCTTGTCGCCATACCAAACCCAGTACCGGTACAGCTGTCAGAAACTGTCATGCCAAAGACTCCCACAATGGCAATCCAACAGTCTACACCTGCTGGTAAGTTGCAAGTTAAATTGGAGCAGTGCCAGTTTGCGGTATAAAATGGTAAAAGATTACCATTCTAATACTCTTTAATATCGTTTTACTTTATGCTACCAAAGGATTTCCTCTGTTTCTCTGCTTAATGTTGTAATGTCACTCTTACTTCTCTTACCTTATTTCTCTGAATTCCAGGCACTGAGCAACACCTGGTTGGTAAGTTGGTTCAAACTGTGTTGACTGAGAACACAGACCAGCTGGAGACAGAAAAGGGTCCTAGTCACAGGAGAATCTTATGTTTTGAATCTTCTGCAGAAGTCCAACCACAAACTGCTAAAACAAAAAGAACTAGCAAATCTACAGCTACACATGCATCTTCACCACGATCTGTCCAGCAGACTAAGAAAGGTGATAAAGAGTCTGTGACTCGGACTAAACCTACTATCTTGGGTGGCAACAAGCCCAGGAGGAGAATAGAGACTGTCAGATGCTCGAAAGATACCAAGACTGGAGGAGGCTTCATGAAGGCGGCAGAGAAGTCCATTCCTCAACAACAGCACCAGAAAGATCCTCTTAAAAAGAACTCTTGCAAACAAGATTGTAGCACCCACAACGAAGAGTCTCAAAGTGCAAGTACCAGCAGTGTTGATGCCCCACAGCCGGAGGCTTTGAAAAAATCAGAATCAGGAAGGAGATCAAAATCTATAGATACGATACACAATCATGATAAGGACGGTGATGCAGCAAAAGCTAAGGATTCTCATACTTCCAAGTCATCGTCTTCTGATTCTGCTCTAAAATCAGGAACTAGAAAGGAGAAAGAGGAGAGCGGCAGGAAAGAAACGGCAGAAAAGGCTCCTGGCAAATCACGAGAGGGGCGGACAGAAAAGAGGACTCCTACTCAGGAGGTGCCGAATGTAACAGCGAACAAGGAAAATGAAATGAAAGGCAGCTTGCAAGAGCAGCAGCCGCCATCAACACCTTCTTCCTCCGCATTAAGAGACTTCAGCCCTCCAGTTGTCACCCAGCCTGCATCTACTCCTCAGGCCAAGGCCACAAAAGCACCCTCAAAGACCAGCTCTCTGGCCAAACAGGCAGCTGAGATGCTGCAGGACATCCAGGGGCTCAACTCTCCTTCCTCCCCAGTCAAGAGGCCTGGAGCCGGCAGTTCAGACCACAGTCTTCCCCGTACCCCGGGGACTGGCCGTAGCCAGGAGGAGTCCGCTGACCGCGTCAGGACTCCTTCCCGACAGAGGAAAGGTAATGGAGAGGGGACTCCCAAGCATCTCATTCCTCCCAACACCCCGGATGTCCCCACCAGCAGCCCAGCCAGTGAGGCCGGCAGTGAAAACAGCATTAACATGGCTGCCCACACACTCATGATTCTCTCACGTGCTGCCATCGCCAGGACAGGCACTCCACTGAAGGACAGCCGGCGTCAGGAGGAAGTAGGAGAAAAATCCCCCACAAGCTCAAAGAACTCTAAAAAACGCAAACAACCTTCGCCCACTGCCAGCCCGCGTGCAAAGAAAGAGTCAAAACAATCTCCCAGCCAAAAGACGGACCGAGTGAGTATAACACGAGGATTTGTCATGTTTAGAATGTGATTTAGTGTTAAAACTAGAGCTATTTTCTGTTTTATAAATAAGTTCTGCTTTTAATAATATTCAGTTTTTAGATGTAGGGCTGCATACTTTTTTTTATTTATTTTTGTACTTGTGTATTATTTTCTCGTTTAATCACTTGGGCTATAAATTGTCAGTAAAGAGTGAACATTTTACAATTGAGAAAAGCCCACATTGATGTCTACAAATTGCCTATTTTGTTGAAACTCCAAAGATTGTAATGAAGTGTTTATGCATACCCGATCAATGCCCTTCAATGAAGGGGAATTTTGATTCATATCATTGTCATGTAATTCTGACCTTTTTTGTTTTAAATCTGCAGGAAAGGAAGAAACTTGTAGATTGTTTCCCCCATGATTTGGATGTGGATAAGTTCCTATCTTCACTACACTATGACGAGTGAAACAGGACCCAGCAACAGGAAAGGACCACCATATTGCTACCTGCTTAAGTCACTATCCAGGAATAGAACAAGCCATCTGCTAAATCAGTGCCTATGGTTCCTATTCGTGACCTTGCCTGAGACCTTATAAGCTGTAATGTCTCCTTCAGCCAAGGAAGGACTTTGATTTGGTTGAGTAGCTTCCATTGTGGATGATCTGCGGAAAGTCTTTTTTGATGCATCAGCAGTTGGGCAACCATGGCACTTTGTTGTTTTAGTTTTTTTCCCTCATGCTTGCTTTTGTTTAAATTATCATTGGTTTGTACAAACAACGTCACTTGTTTTGGGGGGCTTTGACAATAATGGGTGCTTGTTGATGAAGCTGTGACTCCAAAAGAATTCTTGGTCAATATTTGACTCTAGTTTGATAAATCCAGCTACCACTGGCTGATAGGGTTGTATGTAAAGATATGTTTTGTATTTTAGTAACACTGAATGCTTTCATTCATTTTAGTTTTTCATGTTCAGAGAAGTCTGGTTAATTGAAAAATACTAAAGTACTGTGACATTATATTTTGTCTCACACAGACAGTAGAAGGAGACACAAAATGGCTGCAATTGTTTAAAATTGCATACTCAGGCTTTATTCAATGTTGTAATAAATCAAAGTCTTTGTGTATATTTCCTCAGTGTACAAAGATGTATTTGGCAAGGAAAGTACCAGGCTTAAATGTCACGTAGCTCAATAAATTGAGTTTCTGCTCACTATGAATACAATAATGATGTATGTGCAGACTTTGTGTGGGGTAAAGTGATGTTTGAGGGCTCAAAATGAGATGCATACCTGTTTTACAGTTGGACAGTCCTGACCCCTGATGGACAGACAGATACTGAGACTCATCAATGGTTTTAGAAATAATCAGGAGCAGTGCCATCTTAATCTGGGTTTGGCTCAAGGTTAAAACTAACACATTGCGAGTGTTGCAATAGTCTCACTTTGTTGGCAAATTTGTCAGCCTCCTATTGGACCATAAAACACACTTTACGGAAATACGTCGTCAATCAAATTTCACAATAAAAGCATCACCTTTATGAGTTGAATCTTGCTTTTGTATTTGAAGACAAGACGGTGCTTTATCTAAGCTATGCATGGTCCCACGTTCATACAACGGGTTGTTTCACCATATCAAGATAATAAACCTGCTTAAAGCAAACTATTTCACGGCTGAACCGTATTCCCCGAGTTTTACTTTAACACACCCACCGTTTGTTTCCGGGTTTAGAGGACAGGAAAGAGGTACGACTGTCATATGATTTCAACAAACATCGCTCCAGACCCCCTCGATGTAGAGTAAATGTTGTCGTTACTATAGCAGAAGCACGACAAGGAACGTTTTTACATATCTCCCTACAAGTAAGACGTCTCCTTATTTATTTTAAAAACTATTACTTTGTAGTAGAAACTGCCATCGTCCCTAGCTTAGCCATTAGCATTGTTGGCTAACCGGTTAGCATGTGGAGGCTTGTGATGTGCACGCATTTGACATGTTACAGATTGACACCACGAAGCGACAATTATTAAGTTAACAACACGCGCTATTGTCACGAGGCAGTCGGTAATAGAGATTGTGTGATATTGTGTCTTTGTAATCACATGGTAATGTTTGTTGGCGTGTCCATGTCGGTTTTTTTTTTTTTTTTAAGCTGATAGGGATTTCGTGACAGTCACATTGTCTCCTGGTCAATGGGGAACGAACGCTCAGTGGGGACCAACCTTTCTCTCTCTTTCCTCCTAGACCTGCCCTGCTTAAACCTCGACAGACATGGCAGCCAATGGAGCACGTTGTGGACAGCCACAGAAACGTGCAGCAGCCAAAGGAAAACAGAATGGCAAGTCGACAGGTTGGTGAACTTTAAAAATGTACAGCAAAGAAGGAGACGCTCATCTCCGAGGTGTCCCTGAAGTGCTCAGCTTGTGTTATCTCTGATGACACAGTGCATAACTGCCACCATAAGAGTTGAACAAGTCATAAAACACCCTGATTCATTTCATATTACTTTACATTTTTAAAGGGTGGCCTGTAATAGAACTTGTTGGTGTCACACGTATCATGTATTTAGCATTAACGGGTCAACGGACTACGGTAGTGGAAGTAGAGGCAAGTATTCCAGTATTTGAAGTTGATTGCATTTCTGTTTGCTCTCCAGACTCTTCAGTAAGAGAGAGGCGACAGAAAGATAAGGAGGATCGTCTGTCTCTGGTGGTATGGAGGAGGCCTGTCACCACACTGCATTATTTCCTCCTGGAGACTCTTATCAAGCTAAAGGAGTGGACCGTGAAGTAAGAAGTTGAACTGGTTTTATTCTAGTGTTTTGTCAGGATGTGTTGGTTTGCTTGTGCTTAGGACCTTGTGTCATGTTTGCAGACAGACTCTGAATTAAATAATAGTTAAATGTTTTGGAACTTGTTTCCTTACTGACATTTCGTTTACTTTCCTTCCTGTTCAGGCTTTGGCAACGACGAGGCACGGTGTTCTTAGTTTTGTTGTTATGTTCTCTGTTCTCCTTCGCCTACTCTACTGAGGGAACACACCAACAAGTAAGGCTTGACTGATTTAGTTAATTTTTTTGTGACGTTAATAATCAACACCATTGCTCTGTCACCAGCCTGTTTAAAGGTTAATGATAAGTCACTCTTTATCTACCTCAAAGCATTCTTGTAAGAAAGCTGTTGGGAAATAATGAGGTCTGTGCTGTTAAGTTAACCCTTGGCGGAAAGTTATGTTTCCAAATTCCTCCGTGCAGTGATCCGTTACCGTTCGCTGAAAGCATCAGCGAGCTTCATCATGAAATGAATCTCCCTAAATGCCTCACATTTATGATGAACTAATATGTAACCCACAACAGATCTTGTGTAAATCATTAAATATGAGTACATTGTAACATCCAACAGGCACCGAAAGACTCAAACTGTTATTTACAGTAATTAAGAATTGCCTTTTTAAAAACATATCCTTCAATGAGCATTTCCTGTTTCCTCTGCCTTCTAATCAGTTGTATTTTACTCTCCTTGCTAAAGTATGTTAAGTACCTGGAGAAGAGGTTCCTATGGTGTGCCTACTGGGTAGGCCTTGGGATCCTGTCCTCAGTTGGCCTTGGGACTGGCCTGCACACCTTTCTCCTCTATCTGGTAAGATAACACTTTATAGTACAAGGCAGTTTTTTAATTGGGTTATTACAAAATACAGAGATGCTCACAATCACAATACCCAAAAAATATATGGAAAAAAAGTATCAGACTTCACTGAATTAAGAAAGCGCTGCAATCCCAGCAGCCACCTCACTCCTATGGCTGTGAATGAATCATCCATTTTTATATGAGCAACAGAGCAAAAGTGAGAGGAAAATGTAAAAAACTAATGCACATCTTTATGACTGCGAAGCCGGCGACTGTTCTGGCTCTAAATAAAGTTAAAAACCAACTGGAGCAAATGTTGAAGAAATGTCATTTGAATAAGCAGCATGAAATTGTATTAGCTGGAGAAAATGGCGGTCAGTGATCAAGCCCACAGTTGCCCACCTGTACAGTGTTGTACAGGTGGGCAACTGTGGGCTTGATCACTAAGTACACTAAAAAACAGACATTATAAATACATGTAACTTTCCACTAAAACCACATTAATATCTTTTCATCCACATGATTTTGTCATGATTGTACGCATTACGACATTTACGTACTTATGGGAAAACTGACTCAGCTGGCCAACATGCGACAGTCAAAAGGCTGAAAAATGATAATGCCTCTCAGGAGAAACTGGTAACTGTCATTATCTGGTCGGCGATACTCATGATTCAGGATGTCCTGAGTGTTTCTACAATATACAGGCTTTTTTCACATGTAAATTACATCTAATTCCCCACACATTCTCTTTTAGATATACCTGTCTAAATAACATAAAAATCCCATGTGTGTCTATTCCTGTAGTTGCCAGAGGATGGCGTCACACTCCATATTCATTGTCTTCTGCTCATTTGAACTCATTCCATTTTGTCACCCCTCAGTCCAGAGCTAACCAAAAGTTCACTATAATGTTTCCCTGACATGCAGTCACAGAATGACTGTATGACTGAGTCACCAAAATGTGTGTCATTTGTCTTGGCTGTGGTTAAAAAAAAGAAGAAAAAAAAGAAGAAGAGAAATTAGCAACATAAAACCAGAGTGTGACACAGTCCGCTTTAGACCGATGAGGTGGCTTCTGTTATGTAGAATCTGTGCAGATGTGGACCTGCTGAGTCAGATGTTTCCATGCTATTGAAATCATGGGAAAAGATATTGCCGCTACCCCCCTGTGTCAGAGATGCTGCTGCGCCCTACTTCCATTAACCTTATAAGCCCGACGCTCTCTTTTTTTTTTTTCTTTCTCCCGGAAATAAGAATTGTGTTTTTTTCAAAACTATGCTATCTCCTCATCGACAGTTCCGATCTAATTAATTTAAATTGCTAAAGTACTGTAACCCTTGTGAGAAGATGCGTGTGGTTTTACATAAAAAAAAAAAATCATTTAAATACCAAGTATGTAAATGACTGTCGTCATGGTGCGGGCAAGATTCAGGTAAAAGTAGGTCATTTTTCAATTTCTGAACCGAAAAACACGGTTTTAGATGCTTTAGGTCTTAATCTTTCTAAAGATGTGCAGTATTACTCTCGGGGATGATGGGAAGGCACCGAACAATACAATAAAACATTTTTACAAATTAAACTCGGGGAGCAATCAAGGAGTCATTTTTGGGGAATCTTGCTTAGACTTTTGACTTTTGATCATATTTATGCAGGAAATACGTAAAGGCAAGGGGTTGCGGATTCGTTAGAGATCAAGGGTCTGGTATTCATATCAAGGTCATATGAGCTGGCTTATCAGCTTCACATTGCACCGTGTGTTTGTTTTTATTGGGTTCACTGTCCTCTATTGTCTCTAGTCTTCAGTTACTTAAAACACTCAATCCAACAATAATGCAGCAGTAGTGGCTCATACTTCTCTTTAACACTGACCTCATCCCTTCTCTGTGAGAGGGAGGTTTCTTTCTATGACCAGGCACCATCATCTCCCCCATATAGAACATATGGAGCATCTGTTAAACATGTTTTTTCCTCCCTTTTTTTTTTTTTTTAACAGCCATACCAGCTGTTAGTTTTGCAATGGATACTATTTTGAAAGCCATTTTTTGACAACTTTCCTTTGCATCTGATCTTGTGTTACTAAACCTGATACTGCACACAAAATGTTAAAATTCCTCTCAGAAACATTGTGTCTTGACAATGAAATGTAAACCAGTATTCCCAAAATGTTAGTGGCTAGCAACCTTCATGTTACAGGAGGAAAGTGTTTTGTTGGGTGAACCCATTCTTTTGAAATTCAGGACAATCATACCGTGTGTCATTTGTTTGTTATCATAAGCGGGAGGGTTCTTGTGGCCCAAGTAGCGACTGGAGAATGTGGTCGTTTGATCAACTTTTCCTCATGAATTGACCAAAGATAGAATTGGTTTCAACTGCATGTTCAAGAGGTTGTCGACATGGAGGAGTGGTCTTGAAGATGTTTCTCATCAGTCCTTTCCCAGTTCCTCTCTGTTCGACCTCCTGCCATCTGCTCACACCAATCCAGGTGTCCTTCATCGTGTTCCCCTCTAGATTGTATCGCATTTTCTTTAGCTCCCATACATGTTGACCATATAATGTAAGCCCTCTGCTCATAAGGAGACTATTTCCTGTGTCTCTGTTCACAAAAACTTGGATGAAACAGCTCCTATTACTGCGGCCTACTCAGTGTTGATGTTGGTTGTAGACTGGAAACCCCCGGTTTTCATTTTGAAGGGAAAAACCACATGTCCCACCTGCGCAGTTGCATTGTGAATTCACCTCGAGCCTGAAGCATTGATAGATAGCCCCATAGAGAGGATGAAATCATCGTGCTCATGGGAAAGGGGATTCACTCACCAGTATGATCTTATGATTCATCATGATGTTTTGGATGTCATTGACGTGCATCTGTGTGCTGGATTCTAGTCATAATATAGTGGATGAAGATAATTGATGTTCATACATTGCTTTTACTTCAGATCCTGATTTGATCAAAGCGTCTTTTCCCGCTTTAATGATGGGAGCTAACTTTTGTATGATGCCCATAGAATTATTCCTAATTTTAGTAACTGCATGCCTCTTATCAGGTCAAAATTAAACTCAACCAACACGGGGTGTTTTGCTAATTAGTTGTTAGAGTTCCATGAAATGTGGTTGTTCATGATCCCTACAGGATTAAATCATTATTAACATTTTTGGTGACGCAGAGAACCACAACCAAGAACTTCCCTCCTGCGTGATCCAGAGGTCAAAATGTCAAAGCAGATTGCCGGGAAATTTCCTGAACTCCTTCATGCAAGCGGATAAACCATTTGAATCACCCCGTGGCCCTTCCTCTTGAGTCAGTTTCCCAATAACCTTTTACATATTTAGACACATTACTGGTAGGAAACAGAAGAATTGGTAGTATGTTGGTTGTCCCACCCAACGTGAATGTCAGGAACTCTGCTGCTTTATAGGTCCACTAGCGGTGCTTTTGCCAGGTTGTCTTGTTCCTAAATAAACATGATTTGTAATCTCTTTTTATTTTTTTCATTGAATGGAAATCCATTTGGTCAATGGCACAAAGAAGTGGTTTATCTGCTCTGTATGCAAAGCGTTGTACTTTGGTGAACAAAGAAGTTCACTGCAGTGCAGTCTGTCTGAGTATCAGAGTCTTGACAAGGAAAAACTAAGCTGTGAGTCAAACTCTGAAACCAAATTGACTTGTCGTGTCATGAAGAAATGGCAGTTAAGTGAAGTCCTGTTTGGTTTGAAACAGACAGTGTTGTGTAAACTAAAGAAGCCTCTTGTGTGCTCGTACTTTGTGTGGGGGAGGGAGTAGTTCCAGTCAACACAGATTAATTGTGTGCTGTCCATCTACTGTCGGTGCTGCCTGTATCACCTTGAGGAGGCATAATGGAGGAGCTGTGTTGAAGTTACAGGTGAGCCAACGGTTATTGAGGCCAGGTGGCTGGGCCTAGCCAGACGTCTTAACAACGATAAAGGATGACATACCTGCCTGTCAGAGAGACTGAGTCAGCTACCCTTGGCCTGTGTCTGTACCTGTGGGTAGATGAGTCTGTTTGCACACAAGCTCCATTTAATCACGCAACAGCAGATTTAATTGACCCCCAAATACTGGTGAAGGGCTGTGCAATAATAATCATAATACATTTAATTTATATAGCGCTTTTCAAAATGCTCAAAGACACTTTACATAGGACAGATAAAAACAAAATAGAAAGACAATGGAGCAAACAAACAATATAACCATATATTGTTGTTAAAGGTTCAACAGTTACTAATACATCATTAAGTACACATGGCTCAAAGTAACACCGTTGCCAGTTTATACAGGTACGCCTAGCATTTACCAGTGGTGTATAAAGTACCCAAAAGCCATACTTTAGTAAAAGTAAAGATACCTTACTGGAAAATGACTCCAGTGAAAGTCTCCTATTAGAATACTACTTGAGTAAAAGTCTTAAAGTATCTGATATTTACTGTACTTAAGTATCAAAAGTATTTTTTTGAAATATGAAATGTACTTAAGTATTGAAAGTAAAAGTACAAGTACATGCTTTTAATAAAAAAAAAAGCAAAGGGTCAGAATTTTGATAATTATGAAGTTTATTCTTTTAAGTTCTGTGGCCACCATGACCGAGGACAAGGAGTTGTGTTGATAAAATAGTGTTGGCTGTGATCCATCCAGGAGCAACAATGTTCAACATAATATATTGTACATAAGTATACTTTTGCATCTACTATGAACTTATCATCATAATTCTCCAAAAAGCAATATGACACTATGAAGGAGTTGTAACCGTGCGTTTATAAGTATGCTCATTCCGCCCGCACAGAAAGAATGAATGAAAAAAAAAAAGTCAAGGCTGGAAACATGTTTTTATTTTGAAAAATGACTGGATACATTCATCTGTGTGTAACCTCCCGACGGAACATCTTTACACATGTCAGGAGGTTAGCCCAAAAATGAAACTTAAAAGTCTGTTTCAACTCTGCCGATGTTCTTTATTTAAAAAAAAACAAGGCAGAGTATCCTGAGATCGCCAAAAAAGCTCTGAAAAGCTGCTTCCATTTCCAACAACCTGTCTTTGTGAAGCGGGTTATAAGTTACAGAGTAGACTGGACATAAAAAAAACACATGTCCGGGTGTCTTGGTCTCCCGTCACCCCGAGATGGGACCCGGTCCGTGATAATATTGTCTTGCACGTAACCGGTCCGTTGCGCAAAAAAGGTTTGTGACCGCTGGACTAGAGGATGTAGAGGGCAAATGCATAATATTCGCCAAATCTGCTTGCATGGAGTCTGTGTTCCACCACAGTCCCCGATGTTGGACTCATGATTTATTTGTTTTCTAAAGATAGATTTGATTCTATAGCGAGTAACGATGGTTTCAGGGGAAATGTATCGGAGTAAAAGAATCAGTTTTCTTTGCAGTAAAGTAAAAGTCAACAGAAATATAAATGGTGAAGTAGAGTGCAGATATCCAAAAAAACAACTTAAGTACCGTAACGAAGTATTTCTACTTCGTTACTGGCATTTACTGACTGTCTAAAATATAATTTGACCTGTGACCTCTGCAGATTGAGTGTGTATTGTATTCCCCGTTGCTCAGCTCCCCCAAGCCACAGTATTTGCCACATTTATGAAGAGGGCCAAGTGTTTCATGATTCAAGTTGGGTGAAATGATGGTCTTGTCTCACCTCTCTCAGGGTCCTCACATAGCGTCAGTAACCCTGGCAGCATACGAGTGCAGCTCCACAGACTTTCCAGAGCCTCCGTACCCAGACCAGATTGTCTGTCCCCAAGGTGGCGGGCTGGAGGGAAGCATCTCTCTCTTCTCCATCATGTCGAAGGTCCGCCTGGAGGCCTGCATGTGGGTAAGTCGTAGTTTGAATGGAAACACAATTCAGCGATGCACACTGAGAAATGGCAAGAAAACATTCCAGTGCCAGCAGTGGGTTGCATCGTGACAGCCGGAAACTACTCTCACCCTCACGTTAACATTCCAATGGAAAGACAAAAACGTTATATTTATGTGCTTGAAAAACTTTTCTTATAAGTGTTACCTACACAAAATAGTTGTGTGTACGAAATCCAAAAGTACATGGTGGCATGAATTAGTTGCCTGTGGATGAACATGGGAAAATAGATAAGCAAATGCTGACGTGGAGTGTTTTTTTTAAAATTGTGCTGGTTTAGGGGGCGGGCACTGCCATCGGAGAGCTGCCTCCGTATTTCATGGCCAGAGCGGCTCGTCAGTCGGGGGCTGACCCAGAGGATGAAGACTACGAGGAGTTTGAGGAGATGCTGGAGCAGGCGGAGGGCGCTCAGGTCAGACACAGACACACACACACACACACACCCTGTTATGAGAACCATTGGCTTTGTCATCAGCAGGTCATGTACACAGAAATACAAATAAATATTTGAATAAAGATTAAAGAAAGCTTTACCCACCTCACAGGATCTTTTCACTTGATTTGAAGTGGCAAACTGTTGCACCTTAATGCAAAGTGTATAATTTTTCATTTCGTTCAGGTTAAGAATCTCCAAAGAATACAATCACAAGTCAACTGTGAATAGGTTACACTTTCTTTAGCCTCCAAATGTGTCACATTTAGTGCACAATGTGGCCTATAATCAACCTCCTGTCTCCATTGAAGACACACAGCAACTGCCCTGAATATTGAAGTATTTATCCCTCTATTTGGTTCCATATTAGCACAGGTGTTTACGCTTTACCAACCCACCCAATATGATATGATCATATCCCAACTGGCCTCATCTTTATAATGCACAACTGACCATGGAGCCACTGTACTGTGATTGGTCTTAAAGTGCCATGTGACTTCAGTGAAGCCCCTCCCTCCTTGCGCTTCCAGTAAATCGGTCTGTTTGTGGGTGAGTCACCCTGAGCACGGCTCCCCCTTTAATCATCCCTCGGGCTTCGCTCTCTCTGCCTCCTTCCCTCCCCTTCTGCCTTTTCACCGGCCTCTAATTTGAATGACAGACAGTTCTGTCAGGAACCAAGCTCACATGACTGGAGACGGCTGAGATCAGATGCTGAGTCAGCAGCAACAGAAATCAGAGAAACTGTGGACATTGTCTCCATGACCTATTCTCACTTCACTGGTTCTCAGCTGAATAGGCGAAAGAGGCCCACCTCCCATCACATGGTTTTCATCATGGGAACGTATTCCAGGTGTATCGGCATTATGTGCATTTTTCACATGTTTTCTAAGCAACCAACTCAACAGAAGAGTCGGAAGCATTTTTATTAAGAGCCGAGGAACACATGGTCCATAGGAATAAATGTCAAACAAAAGATCAGTATTCTTCATTGGACTGAAATTAGATGACAAGATGGGAAAAACAAACCATTCAGAACTTGTCACTTGTAACTGTCATACAAATAACTTGTGGCGTATTTGCTCAAACAGTTACTATATCCTGAGAGTACATGAGACAGATAATCTGTGAAATATTGCCCTATTTTTAATGTCATCTTCAATGACGAGTAGCTATTTTAAATTACGGACTCTAACTTTAATGCTGCATCTTTAAAGGTTTTTTGTGTGACGTGGAAAATGAAATTCTGAATATTAAAAAAAAAGATATACATACATACATACACCACAAATATTGACTACAAAGATAACTGACACAACTAAAAATGAGTTGTGCTTGAAGATTAAAACAAATATGAATTGTAATTGTGGAGATTGAAATTTAAAATACTTCCAAAATTGACATTGATCAGATGAGATGCCTCTTTAATGTCCCTCCTGCATCGGCTGTGATCTTCACCCTGTATTGTGGACATTCTAGCTGAAACATGTTTCCTTTTTTTGTTGCCCATAATTAATAAGGAGAACCTTTATTGAGTGCAGGGTTTTTATTTATATCTCGGACATTCAACCCCATCAGGATGAAGGTAGGATCTGAATCTGCTGCACTTTTGTACCACTCAGTTTTCAGCTGTAAAGCCACCAAAGTCACCAAACCAACTAAATAAACCAAAATAGAATTATTATTTTTTTACAGAAATAGCAGGTATTTCACCAAATCACTCAACGGGGCTGTTGTTTCTTGTAATAGCCTTGCAAACTCGGAATTTGCAGAGCAAACACCTCTGAGAAATACAGCTTAGTCATTTTCAGAAATGAATAAAAGTGTGATGTGTTTAGAGACACTCATGAAATAAAAAAATGTGCAGTCATGACAGTCAAGCTATTAGAACATCTTACCCATTCATGTCTGACAGCTGTAATATGGTTTTTCTTAATTTGTTTGCAGGATTTTGTCACGAGAGCAAAACTCGGCGTTCAGCATATGGTGCAGAAAGTGGGATTTTTTGGGATCTTGGCTTGTGCCTCGGTAAGTTCTTTAGACTGTCCCTGCATGTTTTATGCACGCATCATCAAAGATGAATGTTGCATTCAAGATATCTTTCCTCATTTCAACAAACTCGTGTCACTGTTGATTCAAATATACAGTACTTTTAAGGGAATTAACCTGTAACAAGGGTAATTTATAAGCCGGTGGATCACTAAAATGTGCTCTATGATTTCTGATGCGTGTGCGTTTCAGATCCCCAATCCCCTCTTCGACCTGGCTGGAATAACTTGCGGCCATTTCATGGTTCCCTTCTGGACCTTCTTTGGAGCAACTCTAATTGGGAAAGCCATCGTCAAGATGCATATACAGGTCGGTAGCTCAACTTAAAGTCTTATCTGAGGCGGTTATACACGTGCAAAGGACCAGTTCACGTCAAATTACACCACGTTTTTCCATTTTAACATAAAAACCATACCGGCACACGGCATCTTGGTTCAGAATATGACTCATCTTTTGTTTCATGTCATCACAATTCTCTGTCCACATAATGTAATTATGCATGTCAAACAATCCACTCATAAGAAAAGAAAGAGTTATGCACTGCTGGCTGATTCACAACCTCAAAACGTGTGGGAGAGCTAAGATCAAACCTTAGCTCATGGCCGGGTGGCTGTGAGAAACTCCTAATTGTGCTCTTCTGGTTTAACTCTTTCTGACGGGGCCCTGGTCCTTTGGGGATTCCTTATTCTAGTTTTAGCTTTGGGATTCATCCAGACCATACACACAGGCTCAAGATGAAAGGAAGGAAGGAAGCTTTTAAGAAGTATTTAACAAGAGTTTGGATTTTTTAAATCCAGTAGATGAGAAGAAAAAAAAACTTAATTATGGGTCGATTGTTGAGTCTGCCACACCAGTGACTAATATGAGCCGATACAAAGAGAAGTCTGTCTGCGGGTGAGTCGCTGAGTATCTTAACAAACTAAACCTATCCATCTCATGGTGGTACCAGTCAGTGACCTCACTCTGAGGCCTTTCAGACAAAGGGGTTGCAAAGGTATGGAGGATGTAGAGTGGACATGAGAAGCCAGACATGAGAGAAGGAAGTTAATCAGACGGTGAGACGCTGCAGGGGGTCTATTTGTATATATTCTGTTGTACCTTGAAACTCTTGGACATCACGTGTCATATCCTGTCTGATTTTGTCCAGGGGGCCATGTGTCATGCGGTTTTAAAGCTGATCAGTTTCAGGACCGGAGAAAGAATATTGTGGTTTTGCCCCCCGCTTTGGTGCTTTGCAAACCACACAAAGCCCCTCGCAGCCCAGGATTTAGCTTAGTGCCAGGTTTGGGTTTTGTAATTAGTGTGTCTGTGGACGCTGGCAGATGTGGCCTTAATTTCCCACAGCTGTGCCGCTAAAATAATAAATCTAAATATGTTGCATCTGTAAATATATATTTACAGACACTTTGTTGTTCTGTTAATTATTTTTTCCTTCCTACATTTTTTTTTTCCCCCATGTCCTGCCCAACACTGTTTTTCAAAAAGATATATCATTTTGTGTATACCTCTGCATATTATCAGAAAGTAATGGTTTTTAACGCTTATTAATCTTTCCGCTGTTTTCCTCCAGAAACTATTTGTTATCATCACCTTCAGCAAGCACATAGTGGAGCAAATGGTGTCTCTCATTGGGTAAGTGTGTGTGTGTGAGAAAGACAATCAGGTTATTTGTGGAGTCATTGTCTTCCTCTGGTTTGGTGGATGACAATGCAGTTGTAAACATTTTCAGATGCATTTTTACCACTGATTGGAGATCCTGTACAAATAAATGCTTTCACTGCAGGGCTGTACGTGGATGCATTTCACATTTTTCCACAGAAAAGATTTACACACACACACACACACACACACACACACACACACACACACACACACACACACACACACACACACACACACACACTCTCTCCATCTCTGCAGCACTGGTGGTCAAAGTCAGTTTTATTTGTCACTTCTTCCATATTGTGCAAACATACAGAGGACCTGAAATTATGTTTCTCTACTGTCTGAAAAAAAAGTGAATAGTGCAACATTTAAAAAAAGTAAAAAATAGACAACATATAAACATATAAACAACATCTAAACTAGACAACATATAAACAACATATAAACATAGTGCAGAAACATAAAGTGAATAGTGCACATTTAAAAAAAAAAAAAAGTAAAAAATAGACAACATATAAACATAGTGCAAAAACATATAACATAGTGCAAAAACAGATTAGGAAACTATTTAAGTGTGCGTTAATAGCAGCGGTCAGACAGTTTAGCAGCAGAGTCAGGCATGTGAGGTCCCATCTGAACATGTTGATCTGACTCAGCAAGTTCAGCTTTGACTTAGATATTTGCCTCAGTGGCAGGAGGCAGGAAACTTTCTGACTGTTAAACTAGTTTCAGGTTTAACCAATTTAACGGTAATATCCTAATTCACATGTTGGGTGCTAATATGTGGCATTCAAAGTAAAAAATAATGTAAAAGATACTAATTAGTATTTATTGCAAGTCGAGTAATTGTCAGTAGGCAAAATAAAGTTTAGTCAGACTTAATGTTCATGATAGACTAACACTAACTGCAAAAAAAAAAAAATTGTCTGATAAATGTTCACTTTTGTGGACGTCCAGGTCGTAGCTTTGACCTGAATCTATGGTCCTAGTGGAGGGTTGAAAATAAAATTCAAGGTTCTTTCCCATGAAATTCAGATGGCCCTTGGTGACTCGTTGATGAGTCCTTTAGTGCTGATACAAGATGTTCTTTTTGTGCTTGTGCTTGCATGTTAAGTGGAAGAGATAGCATGAAGATGAATGAGTCAAACTAAAACTAGTTAGGTTTATTTAAAATGTAGCAATAACTCAGTTGTTTTATTCATGCAGTAGGAAGTCTGTTCTTTTTTAGGCAATAATAAGTTTCACATCCTGTAGAGATCAGTTTCAACTGTACCACTACCGGCCAACATGTAAAACTATAGCTCCATTGCTTCTATATTACATGAATGAATAAGATGGTACCCATTATGATTGCCCCCCCCCCCCCCCCCCCCCCTGGTGAGCTGATCCACATAACCAAATAAGGACATGAGCACACCCTGATTAGATATCTTTCCACCGAGAAGGCAGCAATGGTGGTAAAGGTGATGACATCATGTCGACTCACTTCCTGATGTAAGGGGCTGACACTGGCTCCTATAGAGAGCTGAGCAGTATAAAAGGAGGGCTAAAGGCTTTCTGCTTCATTCCTCTCTGCTGTCTGCTCCTGCTCACAGTGGAGGAGAAGAGGTGGACGCTCCAGGATGGGCCCCACATGTAGGATGGGGCCTCCAGCAGCTGTTATAAGGATGCTGGTTGAGGACCTTTGGTAGTGTTCAGGGACAGGGAAGACTTTATGAGCTCTTAAAGGCTCTTATAGGGAACAAGTGTTCTTCTTCTTCAGTTTTTTCATTTATTTTTTGGTCTCCATGTCAAAGGAAGGGTGCTTAAAGGGTAAGTCAACTAATGTTCTTCCTCCCTGTCTCTTGTGTGTCTTTTCTTTGCCATGCTGTGTGGATGTATGCTGGGCTGTGGTGTCAGGTCTGTGCCTAAAGTGGGACCATCACTCCAGAAGCCCTTCAGTCAGTACCTGGAAGCACAGAGGAACAAGCTGCACCATGAAGGAGGAAGTGCACCAGCGGTAAGAGCAATACCTAATTTTACCGTGCACCCCTTTGGAATGATGACTTCTTCTTTTTTTATATCACCAAAATATGACTTATTTATGTATTTATTTGTTAAGATGGACAATATGTCTTAGAGCCTTTTGTCATCCTAGATGGAAAATATCAACATCAGAGTTAGGAGCTTGCTTTAGTATCAACCGATTCTCTTTTTTTTTGGCCAATATTGATATTTTGGAGTGTTTAAAAAAAAAAAAAAAGGTTTTTCCCCTCACAATTGTACACTTTTTTTTTTTAATATATAAAGATACTTAGATTTGATCATTAAAGAAGTGTGAAGATTATTGTCATCAGTGCTCTCTGGTGGACAAAGTATGGAACAAAACTTTTTTTTTTGTCATTACCTCAAACATCTTTCTTCCATTTCTGTACTTTTTAGTTAATCGACCAACATATGCGTTGATACTTCTATATTTTCTAGCTCTGGGTTCTAGTTTTTATCAGTCTTTGGTTGCTAGAGAACACACTCCATGGGGAAAGATTGTCATTGCATATGAATACCATGTTCTTCATGTACTACTGTCATGTATGCAGGATGCAATCAATACTCACAATGTTGTTTCTATGAACTGTAATATTACAGTAGGCTCCTAATGACAGTAACTGATGGCATATGCACCTCCCCATTTTTGGGTTTCCAGGATGAGAACTGGCTGTCGTGGGTGTTTGAGAAGGTGGTGCTGGTCATGGTCTGCTACTTTGTCACTTCCATCGTCAACTCCATGGCTCAGAGCTACGCCAAGCGCCTGCAGCAGCAGAGGCACTCGGAGGAGAAAACCAAGTGATGTCGAGACAAAGCAGCACAAACATCCAAGTGACTGTTTCTGCTGCTGCCGCTGAGAGCCCCCCCCCCCCTCGGCCACAGCCACTTACAACTTAACAACAAACCTCACCCCCTCATCCATTCTCAGAGGCTGACCACTCAAAAACCAAGCACTATTTGTTGGTGTGCGCGCGTGCGTGTGCTTTTGAGGATGTATGTGCTGTTTGGTGTTTGTCTCTCTTCAGGTTTTGTAGTTCTTCCTCTCATCTCACTCTAGGTGTGTGTAGTGCAATTGTTTTTTATTGCTGATCTTAACATGTTACTTTATGTTAAATTAACCCATTCTTTGACCTCAGATGTAAAGCAGCAGTTCGGTGGTGACTGCTGTGTAGGTGCAGCGCCCATCAGATGCTATGCCTTATGCAAGACGGGGAGGTCTCACTTCCCTTGAATTATAGTTTTTGACTTAACTTGATTTTTATTTAATTTTGTAACCATTATGTATGGGTGGATCTCGACTTGTTTGTACAGTGTGCTGCCAAGATAACTGCTATGGACGGTCTTTCTTTTCAGGGTTTAATTTTACTCATGTTTTTGTCCTGTTAAACCACAAGACCAAATTTGTCTTTTTTCTCTCTTTTTTTGGTCTCTAGAAGTGTCCATTTTAAAATGGTGAAGAAGAAAAAAAGCAATATCAACTTAAAACAGTGTGGTATTGACGGTTTGCACATTGTGTAAATATCTTACTATCTTTTTGACAGTATGCACAGATGTATTTCTATTCTAATGGTCTGTGTGGACATGAGTTAACTTGAACCAAAACAAAAAAGAAAAGGTGATATCATTTGTAAAGTGACATTGTACTCTCGGCTAACTAGACCCATTTCTATTCTGTACATTTAGGTTGAACCTTGGATCAGATCATGTATAAAACATGTAAACCATGGCCCTGGTTTCCAAGTCTGATTATCTTATTATTCCTTTGCATTCTTTTTAGTTGAAGAATAACTTTTAAATGTTCATCCTCTATAAGCTATGTTGTGATCTTGTGGTGTTTAAAAACAGTTGTGAAGTGTCTTTATGAGCTAATGCTTAATGTTCTAAGAAATGAACATCTTTCAGGTAAGTGAACAGTTCAGCACGATCCGTTCTTAATGGTTCTTGTTTATCGGAGCTTATCAGACTTTTCAGCCATGTCTGGGAGAAGAAGTCCAGCCTGAAACATACTTTGCAGATTCTGGTCCACTCCAGCTGGTGGATAAGACCCCCGTCTATATTCCCACGGACTCCTCGACTCAACTTTCCCATCCCGTCAGCTAGCTTATCAGACTGGTGTTGGCTGGTAAATTAACACGGCAACAGCAGTCTGTAAGCTGGCTGAAGTTGTGAGCCTTCAGCCTTTTTGTTTGTGCCGCTCGGCTCGCCTCAAAACTCCACTTCAGCTGGTCCATTTGTTCAAACAAAGGCCCGCCGAGAAGCTCTGATTTTTATGTCGTTCATCCCACTTCTGGGATACTATGATGAGAAAAAATAAAGTGATAAAGTATGTTAACGGCTCCTGTCACTTTTCTTTGTTCCTAATAACTGCTGACCACGCTTAGTTGAACATGCATTTACATTTTCAAACTAGAAAAGCTTGGTAGCTGTTGGAGCTTTTGATCACAACACATGATCTTCCTCAGCAGATGGCGGTGCTCCATTGGCATGGGGGTTGTAGAAGTTGACATTTATCTGAACGCTTTTATAGGCTTCTCCATTATGTTGTCTTAAAAGTTAAATCTGAAAGCAGCATTTGACCTAATCCCAAAGTCCATAACAAATTAGATAGTTCCAAAAGAACCTGAATGTGTCTCCCAATGATACTTTTGGTGCAAAGAAATTGTCAGTCAAGGAATTTGTTTCTTTAAGTGAACCAAATAAAATATATATTTTTATTTACATGTTTATAAAAGAAAGCACATAATGGTAATGTGTTTGGGACATCCATGTCAAAGGGTCGGTGGTGCTTGTTCAGTTCATCTCTAGAGCAGTTGACTGTAGCTGGAGATGACTTGCTCAATAGACGTAAAGCTGTCTAGAAAGTCCTCCTCTGAGATCCCAAATTTGATGTACTGGTGGATGTAGGCCCTTTAACAGAGGAAAGGAAACATGTTTAAAAGAAACCGTTTGGACCCAGCATTTCCTTAAAAGTTGAAGCGTTTGTTCTGACCTCACCTGGATGCAAACATATTCCAGGCTTTTCCCACCATGTTGTCCAGAGGTCTGAGCAGAGCCTGGCTGTTACTGACCAGCGTAGCACATTTTTCATACTTGTTAAAAGGCACTGGGGATTTCCACAAGTTGAAAGCTGCTTCTGACGAGAGCCAGGAGGTGTACAGGGCCGGGTCCTCAAAGCCATCTGTGGACAGCACATAGTTCACATCTCTTGTTCTGCACTCCTGAAGAGTTAAAATATTAAAATCTGAAAGCCATTTCAACCAGACCCGTCTCTGCGCTGTAAACGTCTTTCCCTCTCAGTACGAGCAGGTTGGCCAGGGAGCGGTTAAAGCTGGATCCTGCGAGACTCCTGGTCCGCTCGGAACCTGCAGGCGGACGCACCTGCCAGTCTATACCTGACACGGGACAAACGACGAGTCCCCAGACGTGTTTCACTGATGACACTCACTTTCAACAGCTCGACAAACTAAACTGAGACTGCATTACCAAGTTAAATTTGACAGAACTTGCCTTCCTCCATCTTGGTGTTGGAGATGAGCATCTGCCGCAGGTGTTTGAGCATGCTGGGCCAGCTGAAGGTGCTGTAGGCCATGGAGGAAGTGGGCACCTGAGGGATGGTGCACACGCTGAGCAGCTTGTACTCCGGGTGGCACGCCAGGGCGCTCACCAGCTCACCTGAGAGACGACAAAGCGAGAAGTCTACATTTGGGTACATGCAACGAGGAGATGGAAGGTCTGAGCTGATGATGTCCGACCGCTCACCCAGAGGATTTCTGCCGTAGACGCCGCGGGAGTCGGCGGTGAGCGCGGGCTGCAGGACGCTGCCCAGCTGGTGAGCGATCACCCTGTTGACGTCGCCGAAGGAGATGTGTTTGATGTTGAGCAGCTGGCCGCAGATCCTGTGCACCGTGTCGTTCTCGTGTACCAGGATGGCGTCCGACAGCTGGTAGAGGTGAGCCAGCGTCAGCACAGAGTTGTAGTTCTGGACAATCACCTGAGAAGAAGAAGAAAAAAGGATTTTAATAATGAATTATATTAAAAGATGAACGCTCGATAGCCGTCTCCGTACCTCCCCGGTCCCGTACGGCCAGGTGAGGTGGTTGAGGATGAAGGACTTGGGGTAGATGTCTCGCAGACACTGAGTAACGTAGGTTCCAACGCCGGACCCCGTGCCCCCCGCCACACTCATCATGGCCATGAGTCCGGCCAACCGGTCACAGCGCTCCACTTCTCGCCTCACCAGCTCCTCCACCGCGTCTCTGTGACGAGGCCCGTGGACACAGTACCTGGTGGGACGCAAGAAGCACAGGATGTATTTATGAACACAGGTCATGTAGCGTGTGTAAAAACAAAATGTCATACCGAGTTACATTTTGCTTGTTTTTAAAGCATGAAACGGTCCCAACTCAAAGCCCGCTTACTAGCTTTTTGTGGTCAAACCGCCATTTCTAAAACGGTTAAGAATGAACTTTGATACTTCATTTCAGAGCTGAACGATTAATCGATCAGTTAGTGCATCGCCAGAAAATTAACCAGCAAATGTTTGGATTATCAATCAATTGTTTTAGGCAAAAACTTCTCAATTGTGATGGTTTGATGATTTTCTTTGTAATAAATTATACTAAACTGACACAACTTAAATATAATGGGTAATTGTTTACAATTTTCACACAGTTCTAAGACAAAAGAGAAAAAAATATCTGCAAATGAACCCATAATGAGTCATATTTAACTTATAAATCAAAAGAGATGAGTCCTAAAAGTGCCATGGATGAATTCATAAGAGCTATTAAGTCATTGCATTCATCTCCAACCACTGACAGGTTGAAAGCTCAGGGAAAATGCGAGTAAATAGGCCTGGAGTTGGGATTGTTTTGGACATGTTGACAAAATGACGAGGCGATTGCCAATGTTTTGCTTTATAATAGTCATGCTACTATGAGAAAAACAATGTTAATTTATGCGCCACGTGTTTTTTTTTAAACCAGATTATTAGTTTTTACACATTTTACAGAAGAGGTCAAAAGGTCATACCCATTAGCCCAGTTGTTCCCAGAGCCCTGCTTCTGGCTGAAGTGTGAAGCCTCTCCGTACCTCCACATGCCAGACTGTGCAGCCCTGCTCATGCTCTGGTTGATCACTTTGGGCTCCATGTCAATGAGCACCGCCCTGGCTACGAGCTCTGGTGTTCAGATAGGGAGACATGACAGTTAACCATGCGTTGTTATTATGTACAGGGTTCATACACATTTTGACCAATGGATTTCCATGACTTTTCCATGACTTTAAACCAAATTTCCATGACCAAACATTTTGTGAAATCTCGGTGTAAACATGAAAAAGTGAGAACATGTAATATTTAAACTAACAATGAGAATTCCAAAGCATACAGTAGACCTTAAAGGACACAAATGAATGAGAGACAATGGTTTGATTAACATAATAAACATTTATATAGATGCCTGTATGTACGCCTGCTTATATTTTGAGCGTCTTTCTTTTAAAAGCATATTCATTATTTCAAACTCGCCGTAAATGAACGTCATGAACATAACACATTTCCATGACTTTTCCAAAAAAAAGCATTTTAAAATTCCATGACTTTTCCAGGTTTTTCATGGCCGTAAGAACCGTCTATGTATTATGACGTATGTCCCCCGGTAGAGGATGATCCGGTGAGATCAGGTGTTTACCTCCACGTGAAGTCTGGTGGAAGAACCGCTCGCATCCTGCCGCGCTGTACACTTTCCTCTGTCCCTCCAGAGCGTCGCTGCAGATGACGTCAAACAGCTCGTGGCCCACCTGGTTACCGCACTGGCCGAGCTGAACTGTGACGATGGACATGTTTCCCCCCGGTGTGAAGAACGGAGACTCCCCGGGAGGACCGGGAGGTTTCAGAGCACGCAGTCTGAGATCCACCGGCGGGTTCACGCTGTGAGGGAGAGGTCTTCATGACGGAGTCCACGGAGCTGTCAGCATCTTTGTTGTTTAAAAGCGGCGCTCGTTCTGTTGTCCCCCGCCACGGGAAGTTAAAATGGCATTTCCGGTCCCAAGCTGTTCAAACCTTCAAAATAAAACGCTCATTCATATGTGGTGAGTTGCTGCGACCTGAATCCCAACAAAAATAATAAATATCCGATTTAAGTAATATAATGTAATGTATATTGGATATTATTATTATTATTATTATTATTATTATTATTATAGTGGTTTATAGGTAATGGTAATGTATTATGTTACTGGAGTGTTTGTGATTAGAATAGACAGATATAAAAATGTTTCAACAACATAGTTTTCCTCAACGTGGACTGAATTGTAATTTTTTTCAATGGTTTACAATGTTTTTACTACAAAATAGAGCCCATTCAAGCATAATACGTGTAAGTATTTAACTAGTAGCGGAGACGTTAAATGCACCTGAATATGTTTTGCGTCACCAGAGACTTGAACAACTACAGTCAGAATTTGTTTTTAATCCAGGTCCTTTTTTATTGGCCTAAGTATTTATATTGAGAATATTTTTTATTTCAGTTTATTGTTATATTCCTCTATACTGTGTCTTGCATCTAAAGGGGTGTCTGGACGTTGGTGTAAATGCTTTCTATAAAAGGCGACGGAAAGAACTAACTAATGAGGTTTATTTCATCTTTAATTTTAACTTGTAGTTCAAACTGACGTTGGTTTATGAAAAAAATAAAAAGCGAATCGCTCACGGTACCGCCCCTTTTGTCGAGCGTCGCAATGCGCATGCTCAGTGTAGTAGCCGGTTATGGCGGCGGTGTGTGTTCGTCCATGAGGTGGGGGGACGCCTGCTATTCTTGCGGTCTGTGACGGAGCGAACCGAGCGAAGCGCTGCCATGGCTGGAGTGTTTGACATTGATCTGGACCAGCCGGAGGAAAATGTCTCCGACGACGAGAACGAGGAGGTACTTCGACGGGGAGACGTTGAACGCGGCTGCGAGAGTTTGTCACGGCGGAAACTCTCCACGCCATAGTAGCTAGCTAGCTGTTAGCCTTGCCAGCAGCAACGGGCCTCCTCCCGCAGCCGGGGCTCTCCGGCCTGTTCACACAGGGTTAGCGGAGGCTGACGACCTGACAGCGATCTTCACGGAGCTGTCACTCTGTTCTGTTTTTTAATTCAAGAGTAGCGATAGCTAAGCGGTGAACTGCATGTGTGTTTTTAATTTTTATTTGTAATCCCGTCTCGTTGAAATAAAACCCTTCGGTGTCATGTCAGAGTTGTGCAAACAGAGCCTTACTTGGCCAAAGGTGCTGCAGTGATAAATGTAGCTCGGTGTGCAACAGTTTATTTTGGCAAGTCTGTCCCAGAGTGGGACTGTGGACACAGAGCTGGTCCTGTGTGTGTGTGTGTGTGTGTGTGTGTGTGTGTGTTTGTGTGTTTGTATTCACACCGAGCTTAAAGTGCAGCAGCAGCAGCAGCAACAACACAACTGATTGCACACTTAACAATTACATGACACTGTTTTATTATTATTAAATGATGTGTGAATACTGCTTCATGCAAATGTAAATCAGGTATGTTATTACAGCAAAACCATCATCGCATGCTATTAAAGGAATAGAATAGTCATTGAATAGGCGATAGCAACTCTGCACACGCATCAGGGGTGTAGTTTTCATCAAGATAAAGCATTTTTGGTTAATATATTTTGCAGTAGTCTATGAAGCACGGATTGAGAAACTATTTCATCACAGCAGCTCTTGTTTGTGTCACGTGTGAAGCCAAACACCTTTATAAACTGGCAGATCTAGTTAAGCTCAAGTTTTTGTATAATAGGATATAATGTAAGTTTGGCTGCAACTATTATTTTCATTATCAATTGATCCGACAATAAATTTCTTCATTAATCGATTCCTTTTTTGACAAGAAAAATGCCCTTTAAAGTTACTGGATCCAAGGGGGTGTCTTGACATTTTTTGTTTTGTTTGAGCAAAACCCCAAATATTCTGTTCACAATCAGATCAAGATGGTATCAAAAACAGAGGAAAACAGCAAATCGTCAAGCTGGAACAAGAAAATGAATGATTTGAATAGGCTTGATTCTATTTTTAGTTTATCTTCTGTATTGCTTTTTATTTGTATCGCATGATAAGCATTGTAAATGTGATACTATCGTAGTATTAAAACAGACATGAAGTGTTAAATCGCAAGGGGAAAAAAGGAAATACGAAAATGTTCTTATGAGATTAACGGCTCTTACAAAGTTCACTATCAGAAATGAAGAAAGAAACTCAATCAAACGGATTTCTGTGTGGATTTTAAGCAGCGAGCTCATGTGTTCTCCATAGCAGTCCCTCCACTTCCTCATTGGAACGAATAAAGCTTCATGACTTGTGTTTATGTTTTGTTTTACTTTTCCTTGCAGATTCAAATCGGTGACATCATGGACCAGTGCAGCGGTTTTGAGTTGTAAGTTTTCACTATGTCGTTCCGTGCTTGTGTTCATGTATGTATGTATGTATGTTCTTTGTGCAATTTGTATCAGTGAAAACAAGAACACAATGCATTGACTGTCTCTGCAGCAACATGGACGACTGTGAGAAGATTGAGATATCGGAGGACAACGTCAATCAGGGGACGGAGAACATCAGACCCGAGTGCTTTGAGCTGCTGCGGGTCCTGGGGAAAGGTGGTTATGGAAAGGTACTTGTGGTACCCACGGAGCACCAAGCCTTGAGAAAGTACACGCAACACGCACACACTACTACAAATGCACACTTTGGATTATTTTTCCCTCTGGAACGCAAATAACTGAGTTGTACTGTTTATTTGAGTGTCTTAAACGTGTCAATCATTTCCCCCTTTTTGTGTAGGTTTTTCAAGTTCGAAAAGTTGTTGGCGCTGCATCAGGCAAAATATTTGCCATGAAAGTTTTAAAAAAGGTACATTCTTCTGCTTAAATACCTATAATTAGAGCTCTGTACCACCGCTCTCAGTTTGTATCCTATGAACGTAATTGCATGCTTGTTTTTTTTCTTTACAAATAAACATTGTGTTGCTTCTGTCTGCAAATATGGGCTGTCCTTGAAGCCAGTGGTGGGGTAAGGTTTCACTGCTAGTTGGTAGGGTGCCATCTGCGCTGCTGCAGCCTTGGCACCTGAAAACACTCTGCCTCAGCCCATTAGATTCCACTTGATGTTCACACCGCTTCTGCTCAATTGGCTAAAATGACCCCAGTGACACGTTGAAGACCTGCCAGATTTCAACTGGCCGTCTCAATCGTTCAGCTTCAAAGGGCAGCACGGCTTTCCACGAAGGCCTGTGGTTTTGGAGTTAGAGCCCAGGGCCCGTGTTTGTGAAGCATTTCGGAGTAAGAAATCAGTCATGACTTGCCCAAAATTCTCAATGACACATATGCAGTCCTGCATTTAGGCTTTTCCAGGTTTTAGGAGCGCTGCCGAACTGTCCCAGTTCTCAGCAGGCAGACGGCAGCAGGACAAATGGCAACACACACACAATCCAGCTAGTGTACACACACAATGTGCAACATTTGATTTAGAATAACAAGATTTGAGTGGACTGAATATCATCTTTTGTCCAAGATAATTCCACTGCAGAAAGTTACATTTTATTGCAATTTAAACTGAATTATAGCTGAAATATAGACTCACCAGCTGGGAGGTTGAACTGTATTGCTATGGCTGCTATTATTCCACCTCAAAATTTAATTATACACTAAAGTGTAATTTAGTGTTGTTTAATTCTTATTTTCAGATCAAATATATTTGTAGTCTTTTTGTGAACTAGCTTGTAATACAAGCGGTATAATGCTGTTATTAATCTCGATTTTCCTGCTCATCATTATTTCTAATTCAGTCTGTTTTTGAATGTGTTGATTACACATTGAACCATTGAGAAAAAAAACATGAATGATTAATTCATTATTATGTTTCATATACCAATTATGTCATTGCCTCTTAAATGAGAACTTTGATTCTTTACTGTGCGTGCGTAGCGAGGCTCAAACAACTTAAGTCCTACTCTGACGTTGAATAAAATAAAAAGGGCCCAGATTGCAGGACGTAATAGCCCACAGCATTGTAGAGCAGCTAGTGGATGACTGCTAGTTACCTTTGGCAGTGTTTGGTAGTCAGTGAACAAAACAAAGGCCTTTAAAAGTCAGTATACACAATGCATGATTCAGAATCTTTCTCGGCAATCAGTAAATGGTGAAAACATTTGAATGTTTCTCAGTCGGCTTGCTCGTACTGCACCATTTCAAATGGAAAGCTCGTCCCAGCCTCAGTTTAGCTCCGTCCACTGTGGTAGTTCTGACACTTTAAAGCTGAGAAAACATTGCTGCTGACAGGCGGCTCTTTAGCTCTCCGACAGAAGTGGTTAGCAAACATAAACATAAGCAGGAAAGAGGAGAGGAACAGAAGACACTGTACATATAAAACCGCAGTCATGCTCGGACTATCAACATCATTATTCTCTGTGGACTTTTTAAAGCATGGTCTTCATTGTGAAGCTTTAGTGTTGAGTGAGTGATAATTAAGGACGTTGTCAGAGCTGGAGAACCAGAAACAACAATAGTAAGTGGCATGATCTGCCTTGTTGAACCGTATTCATTGATTAAACTACATCCGCAATAATTAAGGAATGACGCTCCTTTATCATAGTTGCCCCCGGCCTCTCGGATTGTCGTTGAGAGCATTTCACTTCGACATGGATGAAAACACGCCCGTTGTCTCGGCATGCCGTCTCCCTCTTGAGTTGACTAATTCTGATGTGCTTCCCTGGGGGCGGGCCTACCAGGCTATGATTGTACGCAACGCCAAGGACACGGCCCATACAAAGGCAGAGAGGAACATCCTGGAGGAGGTGAAGCATCCCTTCATAGTTGATCTCATCTACGCCTTCCAGACCGGAGGGAAGCTGTATCTCATCCTGGAGTACCTGAGCGGTCAGTACGAGACATGCACACTCTGCGGGAAGATCAATGCATATTACGCAAGCGTGAAATCACTTCTTCCTGCTCGTCTCCTCCTGAGGGCAACCTAGCCTTTGGAGGCAGTAGGGATGTGTGTGGGTCACCTGTGTTAACAGTATAACAATTGTGTTCACCTGCGCAGGAGGAGAACTTTTCATGCAGCTGGAGAGGGAGGGCATCTTCATGGAAGACACAGCCTGGTGAGTGGTGTTTGTATTGAATAAGGATGCTCAGATATCTCGGCAGACTGTTGGTATCATCCGCTACCAAGTCAACATAGAAAATGTATATTAAAGTTGTATGTGAGGACACACAATTATTTATTTTGAAATCATCACAAAAGGTGTACTGTACTGCATCTACCTGTAGCTTCCCCAGTAAAAGTAACCCAACAATGGGTTTTATTAACTACAAACATATGACATACAGTCCCAGTCAGGTAGATTGGCATTTGGAAATGAGGCGCTATTTATTGGCTTGAAGTTTATTGTATTTAGTAACTTTTCTTCTTCTTCTTTGTCTGTAGTTTCTACCTGGCAGAGATCTCCATGGCTCTGGGCCACCTGCACCAGAAGGGCATCATCTACAGAGACCTGAAGCCTGAGAACATCATGCTCAACAACCATGGTGTGTGTGTGTGTGTGTGTGTGTGTGTGTGTGTGGGGTTATATACATGTGATGGAATTAACGCAAACCTTCCTGCACTTCCAAAGAAAATGTCCTTAATGTATTTGTCCTTTTTAAATGTCACTATCCATATGCACAAATATCATGTCACAGAAATAACAGTAAACAAAGACAATGTTGCAATTTAACAATTGTAAACAATTGCATCTGAATATGTGCTTTCCTTCCAGGGCACGTGAAGTTGACAGACTTTGGACTGTGTAAAGAGTCGATTCACGACGGCACGGTCACCCACACTTTTTGCGGCACCATCGAATACATGTAAGTGGAGCGCTGCGCCGATCCCCGCCCACTCTTTGATGCACTCGCATGCAAACGGGCTTCCTCACTCACTCGTGCCCTCCCGTCTTCTGTCCTGCTCGGTGTTGAGTCGTTTCTATGAATTCATGAGTAAGAAGTGTGCACTCGCATTGTTGCAGGGCCCCAGAGATCTTGATGAGAAGCGGACACAACAGAGCGGTAGACTGGTGGAGTCTGGGCGCTCTGATGTACGACATGCTCACCGGAGCGGTCAGTTAAACTTTCACAACATAGAAAGAAGAAAAAAAAGAAGCTTTCTACTATACTACTTTACAAATATGGTTCATAATTTGGAACCGTTTGTGTAACCCCTTCCTCTCTTTCTTCCCACTGTAGCCACCGTTCACTGGTGAAAACCGCAAAAAGACCATTGACAAGATCCTGAAGTGTAAGCTCAGCCTCCCACCCTACCTCACACAAGAAGCAAGAGATCTCCTGAAACGGGTATCTCCTGTTTGCTTTCAGTTTATACCACCTGTGTTTATCCAAAATAAGTGTGGAGTTGTTGTGTAAGTATTCTTTTGACACTTGACTGCTGGTTGGTTGCACAGCTGTTGAAGAGAAACGCCTCGTCGCGGCTGGGAGCGGGAGCAGGAGATGCCACCGAGGTGCAGGTGAGTTACTGTCCCACAAACCGGCTCGGGACATGCTGGTGGTGACGTACGTGGTTGCTGTTGTTGCATGAATGGCGGTTTTACGGCCTCGTCTTTTGTGTTTGATGTCCCACAGGCTCATCCCTTCTTTAGACACATCAACTGGGAGGATTTACTGGCTCGGAAAGTGGAGCCCCCCTTCAAACCTTTCCTGGTGAGTATCAGAGGAGCGGGCCACGAGGAGTTCCCAATTAAATGTTGACTTTTGTGAGCTTCGAGATGAGTTTTAAATTCCCGCTGCCTGCCCAGATTGAACCAACTGAACCCGTTTTGGTAATTCAAGCCAGGCCTTCTCGTGTTCCATGCCCACATGTTGTTAGTTGACACATCTACTCAGGTTGCTGCACCTGCTCACCTGCGTTTGTCTTCCCTTCTATCTTGGCAGCAATCGGCTGAAGACGTGAGTCAGTTCGACTCGAAGTTCACCAGTCAGACGCCGGTCGACAGCCCGGATGACTCCACCCTCAGCGAAAGTGCCAATCAAGCCTTTCTGGTGACTTTTCCCACGACATTTTTCCGTCTTTTGTTTGTTTTTGTTTCGCCTCCGTACGTTCGTACCTACATCCAGTCTGCGTGTGTATTTCGTGTGGCACAAAGATCACGGTCACTGTGACCTCATGACAAAATAACAAAAAAATGATTTATGTACTAATTAAGACGATAAAATGATGAAGTGATTGAATTTTAGACAGATGTAATCTGAATTATCTCGTGAACACTAAAGAAAATGTTTTCCAGGTTCGCACAATAAACGGTTAATTCTACAGGCTTGTAGTTAATCAGTATCAGTATGTAAAGTTAAATTGCTTATGCATCACAGTGCAGCAAAAATAACCAAATCAGTCGGGTGGCGCATCAAATATCAGCTTGAAAGCGTTGCTGATTCACGCTGCTTCCTCTGACTCGGTAACACAAGATGTCTTCCTGCCCCGCAGATGTGACCGTGCACCAACTGCAGCTGTGTTTGTCTCTGATGTCTTTGTTGCTGTAGGGTTTCACGTACGTCGCTCCGTCAGTCCTGGAAAACATCAAAGAAAGGTTCGCATTTGAGCCAAAAATCCGCTCACCTCGACGCATCGTGGGCAGCCCAAGAACACCTCTCAGGTATGTCGGCAGCAGCCACTTTTAGTATGTGTTTTATTCAGTCAATCATTACATACAAATCAATAAGTAAAGCCACAATCTAATATACAAAAAAGAAAGACTGAAAAGGTATAGGTAGAAGCATAATGCTTATATGTTCCTATCCTAAACTATTATCAATTAAATCAGATAATTAATTTGATATAAAGAAGATTTTTATATATATATATATATATATATATATATATATATATATATATATATATATATATATATATATATATATATATATATATATATATATATATATATATTGAACAGGTGTTCCTAATAATCCTTTAGGTGAGTGTATATATATATATATATATATATACTGTATATACACATACATTTCATTCACACTTGTAACCCTCAAAAATAGTTTGTAGTAATATTAATCCTTTTGAAAACCAAAAATGAGTTGACATTACATTCATGTTAGCGTTGTTCCATAGAATATACCTGGCCTCACTTTGATTCACCCGATTATTGGCATGTATTTTAGATTTAAACATTTCCCAGTTTCCTTTCCAATTATATATGTATAATTCTAGCTTTTCGCTTCACCTCAGGCGGAAAAAAACACGGTAAAACTGTCAGTCCTACAGCCAGAGGTGTCAAAAGTATTCACATTCATTACTCAAGTAGAAGTATAGATACTAGGGTTTAAAAATACTTGAAGTATCAACTCAAGCTTTTTACTTCAGTAAAAGTGTAAAAGTACTGGTTTCAAAACTACTTAAAAGTAATCTAAGGGGACACCGACACAAACACTTAAAGCTGTGGTTCTCAAACTTTTTCTGTAAATAACATAATTTTGTGACTCATCTGTGCTTTTATAAATAACAGAATACAGACAATTGCAATCACTTTCAAGTAAATCAGATCGCTCCATCAGACAATGTTTTGTGTAAGTTCTATCTGTGCAAAAAATAACTAATATTTAGTTACTACTAAATAGCTCATTGTGGAAAACAATAAGCTTTTAATTTTTTTTGCCAAACAAAACAGAATGAGTGCACATGTGTGAGCATCAGGTTGTATCAGTATTAGTGGAGCAGTGAGCTGCTTTCCTCTACACATATTTTATAAACGGGGTTGTAGATTTGATATGGCCTCTCTCAATTCATGCTCAATATTGAGCTTAGATCTGTTTTTTTATTTTGAGAAACGCAACAGCAGGAAAAGACGAGCTCACGGAGACTTCTGGCAAAACGGCAAAAAAAATCGCGTCGAGTCGCGCAAGCGTAACCTGTTAACGGCGTACCGTAACCATTTACCCGAAAGTACAGGCATTTCTCCATGTATTTATAAATGACTTAGTTTTATGTCCGTGTACTTTGTACTTCTGTAATATGTGAAGCCAGCAGCTCTTTGTTGGTAGAAGACACGAGCACTTTGTCTCTTTCACCTGGAGCAGGAGAGCTGCTGCGGGTTCAGAGAGCTGCGCCGGTGTGAGGAGCAACTCGGGTTGCTCCTCACATGAGAGCTGCTGTTGCCATCTTCACTCTCTGTCCACTGGTGCGTGTGCTCAGTGCTCACATGTGTGTGCGCGCGCACGTGTGTGTGCGCGCGCACGTGTGTGCGCGCGCACGTATCTGTGCGCAACGGGGCGGAGAGTTTTTTTTTTTTTTAACGATGACAAGCCGGAATGGAAACAAACCAAAATGAAATAGTAACGAGGCTATTTTTAAAATGTACAGATATTTGCGTGAAAATGTAAGGAGTAGAAGTAAAAAGTCGTCTGAAAAAGAAATACTCCAGTAAAGTATAGATACCCAAAATTTCTACTTAAGTAAAGTAACAAAGTATTTGTACTTCGTTACTTGACACCTCTGCCTACAGCACAGTATAATTACATATAGTTTGAAGCCCCATTTGATTAGCTGCTCCTAGGGTTGCATGTTTACGTCGTGGGAACTGCCTCCTTAACAGCTTATTGTACATACGAGTTTGAACTAATTCGTTAACATAGCAGAAACAAATGCCTCTTGGTTACATCTGTCCATTTATTTCCTTTCCTCTTTGCCCTTTCAGCCCAATCAAGTTCACGAGCGGGGAATGCTGGGCCCGGAGCCCCCTTCTCCCTGGCGCAGGGCCCAGTGTCCTCCAGTCACCTCAGGACCAGGCCATGGAGCTGTCCACCCCGGAGCAGATGGACGTCACAACGAGCTCCGAGGTCTCGGCCCCTCTTCCCATCCGCCAGCCTACCGGGGTCAACATGGGTCAGATGAAGCAGCAAGCCTACCCCAGCATGGCCAAGCGGCCCGAGCATTTACGTATGAACCTATGACCCACTGCGCCGCTTTAGGAAAGTTTATCTCTTGACTCTTTTTTTATTTTTTAAAAGAAACAAAGCAAAAAGGTATGGATGCTCGAGACAATTCAAAATCTAAAATTGCACATCCGCACACTCCGTATACTGTCACAACCTGGAGTTTGTGCGTGGGTCTGCGACTCAGGCGTGCTGCCGACGATATCAGCGCCTCACCACTTCTCCCCTTTCTGAACTGGACTCGTAGGACTGGAAACCTTTTTGAGGAGCCGCGGCATTTTGTGCGACCTGGAAATCAAAGGCGACCATGTATCACACAGTATGCAAGCTATTTACTCGCAAATGCCGTCAGTCTACTGTACAAGGTGACGTCCAAAGTGCTTTGTGCTATTTGAATGAATGCCAGTGAGGCAAACTGCTTCCATCGGGAGATTTTGAAAGTTCTTCTCAGACAAAACAAATAATGCTTCCTGGCTCTGAGTGAAATGATATAAATTAGGTTAATTATTGGAAAAAGATCAAAGAAATGAGTATTGTGAGCAGCGGACAAGCAGAGGTTCTGGTATTGATGAATATAGCTTCATGTCTTAAGATGTTTTACACAATGGATGCATTAACTGTGCTATACATCAATCATGACTCAAAGAGCCTCGATTAAACTAGAAAGGAAATGTTGACTTTTCACATTCTTTTGACATCAAAGGCTTATTTGATGTGGTAACCATACTCTTAAAGCGTGCTACACTGTACGACAAATCACTGGAGTAGTTGACACACATCAGACGTAATTCAGCTTGATCACCACGACCACCCAAAAATGTCACTGATCTCGGTGCTGCTTTGTGTGGCTCTGGTCGCCCCGGAGATCGCGGGCCTCAGCGCCGTCAGACCCCCACCTGAACCCCGGAGAGTTCATACTGGAGACGGTGGCACCAGTTGATCTGGATCTGCAGTTGTAGGGTTTATTGCTCCAAAAAAACTCGGGGCAACATTTACATCCTCTTACATCAGCTAACTTGTTCAGGAGGGACATTTTTTTCAGAAATTCCAAAAAGAGAATTCTAATAAAATGTAAAATATAAATATATAAACAGAATGCATCGTGTTTTTTGTGTGTGTGTTTTTCTTAGGAAAGGAAAAACATCTGGAGACCTCATAAGTGCACATGTTTTTTTTAAATTGCGCATAAGATTTGTTTCAGAACTCAACATTGCATCCCATGAATGTCAAAGATCCTCACATTCATCATCAGAACATTATAGAGCGCTGCTGCTCGCATATTTAAATTACTTTACCATCACCCGGTGCTATAGTTTTACTTTATATGAATGAGAATTTGAACTCATTGTAAACTAAAATTGTGCAAAGTAAAAAATAAATCCACAAAAGTCAGTCAAAGAATACATTTAAAGTATTGTTTTTTGCAGCTGAAATGCACCTAAAAGCCAATTTAGCAGATTAAAGTATCTGATCAGACACTGATCTAAAACAACAAAAAACACAGTCTAATAGGTTTGTCAAAGAAAATCCAAACAACAAATCTAGTGCCCTGATAATGAGGGAAAAGGCAGCGATATAACAGTGATGTGCTGGTACAAAAACAGAAGGAAGGCCCAATAAACGTCAAACAAAGGCATGCAGTGTAACTTTTAACTGATGTTAATGTAGCATAAGAGACTTTAGTGCATTCCAGAGGACTCACTGGCCAAAAAACACAACTGCTGCCATAGTAAACTGAAACCGTTTGACCTTTTACATGTAGTTCAAAGTCGGCATCGGAATCAAACGATGCCAAATGAGTAAAAAAATGAAGCTCTCCTGACATGAACCCTGATTGTGTGCTTCAACGCTTTCATTTGACAGAAGTGTTTCAATGCTGTTAGAGAAAATACTGTAACATTCAGTCCTACATACAATATGAAAACAAACTGGGCACCCGCTTATCAAGTTTCTCTTCAACTTCCCTGGTCTGGGATCTCAACTGGTTTTGGGAGCAAGAAATTTACTCTATGTATTTAATTACATACTTCTCAGGCTGGTGTTAATGTCCCACTCTGCAAAACCGGCTTTATGGATGTTAAGACGTCATAATGAGGACTCCTGTAATACATTGTTGCATTAATAGTTAGTATACAGCATATTGGCCTTTCACATACAATGTGTTTGGATCGTAATGTATCTGGAAAACGCTGCGTGACTTACTAGCCTGAAAAATAATGCATATATATTTTTTGGGAATATAAGTTTTCTTTTTGCAACTTAAAAATGCCTTTGCAAAGATAACGTACCAACCAGGCCCCATTGATAACGAAGAGGTCCCAACAGTTCAAAGTCTCGCTGTCCAATAATGCGATTAAAGATTACATTTGGTCCTATGATGGATACAACTGATCAAATTTAATTAAGGACAGTGTAGAAAACGAAAGATTTGCTCCATGAAACATTTTTAATATTTCAGACATCTCACTTCACTTGACGATATTGGTAATAAAGTTATTCATGAGGATATGTGTGCTTAACTTCAAATTATGGAGTATGTATGTAAGTGGGTAAAAGTCATGTTTTGTGTAATCTACCAAACCAAAAGACGTTGAAACACCAAACAAGGCACAAATCACTTAAAAGGAAGAAAATTTAAATAATGATTTAAATAATCATTTGTTCAGATCTGAGTCAAGCAGCAATCAAAGATATTCTTCACACTTGGTTTAACCAGCATCCACTTACACTTCATGTGTATGTTTTGTCTTTTACCTTTAGTATCCGGTAATATAGATACAGTGGTGACTGGCCGGTAAGGTAAATAAGAGTCTGAAGTAATGAGTTTACGTGTTACCTCAAGTTTTTTTTAAATGTTATTTTTTGCTCATATTTGGGCCAAAAGGAAAAAAGCTGCACAAAACTACTCAACTTGTACTTCCCACATCGTATAAACTCAACAGACAGGCAATCCAAACGGGTAAAAACAACCTTTAAGTTATTTAAACATATTCTTTGAGCCAGCTCTTGTTTGGTTAAGCTGCTCCAAGCAGCAGAATATGGTTTCAGAAGAAAGAAAAAGAAAAAAAATCTCAGCTGGTTTGACCGGTTGTTTCAGTTTTCAGGGCACTGTTGCAAAAGCACGAGTAACGATGAGATGGATTTTTACCTCTACAGAGACAATGGAGTCCATCAGAGTAATGCCCCTCAAGGTAACAGAGTGTGAGTGTTTTCTTGACGCAGCAACTAGAGCAGGACCAGCAGGACCAGCTGGACTAAACGGACGAGAATGGAATAACAATATGTCCACCATTCAGCTGTCTTTGGAGCAGAGTATGCAGAGGTAAAAGAAGAAAGTGGCACTGATGAGAGGCGTCATCACCGATTCACGCTGCACCTCCATGCAGCGGGCTTCTGTTCCTGCAGGCGCCTCATCTTCTTGCCCAACCACACCCACCAGGCTAAACCAATCACAACGCACACCACTGACTCCACGTAGTAGCCATCTAGTGTAGTCACACAAGCGCCGCCCTCCTTAACGCACAGCTGGGAACAGGGACAAAGGAATCAGTGTATCAGTTCGAGGTAATGACATACACCACTGTGCAGATTTTCCCCTCGCTGCTTACTCACCCCTGCTTCCTCTACAGAGCCACAGCTCTGCCCGACGGCCCCCTGACACTCCTTAGAGGTCAGGGGGTCCACCATCCACAGAGCCAACGTGGAGGGCCAGTTCCCACCGAGGTTAGTGACCGTGTTCAGCAGGGTCATGTAGGTCCCGCCGATGAGGGGGTCGCTCACTTTGGCGTGGAAGGCCATGCAGGCCACGTACATGCTGTATAACGTAACCTGGGGAAGCAACGTGGGGAACATTCATTCAAGCTGATCAAATGTCAAACTTACTATGATATTTAATAACTTAATTCTCATCACATCAATTTACTATCTTTATTGGGGGAGTTTTTCCTGATCCGATGTGAGGTCCCGGGACAGGGATGTTAGGGATTGTAAAGCCCTCCGAGGCAAACTTGTATTTGTGATGTTGGGCTATATCAAATAAACTGAATTGAACTGCTGTTTTTATCCTTTTGACCTGATGGTAAAAATCCAACGTCCGGAAAAAGAATAATTATATAATCAATACAAATTTATTATAAATATTTTCATATTTTATTGAAGTTCCAAATGGGGGAAAAAGACGCAAATGTAACCTCCCTCACTAAAATATGCCAGTGTGAAAAAAAGTGTGAAAAAAAGAAAGAAAGGGGATAAATATGCTCCGGTCTCTGATACTTTAGATTTCCTTCTATTGCACAGTGACCTCTGCAGGCAGAGACATAACATGAACGAAGGTTGTTGGGAGGAAAAGGAACTCATCTTTCACACTCGTCTGCACCATTATACCTAAAAATGAGGCCGTGACAAACATCGGTGTGTCTGCAACACACGTTTTGATAAACCTGTTAATAGATTACATATATAATTTTCTTTTAATTGCTTCAGTTTCCACCCATCTTATGAGCAGACTGAGACTTCCAGTCCTGTTCATGATGTGCAGAGGATCAAACGCCCTTTCTAAGCAGCACACTGCCTATCTGCACATTGCTGAGATCCTGTCTCCTGGAAAAAGTAGATACAGGCCGGGCTAGAAGAGGTAAAGGGAAGAGAAGCGCGATATTAAAGAGAGTAACAGAAACACAAACCTGATGCAATGCGTAGCTCAGCAGCACGATGGCGTAGTAGTAAACTGGGAACCCTCCGTCATGCTTCACGCTGGGCGTCCACCACACCAGCAGAGCGTAACCCAGTCCTATGAGCAACCTGCAACCACAAACAGCAGCACTCTGTCAGCTTTTAGTTTCTTAAGTGTGTGTACGTCTGGGTTTGTGAGCCTGTGTGTGTTAACCTAAAAGGGAAGGCCTTGTAGAAAACATCCAGAGGTCTGGGCCCTGCGGTGTATTTGCTGATGATCACAGGTAGTAGGATCTGCAGAGGCACCATGGGCACTGCCAGCAGTGCCAGCTGCTCCTTGGGAACCCCGGCCTCCACCAGCTTCAGGCCCGTCACTGCATCTGCTGCCGAGAACCCAATCTGAAACACAAGGAAAAGGAACAGGAGAAATCTTTCATTCACTTCGGATATTTGTGTCAAGCAGCAAATGTGTATAAGCAACACTTTCAAAGTCATATTTCAAAAGTGAACCAAAGATGTTTCACGTAATGCTTCAAGTACTTTGGCGGTGAGAAGCAGGGAACAAAAGGTGAAGACTGTTGGCATCTTGATGATAGAGAACAGCAGCTTGTAGGTTTCCATGACGCTCTGTGTTTCCTCTTGGACTCGAGGCTTTCCTTTGCCTTGCTCATTTTCTCTTTTCATGATGGCTACCAAAGTCGTGGAAACCAGGAACACAATTCCCCAAAAAAACAAGAACTCTGCAGCCGAAGAACAGAAAGCATTAGAACATTACACTTCATTAAACTCGTCACCAGAAAGTACTGCTCTGTTGTAAAAACACATCCTCTGTGAGGTCAGGGGAAACAAATACCTGACAAGGTGACGATGCCTGTGTCCTTGGGCTCTACTCTGAGGTATTTGTTGCAGAAGTCTGCAGACTCCAGGGCCAGAAAAAGCACATTTCCCAGGAAGTATCCAGCTGTCTGGCCCACAGAGTTGCATGTAGAAGCATATCCCACATTCTCTCTGGACAACATAGTCAGGGCCCAGCCATCCACAGCTATGTCCTTAGAACCAGAGAAGGCACAGAAATTGGTCGACAGGAGTAAAAATCAAATTGAATGTAATTATCTTCCTGAATGTGTGTTTGTGTCACGGTGTTTGCGATCGCCTACCTGTGTGGCTGCAAGGAAGGCAAGCATAAAGAAGACCGCAGTGAGCATTACCACCTTCGGTCCTCCCTCACTTTGCATCAGTGAATTTACCGTCACAGAAAGGTAGAGCATGAAGAGGCCCAGCAGGTACTGTGTGGGCACCAGCCATGACTTTCTGAAAAAGCAGGTGGGAGGTCAAATAAATATATATATTTACAATATATCAGGAAAAAACAACAACATAAACATGTACAAGTATGTGTGTGTCCTTCTTACCGTCTACCAAACCTGCTGAAGTAGAGCGCGTCCACCAGTGGTGCCCATAAGAGTTTGAGACTAAATGGCCAGAAGACAAAGCTGAAGAAGGCTTGGTCTCTGTAGCTGACGCTCTTACTCTGTAAGATCAGAGGGATGCTACCAGCCAGTCCCAGAGGAATCCCTTGCAGCACATACAGGAACAGCAGAAGCAAAATGTTCCCCAACTCGCCACGGATCCCCGGCCGGACTCTGTGCCTCCTGTCCTGCGTGGACAACACTTTGATGAGACCCTCCCCTTCCTCTTCCACCTCTGGTTCAGAGCTTGTCTCTCCCTTGTCCATGCCCCTGATGTTTTCAGAGAAAAGGGTGGTACCCGCGATCTTCCTCTGGCGCCCGTTCTTGTGCGTTATCAAATCAGAGTCCGCCATGTTGGAACAGTGGGCATCAAACCCGCTGTACCCTCAGCGAATCTGCAGAAAAAGAATATAGGGAACTATTTAAGCAGCAAAATTGACTGCATGTCTGCCATGAATATTTTCAATCATTTGAATCTCATTAAGATTGTTATCATTGCTGTTTGGAAGGCATAGCCACAATAGCAAAGGTACAGAATGTGACAGTCAGACAAGCTGTTAATAGCAAGAATAAAGATACAATAAACAAATGGAATGAATAGAATACCATATTGAATAGAAATGTCATGGTAGAAAACAGCCAAACAGGATGAGTGGAAAAACATTCAGTGAACTACAAGGACGGACATATATATATATATATATATATATATATATATATATATTATATGCTTGAGCAAAAGCAGTCAGCAAATTGGTCAAGTGGGCACACACTTCAAATGGTAGGATAAAAGAACATATGCATACACAGAAAATTCTGCAAAAGAAGAAAGAAAAAAAGTGTCAAGTCATTACTGGGGTGAAAGGTGAAGGTGACACTTCCAGAGGCTAACAAATAGATCCAGGATTATGTTGGTTAGAAATTAGAATTTATAGAGCTTTATGTCATACTGTATAGTATAGTACAAGGAAAAAACTAAAAACTGACTGTCCAGTGTGAAATAAGTCCTAAACTAATGCAATGTGTCCGCCCACTCACTGCCTGGCTCGCTGACACCATCAGTCTCAGACAGAAAGCAATCAAGGCTTTATGGAGAAGATAAATCAATTAGTGAGTTCACCGTTGTTTTCTGCTGTCACCTACAAATCCCAAAATGTTACTTTACGTTAGCCTACACGTAAAAGACAAGCACAGTGAGATTAGCAAAACTATAACATAAATAGTTTCTAGTACAAAAAAAGACGTACAGTGGACATGCGTGAGATGAAAAGGTAAAGGTAAATCACACAAGCAGTAGGTTAGATGAATTAATGTATACCTGGTGATGATGATAACAGCATGCCAAACATGTTAATGCCAGATCGGAGAAAAAGACTGAACACAAACGGATGAATTACAGAGCAAATCAACGGGGAGACAATTATCATTATATGTGCATGCAATTGCGGATTTGTGTCATCTTAATAAAGGTAAAAAACACGAGAAAATCTCTACCGTTTCACTCAGAACAGGTTACATCGATACACACAAACACAGGAGAAGAACCAGGAAGTGCGGCGTGTGCGACGGCTAAATGTGTCCGGCACCTACAGATGACGTGTCAAAGACCAAGTGAAAGGAGTTCCGTTTCAGTTGGTGAAAGACGTGGGGAAAGAAAATACGTTTTAATAAAAGTGCACTCTTACAGCTTTAATCATCATCACTTTTTAAAAATCCTCACAACTCAGGTGTCACATGCGCGCGTGTGCTCCAGTCACGCACACGTACATCACTGACTGGTAAATGATCCTTTGGGGCATGATTAGTAGAGGCTGTATCCTCAGAGATTGGAAATATCACACCAATGATAACCTCAGTTACACAAAACGTCCAATTAACCATCATATTTAAAGCATTCATTAACAGAGTCGTGAAACTTTAAGGAAATACTGTCGGCTATCCTTTCATTGGCATGTTATGTTACATTCACAGCCAATTTAAACAAAGACATTTAAAACACCAAGCAAACCAGAGAACAAGAGACCTTTCAAGTTTTAGCATCATCATCAACTACAACAGCAAGGCAGACAGATGGTAATTTGCTCAGTTTGCAAGTCTTTTTGACTGAAATATACTATAATTAATCGGGTTGCATATTAATTAGGCAAGTCTACTAGCCTCAGTATCACTTTATAATAGACTATACCAGTGGTTCTCAACCTTTTTTCCCTGTGAAATATGTTTTCAGCCAAGTACCCCTTAACCAGCCCAAACCATTTTGGGTTGGATATAATACACAGTGCTGTGCCATTAGTGTCTGATTTAATATAGAATATATCAAATTCAGTTTATGAACTTACACTTATATTTTATTGAATATTTATCAAATAACATTTTTTAAAGGATTTTTGAATGGATGCTAATTTTAAATATAAATATATATTCTTTAAATCTCACGAACACGTACCCCCTGGAGTGCCTTCACATACCCACACTTGAGAACCACTGGCCTAGACAACATGAATTAATTCATTGCGAAGTGTGAAGCCCAGATTTTTTTTTTTTATTCATTATCGTTTAAAGTGTATCACATTAATAATGTCTAAGGAATTTATTATTATTATTATTATTATCAGTAGTTATGCACAATTTTGTTTTCAAAATGAACACAAAGAAGCCCCATTTTTTCTCGAATGATGACTGATATCCGATTGAACCACATTCAAACATTCTCCTCTGTCTTATGGTAAAGGTCATGATGCGTCCACCAATTTAAATTAGAAGTAATGAATAACGTCCCGCTCTGCCTTGTGGTTTCTATGAGTGCACGTGAAGCTGCTTATCCACACCGATGGCATGTGACAACACACAGGCATATTTGGGAGGATCATCATGTGATAACAGGAGTACTGTGAAGCTACAGTTAAATCATGTGAGAGGGCGTCGATCTACCACAACGTCTCCTGATATAGGAAAACAATGCACTCTTCATCAGAACAGAGTATATTATTGTACTTACACCATATTCACTAACCACAGAAGAGAGGCTACGCTCCCATTGTTCCAACAAACATCCTTTTTTTATGTTTAACTTATTTTCACCAACAAGGCAAACTGGGCATCTGCTTAGGGCCCTCAAAGGCTCCATATTCATGATGTCTCGGTTGGTTTGTGTTGATCTAATTAACTGCAAATTTCTTCGGGAATTTTCACCAATTATAGCAACATGTCAAACTGCTTTGTAAATATGAGCTTTGTCAAAACATACATGGTGCATGATATTCCTAAAATAAATCACCAAAGGCAGAAGGTCAACGGGGACATACAGATCAGTTGTGTCTTGTAGATTAATCCAACCATGCTCATGGTTAACCAGTGAAAGTTAACTGCAGAAGAAGTACTGCTTTAATGGTTCGTGTTCTTTGTGCACTGGAGTGAATAGGTTATAGTTTGACTGGTTATAGATTGACAGTACACCTTCCAGCCAATCAGAAATTAGTATTATTCATGGGCATGGTAACAATTGTGTTATAAAGTGTTTTTCTTTACATTTTCCACTGGATGGCGCTGATATGATCACTTATGAGTAGCAGAACCCAGTGGTTCTCAACCTTTGGTTATGTGTGCCTTTAGATGTTTTAATATTCCAACACAGGCGTGTTTATTGAGTTTTTTGTTTTTGCCTCTGAACCTGCGATTCATGCAACTTTTTATTATTTATCTTGCGTTCTGCAAGAACTTTTCTGTCCGGCTCCTTTGCAATTTGGGGAAAAAGACTAATGAGAACCATGCACTTAATTCACAGCAAAAATGCAGATGGAAGTAATAATTTGAATGAAGGCTCTGTTCCAGTAATCATCCAAATGATATGCCACTATTTAGTGTAATTAGATGCGCCTACAAGGGCCTCTTACAAAGTGGACTTTGACATCTGCCTATTTGACACTTGAAGTTGTATTGTTGCTGTTATATTCCTCTTTAGCTTTCAGTAAAGCAGGTACAAGGCTTCTGAGAGAATGCAAGAATATTTATGTCGAAAAAATATGGATACTGCAACTACATTATTATTAGCTAAATAAACAAATAAATGGCAATAGCAAAAACAAAAGTCACACATTCACAATGAGCCTTGAGGTAAAAAGAAATGGCAAGAAGAAAGGTTGTGTAACATATAGTGGAGTATATGTGTTAAAGTACAGGGGGTTCCTCTCACATACTTACTGCCTCTGCCTGACAAGAGTCTGAGGTATGAGGCTTGTGCTTGTAGAATCTATATCAACAGGACTTTCTTCATCACTGGACCTTTTTTTACATAGGGCGATACGACAACAAGTGAGACTATAGAAATGTGTCAACTGTAAGAGAGAAATTTTTAATGTATAAGATTAAGTACAGATTAGGTCAAACAAAAATAGTTACATATTTTAATTCACTGGATAAACTGGAAACAAAACACAAAATATTACCATCTGTTTGTTTTCTTAAATCTACAGACATTTTCCAGAAACATCTGTGTATTATGATACATATTCATACTGCAACATCAAATAAATGATAGCACGTGTGAGACAATTTGTTTATTCACACCACTGTGCCCCATGCCCTAGCCCACAGTTGTGGCTTTAGCTGAGAGATGTCAATACTGTTTGGTGGATATAGGACAAATTCAAATACAATTAAATTGTACCAAAAAAAATTATAAAAAAAAAAAAAAAATTAAAATAAAATATATATATATCATTTTCTTGCTTTGGATACCCCTGCGGTTAGGGATTGGCAAATATCCTGGGAGATGGGAACATCACTAAAACACCTTGCTATTAAACTCATATTCTACATCAACGTTAAAAAAAATTGCCACCCAATTACCACCACTATTTTTAAACATGGTCAGTCAAATTGTACTATGCCGTTAAGCCCAGCCCTCTTGGGGCCCCTGCCTGTTCTTCACTCTCCTTTCGTGAGATTTAACTTTGCGCTCCACCCCATGGCGGTACACGGCACGTTCATTTAGTCTGTTCCCCCCGCTGTGAAAGTTATTCCCTGCCGGAGTAGGAGAGTCTGTGACAGCCCATCTTCAAACCCCAACAACCCAAATCTGCTTTTGAAACAGTAGTCGGCGTACTGAGCCAGGAGCTAACCAGTAGCCTTTCTATCTATCTCTCTCTCTCTCTCTCTCTCTGGGACACTGAAGCGAAGACTAGAGCTCATTCCACCACACGGCAGTTCTCCATGGCTCTGTGCAACGGAGACAGCAAGGTCAGTGGTGCGGGGACGACCCGCTGCTTTCGGTACTTCGTAGCCCAGTTGACCGGTTCCTGGTGTGATGATTCCCGGTGTAGTCCCCAATCCCCGGTTAATTACGGCCTGTGTGTACCTCCGGAGGAGGGAAAGTTAGAGAGCATGCAGCGGTATCACCAGCTCTGCCGAGGAGCTCCGAATACGCTGTTGCCTGTTGCAGTATAACATGAACACGTTGCTCTTAGCCGCACGGGATATCTCATTTACGATTATCAGAAGTATTTCACACGTTTAAACTAGTCGTGGCTGCCGTCTTCCCATGGTGGCTCCCTTCCCCGAGAGCCCTCATTTCCACGCACCGCGTGGGTTTTTAGCATAGCTCCGCTAAGTTAGCCAACTGCGCTGCGGGACGTGCTGCTAACAAGCTAATAGCGATTACTGCTGTGTATACTGCCCGTGACCTAGCATGCTACACGGGATATCTGTTAGCTAGCTCGAGCCAGATTTGTAATGAAAGTGCTACGAACCAAAAGTCGTGTATTGTGACTGTTCTGGGTTTCATTTTGTAAAGTGACATTGAGCCCGTGGGTTACTAGTTCATTTCACTCGGCTGCCTGTCACATACTTAAAGCTAACGGACGTTAACTGTCAGGTTTGCTAACGTCGTCACGAAGATAGAAATAGCCAACTAGCGGTTAACGTCCCATTTTCTGACAACAGGAGCCACTGATGTCTGTGTTGTCCGCTGATTTGGTCAAGTTTGCTGCGCAACTGTCGTTTTTTGTTGTTGTCGTGATGCGACGATGTGTTTTTAATGTGAATACGCCAACTGAAACTGAGGTGATGCCTAATGCAAGTTGTTTTTAGAAAACATCTACAGCGGAAGTGTTTCATCAAACCACGTGGGATCTACCCCGTTCAAAAAAAAAATTGTTATGGAGTTCAATTGTCTATCAATGATCTGGCATCTCTCTAGTTCTTGTACTTTATTTGCTTCCCAAACTTGGATATGTGCATATGTTTATAAAAACATCCAGACTGGAAAGTTATGTCAAAGAGAAACAGATAATCAACCTTTGACTGACTTGTAGGTTTCATGTGATTCTACTGATGGGCTGACTGGTTACACCACGTTTCACAAGAGTGACTGTCTGTATTGAACGCTCACATGTCCATAATTATGTTAGGCTTCATTGGGTCACATTTTGCACGAGGACTGTCGGCGTTTAGCGTGGCATTAGGGAAACTTTTTCTGCGTGCTTATCAAACTCATTCAGTAACTACTTGTGTACATGAGACTATTCATATACCTTTTTGCCCGCTCGGCTTAACACAAGCACTTAAATCAAGACTGTTTTTTTTCTGAATGTGTGTGTGTGTTTGTGTCCACAGCTGGAGATCAGCAGTGCAAATCAGAATGGATCATGTGAGGGGGCGGTGGCGATCCTGGATGCTGGGGCTCAGTATGGCAAGGTGATTGACAGACGGGTGCGGGAGATGTGCGTACGCTCTGAGATCCTGCCTTTGGAGACCCCGGCCTTTGCCATCAGAGAACAGGGCTACAGGTACAGATATGAGAAGCATATGAACCAGATAATGTTTTTTTTATATTGCATTGTTATTACATTATTCTCATTATGGAAGTGTTTTATAATACATTTTGCTTTGGTTGGTTTCTCTCTGTTCCTCTTCTTAGGGCAATCATCATTTCAGGAGGTCCCGCTTCTGTGTATGCAGAAGATGCCCCCTGGTTCGACCCTGCCATATTCACCATAGGAAAGCCGGTCCTTGGGATCTGCTATGGGATGCAGGTATCTATCCGCATGCATACACAGTAAACTTCTGTGATGTGAGGATTTTATAGTGGTTAGGCATTTGTTCCAGGAAGCATTGGTGTCGCACATTCACAATGAGCAGCTAGACTTAAAGATCTCTCTACCCAAGGCTGCTGTTCAGCTCTCCTGGGTCCGCTGGGACTTCACCAACTTCTTCAAGGGCACTTTGACACAAGCTGAGGGAGTCGAGAACATTACTTGCGCAATTTTCCCAGCTTGCCTGGAAACTAAAACCAGCAGCCATCCATTCTCTTGCTCATTTCTCTGGACAGCTGGCAGTTATCTTTGGAATCACACTGACATGTCATCTTTGTGTCCAAGTGTTAACTTTGCTCTGCGTGTGTCTTTCAGATGATGAACAAAGTTTTTGGCGGCACAGTACACAAAAAGAGTGTCAGGGAAGATGGCGTGTTTACCATTGGACTGGACAACACTTGTTCTCTCTTCAGGTAATATGGTTGCTCAAGTGGATCACAAGCGCATTTGAACCAGATTCTGACACATCCTTGCATTTTTAAACATATTGAGTTTGTGGATGAGGACAAAACGTACAAATATACTTGGTGCATAAATAAAATGGTGTGATGCACAGTGAAGAGTAAAAATTAGTACGTGGAAGGAGGAACTAGGGTTGGGCCCACCCTCTGCATGTAGCTGCAGAGGGGAGGGCATGACTTTAACCTATTGAAGATAGCCAATGGAATCATCCTGTCACTCAACCCTAAAAAATATGCAAATTCACAAATTCCCTTCTAGATCAGTCAGAAAACTTACAGTACCATCTCTTCTCTTAAATAATGGAGGACAAAATGTTGTGGGCTGTGTTTAAAAAAAAAAAAACTGCGACTCAACAGGTTTGTCCCAGTGCCATTTACTACATAACCTGCAGAAGCAGTCCGGCAGTCACATATTTCCCCCTGGTTGTTACACAAATACTGCAGAGTCTAAAATAGACGGCTGCAGTCTTTTATTACCGTTTGGCCCTCACACTTAACTTGTATGCACCCAGCGAAAGCAGGCCTGCACACATTTATCTTTGAACGCCACACATCTTTCTCTGACGTCGGTGTGTGTCTTTATCTTCTCAGGGGCCTTCAGAAGGAGGAACTGGTCCTGCTGACCCACGGAGACAGTGTGGATAAAGTGGCCGATGGCTTTAAAGTGGTGGCCCAATCAGGGAACATCATTGCTGGTGAGGAGCACGTGAAATGAGCTGTGACCCGTTATTAACATAATCTAAAATTAGATGGTGGTCATAGACTCACGCAGGTCCCAAATAAACACATATATTTGTTTATTTTTGTTAGAAAAAAATACAGACTGTACATACACATTTGACACTGCCTCTGAGAAGAATGCTAAATATATATTTTATAGTTTCTATTTTTTTCAAATCTATTTAAATTAATTCTGTTTGTATATATATTTTTTAGAAGTGTCTTTCAAAGAGGATAAATAGCCATGTTAACAGTCCTTCGCCACATCTGATGTCCTCACCAGGGATTGCTAACGAACAGAAGAAACTGTATGGGACACAGTTTCACCCTGAAGTCGACCTGACGGAGAGAGGCATTGAGATGCTGCGTAACTTCCTGTTCGAGATTGCAGGATGCACCAGTAATTTTACCGTACAGAACCGCCAACAGGTCTGCATCGACGAAATCAAAGAAAAAGTAAACAAGTCTAAAGTGCTGGTGAGTAAAACTGCACAAAGTTTCATGATTGTGTGCGTTCTAATCCAAACATTTTTACTTGGGGAAAAAACAGCAGGAAAAAGGAAGAAAATAAAACTGCACAAAGTTTCATGATTGTGTGCGTTTTAATCCAAACATTTTTACTTGGAAAAAAAACAGCAGGAAAAAGGAAGAAAATAATTTCTCAGCACATTTGAACCAACAATGGGAGATAATTTGACTGAAGTCAAAAGCTGGGTTGCTGACTGTGATATTTAGTAGCCACTCAGGAAGTCGTGACAGCAGCAGCAGCAGCAGCAGCAGTGGTGGGAAGCAAAGTAGAACCAATTAAACTCTCAAATTAAACCATGTTTTATCTGAAAAGAGGTAGTTGTCTCCCTGAGTGCCTTCTAACTGGGCTTCATCTCGGGGGATTGTGAAGGCGATAAATGAGTGGAAGAAATGACCTCAAGGCACATATTATATTTAAAGAAATATAAGCAGCCTCTGTTTCTTGTTCTTGAACTAGAGTCTGCGGGATACGTGTTTCACTATCTGTACTCTGTCGTAGTGGCTCCTTACTTAATAGAGTTAATAGTCGGCTAATATAACTAAAGCAGTGTCAAGGCTGTAGCCCTTTCTTTATTTTTGATTGAGTTGACAATACCTAATATTTTATAGCTTGCAATCAGACAAAACACCATATGTGTCAAAGACAACATGACAAATGCGTTGGGAGGCTAACATAATACGAGATTAGACATACAGTTGTTTGGCGAGCGAGACAGTCAGAGAATTCCTCCTTAATCCAGCAGAGGTTGGATGTCCCTCAACTATGTGACTGCACAGTTAGTGACTTTTTCTAATGTTTTATTCAGGTGCTGCTGAGTGGCGGGGTAGACTCAACAGTTTGCACAGCTCTACTAAACAAAGCGCTAAACCCGGACCAGGTGATAGCAGTTCACATCGACAACGGCTTCATGAGGAAGAGAGAGAGTCAGAGTGTGGAGGAGGCCCTCACCAAGCTGGGCATCAAACTCAAAGGTAGGGACCAAAGTCCTGGTGGTCTATATGAGGCAGGGCTGGTACAAGTCAAGGGAGTGCATCCTTTATACTTGTTGTTGCAGTTTATATTGCCATGTGATGGGTAGTTATCATTATATTTGACAGACTGTGGACTAAATGACTAATCGGTATCCAAATACAATAATTATTTTTCTTCCCTAAAATGTCGCTCTATTTAGTGGTGAACGCAGCTCACACCTTCTACAATGGAACGACAACTCTCCCCATCTCTGAGGAGGACAGGACACCACGAAAACGCATCAGCAAGACTTTGAATATGACGACTAACCCAGAAGAGAAAAGGAAAATCATTGGGGATACATTTGTCAAAGTGAGTATTTGGTCTTAAAAAAGTGCTCAGAAAAGTGCTATATAAAACGTTTTTGTTATACATCAAATTTTTTTATTTCAACCTGCCAGCATGACTGACCGACATGCAATACGTGGTCATTTATCACATTGTCAGCTCAGCTGAATTCTTGGCTGCACATTTGTTCACATATGCCAATATGGCTGGTTTATTTAATTTACTACTCCACTGTTGTATCTGACGTTTTTGCTTTCCGTTGCTTCTCAGGTGGCAAACGAAGTTATAGGAGAGTTGAATCTGAAGCCTGAAGAGGTTTTCCTGGCCCAGGGTACCTTGCGGCCCGACCTCATTGAGAGTGCCTCTCATCTTGCCAGCGGCAAGGCGGAGGTCATCAAAACGCATCACAACGACACTGAGCTCATCCGCAAACTCCGAGATGAGGTACGACATGCACATATCCACACAAATACTAGGACGGCAAACGGCTAAACATCATTCACATTTTTTTTATTGAAACATTTATTTCTACATCATCCACTTAAGATGCTTTCTTTCTTCAACAGTTGTTCAGTATCTCGAAGGAGCACTGAATCTTCATTCTTTCTCATCCTTATGAGCTGTTTACTGCTCGTGTTGTTTTTGTTGTTTTTGTTGTTTCGCTCAGCCCACTTTTATATCAACGCACAACTATGCAACACCTAAGCATATACCTCGCTCCGTTGTAATGCTGATTCCACTCCTTTGTGATCCTCCAGGGAAAAGTAATCGAACCACTCAAAGATTTCCATAAAGATGAGGTCAGAGCGCTGGGGAGAGAGCTGGGCCTGCCAGAGGAGATTGTCTCCCGACACCCTTTCCCTGGCAAGTACATGAACGCATGCCAATGATGTGACCACTCTGACAAAAGGGATTATTCATATCATGTTTAGTGAGGATTTCTCCTTTCATGACCCGTCTCTCTTTCCCTCATGTACTCATTTACTTAATTCAATCAGACTGACTCAAAACTGTCCTCGCGTTGCTCTTATATTTGCTAAAAAAAAGTGCACCTCTTCTCTGCTTTGCCTTTTTAGGTCCCGGTTTGTCCATCAGAGTGATTTGTGCAGAGGAGCCCTACATCTGTAAGGACTTTGCTGAAACAAACAACATGCTCAAAATCATCACAGACTTCTCTGCAAGTGTCAAAAAGGTCAGATCAATGCAGATGCATACATCAATTGTAATAACTAGTCATCTGATGTTCTGTGTTTTAGGGAAATATCAGAAATGGGTTCAATATGATGATGAATGCACATTTTTTTTAATAGTAATTTAATCACTGCTTGCTGAAAACAACCCTCTTAGCTCTCTCTGTAAATTTCCTGATGACAAATATTGGAGGTAGTACATAGATCCAAACAAATCAAAGATGGATGGAGGATTGTCACTTTCAATACATCCAGGGGATCCACCAAGTATTTCAACTCAAAACATCAGACTACCGGTGAAATATTTGGTCATTAAAGTGCTGTAGGAGAATAAACAGTGTGTGGACTGTATTATATGTATTACTGTGTATTGACCTGACCCATCTGCATGTTCCCTGCGGTTCTTGGCAACTAGGTTAATTTTTCACACAATCTAGCAATAAAGATGCTAAGTAATGAGCAGTACAGTGGAGCGTTCTGCAAGACATTTCTGGTCATTTATTCTGATGGTTGACCACATTGCAACAAAGCCAAATCATTCTGAGGGTTTTCAATTTGTTTTTGGTACCAGTCATCCTGAAAAAAGAGCCGATTGACAGAAGTTCATATTGGCTGTTTGCTGCTGGTTGTCTGACAGTAGAACCGGGGACTCATTTGCCGTGACATGCGGAACAGCTGTTCATTTGATAAATGATTGAAGTTCGGAGTCGGTCTACTTTGACTTTATGAATCAGGGTTTTTGTGGCTCTACTGACTAAGATGATGGACTCATTGGAAAGCTGGGAAATGAGAAGTGTTCACGAAATTAGTCTAAAAAGTAGTCATAACATAGACGGAGCTATTTCTGAGCTCTCTGTCCTTGCCGTTCCAGTTTTACACACTGATTTACAATTTTTTTTTCTTTCTTTCTCTCTCTCCCCTCCAGCCCCATACCTTGCTGCAGAGAGTCAAGTCGTGCATATCAGACGAGGAGGAAGAGAAGCTCTTGCAGATCACCAGCCTTCATTCACTCAATGCCTTCCTGCTGCCCATCAAAACTGTCGGCGTCCAGGTGAACTAGCTGCTCAATCAATTCCTCAAATCCAACCAGTCGCTCTGAATTTATGTGTGTTGTCTTTTCGCTGTCCTGCAAAATCTGGTAAACTGGGCTTTACTGACAATTTGAAGGGTTTTAAGGTACACATGTATACAGTCTACATCTTCTGTCTCACATGATGTGAGTAATGCTTCAGGTGACGTGCGGCCCGACTGCTTTAAGTTGCAGTCAAAATAGGTTTAAAGCAGACTTGCTACAGTGGCTTCTTAAAGGCTCAAGTAACAGTTAAAGAGGACATTTTGTAGGTTGATCTAAACATTGCTCATACGTTTAGGAGTTGTTTGATTCACATGTCTGCGGACGGTTCAAATGTCTTTAGAACGGCAGATGAATGTTTAGAGGCAGGGGAAGCGTGAACCGGTGTTTCTCACTTCTGCCGTTTGCCTCGCTGTGTTTTAATTATCATTTTGTGGTTAAGCATGAGACACACCGATCCACACAAAGCCTTTCAGTTTCTTTCTTTTTGACTCTCTCTGTCTCTCTTCCTAGCCTAGGGATCGGTCTGTTGTAAATACTGTGACATGTTTTAGTTTCTCCCTCAACTTCTCTGTGGCTAAACATGGCAAACATAATTTTCCAGTAATTTATACGGACCTGTACTGTTTCACTGTGGGTGTGGGCGTGCCCTAGTACTTCTTGTTTGAGTTTTAAATCACCCGTAACCTCAAATTGTGGGGCAGACAGGAGACTGTGGACAAACACAGGCAGAGTTTATTGCCTGGGGATT
>JBAMJR010000180.1:2937500-2950000 GCA_038501785.1 Myoxocephalus aenaeus | reverse complement strand
CTTGACTTGTTGCTGTGCCACATGGTGGGCGGCGGACAACCCAAGATTAGCTTCAGTTTGGTGACTCGTGTGCAGGAGGCCAATACGATGGGCTACTTTGTACGTGCCTGTTCTGTTGTTTTTGTTTATTTCTTGATGTTACTCGACCTGGACTTCAATGTTTCCGGACAGGAGGATATAACACTGTTTCTCTTCACGCTGCAATCTGTATGCTTTTTATGAAGAATAAACACGACCGGAGGATTAACTAATAAGAAAATTATAAGTACAGTAGAGTTTATAACCCTTGTGTAAATTGCAACTGTCTTTTATATAATTATTTGGCTGCTCATTTGTTGTGCAGGGGCACATTTTTGCACATTTAGTCTTTTTTTTTTTTTTTTTTCACCCGTAAAGAAAGCCTTGGTGCGGAATCTTGCATCCGGTGGCACCTTCACCTTATTTAAGTGTGTCACTGTAGAGTCAAAGGTCAGATTGTCTGTTGCCATCTTATCACCGTCTCAAAAAGGCATTGACTGCTTAATTAATTTCTGTTGTCAAAACATTAAGCACATCATAATCTCTAGTCTCGTCATTTAGTCCTCAGTGAACACAGTGCTCAGGTTTAACTGAGATTTTAAAAGTGTATTGTCCCCCGGTATAGAGCCATTTCACTCGGATGCAGTGGTTCTCATGAATTAGTCTTTGTGCCTCTCATTCTCTGTTCTCTCCTTAACCTGTAGTGGCAAAATACCCCCAATGCAAAATGAAAGGTTTTCCTAACTTGTCTTAACTGCTATTAGTGTCCCTCTGTTCGGCCTTTTTATACGCATGTTTTCTGTTGCATATGTCATCATCGAAAACAACAGTTTAATAATATTGGACCCACAATTTCGTAGTTCGATTTATTTGCAACAGCGATAAGATTATGTTATGCAATTTAATGTTGTATTTTCTTTTTGGGGGGAGGGGGGCGTTTTATTATTTGTATTCAACTGCGCTCATTCTCCTTAGTAACGTGCCTCAAACCAAGCCACTGCATGCAGTTTCAACTATGATGACATTTGTACAATGGAAAACTGAGCTTTAATAAAGATCTCCATGTTGAAACTTCTCACTTCTATATTGAGCAACTTATCTCTAATTGTTTACCCTTCGCATAACTTCATTTCTAATGATTTTCATCTCTAATTTTTCTTCCCACAGTTGGAGAGTATCAATCTTTGGAGTACACAACATGCATAATAACCCCACCATAGCGCCAAAATACAGTGGGCATCACAATCACTTTTTAAGTAAATGAAATAAATTAAAGCTTACTAGCTAATGATTGATTCAAATGAGCTATTTCTAAATTATAGAACAATGTCTCGTGTTACTTTTCCTCATGTTGTTCTTGCTATTTTTACTTTTTAATTGTAATATTCTTTTGTCTGGACGGGTGAGGACTTTATGATCCAAGTCCATAGAAATAAAAGTAGATGAAGTGTTTGTGTTTACCTCATTTCCCCACTGCTTTAACTATCCACACATCATTTTGTTCATAAGAGAAAACAGTTTTCCCCCCATTGAACAGGCGGTAGAAATGATTCCATATGCTTCCAATGCAGCCTTGTGCATTATATGTACTAACTGTAAATCACAGCCAGAATACAGAAATAATACCCCAACCGTTTTCTTTAGCACTGGAAGCAAGTGACGGTGTTCTGGTTCACTTTATTAGTTTAGAAGTCGTCATTCAAAATCTACAAGAAGAGTCAAATGGAAATGTGGAAGACCCATTTTCCATTTAATCATGTGCCTCTTTGCAAAAATATCCGCCTGGACGAGACCTTTGAAATAATTTCATTAGCGCTTTTTGAAAAGTACTGCACATAATTGATTTCTTGCAGCACTCATCAGTATCGCTCAGATGTCTCTCACGTGCCTAACAGAAGTCACAAGGGATCAATCACACACACACACACTCTGAAGGTCATCGTTTCCCATCAGCAACTATATGAAAATATCCTAATTTTTACGATTCCTGCTTTCATGTGTTTCAACTTTCCTTTATTAAAATAAATCCATGTAAACAGCCGTATTGTTGAGAGACGTTTTTAGACTGTAGCTTATTTGTGTGCAGTCGGCCCCTGCTACCCAGCAGAGGTCCCTCTGTGTGCCGGGGTTCAGGTGTGTGTTTCTCCCCGCTGACTGAGAGACAAGAGCAGACAAGTTCAGTCATCCATCAACACACGCTCAGACCCGCACTCTGGGGACGAGGCATGATTTTGGAACAGTAGCCGTGATGTTAAGTTGCGTAAAGACTGTACAAGTTACCACATGCAGCTGCCAATTAACGTGTGGCCTGTGGCAGTTTAACCCTTTGCGGCTGACCCGTGTGCAGACTGAGAGACTGATTCTTCTTTACAGGATGAAGGAAAGAGGGAACAAAGAGAAATAAAATGATGGGAGTTTAAAAAATATATATTATTTGAAGTTGAAGTGTGTGTTTGTGCATGCTTGGGGATTCAGGGACCAGTTTGTGCTCTTGGACATAAAAAATCAGTGTAATGCTGTTTGATCCAAACATAATTGTATACACAATTAATCAGAACATAATGCTTTGATAATTACTGAAATCATCTCAAATTAAAGTCCTTGTCTATGTTTCAATGAAGATGAATATGTCCTCGCCCAGAGTCCTCCTCTTCACTTGTGTTCTCAGGTTTCCCCGTGCAGCACATCTCCCTCGAGATACAGACAGGACACCTGTCACACTTTGCTGTCTGCCACGACGAGAGCTCTCCCGACTCCTTTCTGCGCCCTCATAGCATGGAAATCGGTCGCTTTTTGCTTGGATTATGTGCCTTTTTTTTCTTTTACAGATCTCTTTCAGCAATGTCCACATGCAAGCTGAAGGCCAAGTTCCAGTTGAGCGGCTACAAGGATGTGGAGAAGAAGAAGGTTGTCGTCGGGGGGATGTTTCCTGTTCACATGCGTATAGCTTCCAGTGATGCCAACACGTCAAGGGTGCCGGTCTCCTCGGGGTGCGAGGGGTGAGCTTCTCATTTGTCTTTTGTATTGGTTGTTGTTAGAATATATTACGCTAATCTTAAATAATCTCAAAGGCCTAATTAAGTGACATTATTTCATATTTTAGCCTCTAAATGAGAAATAACTTGACGAGTATATGTTTCTACCTCACAGTGTGCTTCTGAGAACACTTAACCTCATGATTTTACCATAGAAATCCAGAAATCCTCTGGGGCCAATTAGCCTCAGTAGCCCATATTATCATGGAGACAGGCCTTTACACTGTAGGGTATGGAAGCCCATTTCCGCCACTGTGATAAAAAAATTAAGATCCTGTAAGTCATAATTATGAGATACTATCTCATAATTATGACATAACTATCTCATAATTTCGATTTAGTATCTCATAATTTCGACTTACTATCTCATAATTTTGACTTACTATCTCATAATTATGACATACTATCTCATAATTTTGACTTAGTTAAGTCATAATTATGAGATCCTAAATCGAAATTATGAGATAGTTAAGTCATAATTATGAGATAATATCTCATAATTTCGATTTAGGATCATAGTAGTGCGCAACAATAATCAGCAAGTCTGCAAACTGTCCTCTTGTGGCTAATTTAGGTAATAACATCAAAAGACTGAAATAGTCTGTGCGTATCCAGTCGTAAAGTATTTTCATTTTGCACAATCTAAGTTTTTCGTAGCTTTTTGCACACCGTTATCTCCGCTCTCTCCCATCATCCTCCAGGTTTAACTTCCGTACTTTCCGCTGGACCCAGACCATGCTGTTTGCCATCAACGAAATTAACGAGAATGAAAACCTGCTGCCCAACACCGACCTGGGCTATGTCATCTACGACTCCTGCTTCACCATCTCCAAGGCAGTGGAGGGCACCCTCACCTTCCTGACGGGCCAAGACGAGGCCGTACCCAACTACCGCTGCGGGAACGGCGCGCCTCTGGCTGCTCTGGTGGGCGCCGGGGCTTCCGATCTGTCCATTGCCACGGCGAGGATACTCGGACTGTATCACTTCCCACAGGTAGGCCAGTGGTGAGGTAGATGAAGACCAGAAGAAGACAAGGAGGATGAACAAATAGAGAGAACGAGTGTAATGTTTGTGTCCTCTTTAGGTCGGCTATTCTTCCTCTTCCTCCGCCCTGGGAAGTAAGTTCCAGTTCCCCACCTTCGTCAGGACCATTCCCAATGACGAGCACCAGTCTACAGCTATGGCCAAGCTGGTGCTACACTTTGGTTGGACTTGGGTGGGCATCATAGCTTCCAATGATGATTACGGCAAGTATGGCATCAAAGACTTCAAGGAGGAGGTGGAGAAAGCTGGTGTCTGCATCTCCTTCTCTGAGACCTTGCCCAAGGTAACATCTTTTCAACATTTCACCGTCCCTCCTGCAGTTCTGATCACACACTGTCATGCCGGTCTTTCTGCCTGTTGAATTTTTTTTTTTTTAAACTTCAGGTGAGTTCACCAGAGGACATGCAGCGTATTGCTCAAACCGTAGCTGAGGCCACGGCCAAGATCATTGTGGTCTTCTCGTCAGACGTGGACTTCAGCCCTCTAATCCTCGAGCTGCTCCGGCACAATGTGACCAACCGCACCTGGATCGCCAGCGAGGCCTGGGTCACCTCCGCTCTCATCAACCAGCCCGGGGTGAGTGCTCAGTCCAGCGATGCCTCAGGGTGAACGCTCATTGATGGATTGACTGAACAGACATGAAGCAGATGCTCCACAGGCTCTGAATCACAATTTGAGCTGAAGTTGACAATGTGCATGTTCTTACCCAGGTGAACTCGTTGCTCGGTGGCACTTTGGGCTTTGCCATAAAAAGGGCTGAAATCCCGGATCTTCAGAGCCATCTACTGGATTTGGACCCCTATGCTAACCCGCTCACAGAGGAATTCTGGGAGACGGTGTGTTTATTAAGCTGTCTATTTGGCCAGACTGTCAACATATCTGTCTCCACCCGTCTATTAACCATGTTCAAAATGAGGATGAACATTCAGTGGCAACTCTAAAAGTCATGCACAAATCTAGAGACATTTTGTGACCTTATCTTTTGTCTTGTAGGCGTTTAACTGCACATTGGACTATGGCAAAGCGTTGAGGCAGGCCAAAGAGAGGGCCAAGGAGGTCAACAGCACGCTGTCCAGGGCAGTGAGGGCGGTTCCTGATGGGCTGTGTACAGGCAGCGAGCCTCTGGCACAGCTCAGTAACACCTACTCCGATGTTTCCCAGTTACGAATCACTTACAGGTCAGTTCTCACTGCCCATATTGCTCCCACAAGTATGAATGATTTGTATCTTCATGCTACTGGAATCGCGTGTCCAACACCTATTGCCTCCATAATTAAAGTGTCAGTACACCCAAATTACAAAAAGTTTTAACAGGCCCTGGAGATTGTTTTAGTTTAATGTGCTCAGATTTTGAGATACCTGACCTCCAGAAACACTGTCTTGGGAACTAATAATATAATATATTATATAATATATCATTTTTTTGATAGAAAGTAGTTCCAGTAATTAATTGTGCAGAAAACTTCACTAAACTATCTGCAACACCACATAGAACTACGAGGTGAAAAATATTGTTAGATTTTAGCAATTTTTGTGAGGTAATCCTTCAATGATACGATCACTCTGATGTGCTATGATGGGGCGATTGGTGATGGTGATGATGATGAAGATGATGACAAAGATGTATCTCCACAGTGTGTACAAAGCTGTGTACACTGTGGCCAACGCCTTGCACAACCTGGAGGGTTGTATAAAGGGACTGGGGCCATTCGTTGGAGGGAGCTGTGCTGACATCACCAACTTTGAGCCATGGCAGGTAAGAGTGTGTGTGTGTGTGTGTGTGTGTGTGTGTGTGTGTGTGTGTGTGTGTGTGTGTGTGTGTGTGTGTGTGTGTGTGTGTGTGTGTTTACGCGCACGTGTTTCACTCAGACGTGGCTCCGTTGTTCTCTCCCTCAGCTGATGTACTACATAAAGAACGCGCGCTTCAAAGTGCCGCACACGTACGAAGAGATCTACTTTGAGGACGGAGATGTGAATGGCGCCTATGACATCATTAACTGGCAGGTCAACGACAACGAGGAGATATCCTACGTCACCGTGGGACACTACGATGCCTCAGCAGCTCTAGAATACAGGATGGTCATCAGGAACGACTCCATTGTGTGGAACAATGAAATGATGGAGGTCAGCAGCATGTTGATCAAGACAGAGTTGAACTCTTCTCGATTACGATTAGTGTCACATGCATGCGTGTCTCTGTGTGTGTGTGTGTGTGTGTGTGTGTGTGTGTGTGTGTGTGTGTGTGTGTGTGTGTGTGTCTTGCAGCCTCCTCGGTCGGTGTGCAGTGAGAACTGCAAGCCGGGCTCCAGGAAGGGAATCCGACAGGGAAAGCCAGTGTGCTGCTTTGACTGTATTCCGTGCGCTGACGGAGAGATGAGCAACTCCACTAGTCAGTATACAGCTTCCAAACTGTTCTTGATTGACACGATGGTTTCTTCCTGAAAAGTCGGAACTTCTACTGAAATATAAACCGACGTTACTTTTAACACAAAGACATTCAAGACTAATGTTAGAAGAACATACTTCTGTTTTTACTTCATTTAATAGCCTGCAATGACTCAACTTAATCTCACTTTCCTAAAATTACACTTAGCTGTGGCATACTGGTGTATGCTTTACAGTGATATAATTGGGGCAAATATAAAATAATCACAAAGTAAATGTGCTTATGACATCTTATAATACTTGAACACACATTATTGAGAATATACAAACTACCACAGGGAGGAAGCTGCGTTAATTGTTTCCTCACAAGGATAGAAAATGCTGCAAAACTAAGCATGGTGTCAGAATCCCCTTCGACAAATAATACACTACAAAAGCAAAAACATGCATTATTTTACACTCATATTCATTGACACTTCACACTGAAATGGTGCTCGATCAGGAATGTCTTCTGTCATGTTTTAGAGGCCACTTCTATCTACTGGGCATCTTGCTCTTCATTTCTGGGCGGTTTCCAGACTAAGTCTGAGTTCCTCCCTCTCTGACAGATGCCCGTGCGTGTATCCTGTGCAGATATGATGAGTGGTCCAATGAAGCTCACGATACCTGTGTCCCCAAAATCATTGAGTTCCTGGCCTATGGAGAGCCGCTGGGGATCACTCTCATCGCCATCTCGGCCTTCGGAGCTCTAGTCACCATCGGTGTCGGGGTGAGACTCACTTGAGGGAAGCCAACAGAGAAACTCTGCCTGTTGCAGAGAGTAAGGAGCCAAAACCTCCGATGGTGTGATTCCCCTGTTCTTTTCCCCCCCAGGTGGTGTTTTTTCAGCACCTCGAAACGCCTCTGGTGAAAGCCAATGATTCTCTGTTGAGTTTCTCGCTGCTCTTCTCGCTGGTGGTGACCTTCCTCTCCTCCATCATCTTCCTCGGAGAGCCTCAGCACTGGAGCTGCATGACCAGCCAGGTAGCCCTGGCTCTGGGCTTTGCTCTCTGCCTTTCCTCTCTCATGGGTGAGTCCACTGCTTTGTTGTTGTTGTTTTGTTACTGCACTGCTGTGTGCATGTATTAGAATATATATAGACACAGCCTGTCTATCTACTAACTGCTCCGTGATACAGGTAAGGCCGCATTGCTGATGCAGAGAGCTCAGGCTCTGAAAGCGACCCGGATCAAAGCCAAAGAAGCTGCCAAAGCTGCAAAGTTGGCTGCAGCTGAGGCAGCAGAAGCAGCAGCCAACAGCGGCAGTCCTGATGTCATTGTAACCAGCACCTTTACCAACGGTGATGCCAGCGATGCCTGCGCTAACCCTGAAGTTGACAGTCTCAACTGTAGAACCCAGAGGGCGATAGCTGTTGTGGCAACTTTAATACAGGTAGAAACAAGAAAGAAAGGAAGTTAAGCACCTTTACTCTGACCCGGTCCTGTATTATATCTGACTTTCTTCTACCTAGGCTATAGCGTGCACAGCGTGGCTCCTCATCATCCCTCCACACCCCATTGAAAACACCTCTACCCAGAATATAAAGATCATTCTGGAATGTGATGAAGGCTCTGTGATCTTTATCTGTTGCATCTTCGGCTATGACATCCTGCTGGCTCTGCTGGCCTTCATCTTTACTTTCATAGCCCGCAAACTGGAGGACCACTTCAGGTAGGAAACACACAGGGTTTCAGAGGAAGGAAACTGAGGAGTAGTTGAGATCATGGCAGCCACTAAGGTGGAAATAAACTATAATATTTCTGCTATAGTTATATATACAGTTGTGTAAATCAGTTTTAAAACTGATCCTGAACTTGATTTTTGTCCAGAAAAAAATGCCAAAAACATTATATTGTAGCGTAACATGTTAAAAGGGATTATTTCTTTCTGTTTACACTTCCTCATCTTCTTCTCGCACAAACCCACAAACACACTGGTATTAATTTGTAAAAAGTAAAAAGACTATATTACTTTTCTAATTCAATGTCTACTTTCGTTGTAAAGAACCTTTCTCTTGACTCTAAAGCATCGTTCTTACTCTGTTTTCCAGTGAGGCGAAGTGTATCACCTTCGGCATGCTCGTCTTCTTCATCGTGTGGATCTCTTTTGTCCCAGCGTACCTTAGCACACGTGGCAAGTTCATGGTTGCCGTCCAGATTTTTGCCATCTTGGCTTCCAGCTTCGGCCTGCTGGCCTGCATCTTCTTGCCCAAGTGCTACATTATTTTGGTCAAACCTGAGCACAACCGAGAGGAGATGATGAGGCCCCGCGCCAAACCACGCGACGGGACCTCAACCGGGACCTCAGCCTCATTCAATACAGCTGCTACTGAGGTCACTGCTACGATTGCATCCACTGCTATTGATGGTTAGCGGAGCTGCACCAAGAACTAAACAGAGCCACGATACTGAAATCGTAAAATAATGAATTGGGCAACCGGTCCAGCTGATTAGGGTCCCTCGTCTTGTTATTCACATATATTTTACAATCCTCTTGTTTGTCCATAATTAATAGACAAAATATATTTTAAACAAAATATTTATCTTTACACTGTTTGTCAAGTCAAAGTCAAGTGTACCATTACCTGCAATAGATAGAGAGTTGATTTCAATCAGCAAAGTCCACGAGGAAAGAAAACTGCTACCTCAACGATAACAATATATATTTAAAAAAATGCATTTTTAACATTTTTAACAACGGTCCTGATACAAATGTCAAATGCAGGATATTTTTAACGTGCAATATAATATTGACTTTTCTTGCTTTATACTATGATGTCATTGAGTCATGCTAACTTATACTTTAACAAGTTCAGATTCTTATAATCAAATTGCTGTTGTTTCAGTTGTGCAGCATAATTACAATAAAGGCAACGTTTTACCTCCGATATTGTACTGCTGTACTAACACATTTCAAACACATTTGACAATTTATAAACACATGATTTAGCTTATGTTGTTCTCATTCAAATATTTGCATAACTCCCAGTTCCTATAATAACCTATCAATGTGATGAAAACTAGTGTAACTCTGTTAACATAATACATTTCCTCCCATAATATATTAGACTTTCATACGTGTTTTTTCTTGTTGAAGCAATGAGTTGATTTTATGCACATTTTTGGGCACTGCTTTTACTGACTGTCAAATATTGGTAAAAATTCAGGCAATAAATGACTGTGAACTGCATCTGTCAACTCCGTAGTGTAGTTATTGTCCTCTCTCAGTGCAGAGAATAATCTTGTTTTATGATTTTGTCTCTGAACATAGCCATGCCTCCCTATGGCCACTAGAGGGCTGCCAGATAAATTAATTGATTTAGTGCTTCAAGAGGACTTCTTTAAAGCTGCACACATTTATATATATATATTACTATATTTTTGTATCAGCAATAGATCCAATTACTTTAATGTTAAAAGGGTCCTGCATGTATCCTGTTCACTTATGAAGAGTGGTCTAATGAAGCTCATGATACCTGTACCAAAAATCATTGAGTCCCTGGCCTTTGGAGAGCTGCTGGGGATCAAACCAACAGGTGACAAACCAAAAGATGTCTCCAAATGAATGATATAGGAAGTATTTTCTGACATGTTCGCTATCATAACTTTATAAGGTGATAATCAGAATCAGCTTTATTGGCCATGTGTGTTACACACGCATGGAATTTCACTCCGGTTTCACGTAGCTCTTCGTACTTATATACATACACAATATACAATAAACAAGATAAATATAAAAAAGACATTAAAGACAACGGAGACAAAAATGCAATTAAAGACAACAGTAGTTAATGTCAGACGTTGATGCCAGCTTGCGCGGCTGACCCCAAGTGGCAAAAAGAAAAGCACTCAACGCAGCTCAGGGATAAGCAGGTCCGAAGAGGAACAAATAATGGCCTATGTTTCAACATTACTTCATGACAAGCAGTGCTGGTTAGCATGCTACCACTTTATATTAGCTTAGCAGATGTAGCATAGAGGCAAGTAGGAGAAGTTGCAGTTCAATTTGTTTTCAAACCTTGTTTTCAAAATTTGTTTTCCTCTATTTCTAATTCAAAGGGAAGTTTCTGTGGGAGTAAACATCTTGGTTGCTTAAAAAACCCACCAACATTTGTTCATAGATAGATTAACGGTGAAAAACTGAATAAATCACGGAAAAAAAGGATGATATTTCATTTGAGGAATATATTTATAACATTGACGGAACGTATTCTAAAGATTTTGTTATTTAGTGTCTTTTAAATTAGCATTTTGCACGTGGGAGAGACTTTTAATGTGAAGTCTTCTCACTCTTCTGCCGTTTCCCAAAGAGCTTAGAAAGGGAGGAGAAGATGAAAGGAAATATGATGCGCCATGAAACTTTGAAGTTTCTGTCTGCTTTTCAGCATTGTTGGAAAGACCACAAGAAGAGAGGAAAGCATACGAAAGCTTAAAAATATATATACGTCATTGAACAATATGAAGGCAGAGAGAATCTGCCTGGGTGTGTCTCATACATTATGGTGAACTTATCTATCTCATAACCTATCTTGTGTTTCATGCATCACACATAATCTTTTCATGATTTTGAATCTTTTGTACATTGAAAAAAAAGAAAGAAAAAGCTGCATTAGTGATCCACCCATCCTATTATCCTGTCATGTGTTTGGATGCTGTTTTGTGTCAACGCAGGTGGCTTTCCTCCACCAGTATATGTGTGTGTGTGTGTGTGTGTGTGTGTGTGTGTGTGTGTGTGTGTGTGTGTGTGTGTGTATTGTTCTTACTGTCGCTCATGAGCATGTGACTTTCCAGGAAGCTGTGAAGTCCAACCAAAGCTGTCACCGTGGATGGTAATACATCCTCCGGGTGACGGAGTGGTGAAGGAATGTGTTTATAATTTATTGCCAGCTGACGAGAGTGGACAGGAGTTTATACATGCATGGTAACTTGCAGGAGTTTTTTTCAGTTAACACTTGTTATAAAGTCAATAATTTAGCTTTTCTGTGTTTTGATATCTTCATGTTTCATATCGCAGGTCCAAGTGCAACATAGCGATACATAGTCACATTTACAATTAATGTAAAGCATCATACACTCATCAGGACAAGTTGTTTTTTTCCTTCTATACTGTTCAAGGAACACTGTGCTCTTAAATTAGCCTGCGTTGATTCTCGGCCAATTCAGTGATTCATTTTGAGAAGTTCTCATCCACTTCATACGCCTGAAGGGCTTTGAGTCTTTGGTTTATCTTCCTCGGTCTCCATGTGATTGATAAAGAACTAAGTGAGTGACACAATCCAAATGAGCCAAAGAGCTGATGTGTGTTTCTATTCCAAGTAACCGTCCAGCCAACTAACAAAAGGAGAGGAATGGATCGACCTTTAATCGCTGGAGACAGAAACTCTTCAGAGATGCAGAGAGGAGCGTCGCTAATCATCAACACGGGGTGGTCTTGTGATTAATCATTGTAGTGTGTCTGGGCTGGTGCAGTGTTAGTCACTCAAAATGATTAATAGAGCTATGTGTGTGTGGCTTTGTTGGATGTATGTGTTTTAGAGCTTTAGTCTACAACACACACCAGCAGAGGGAGATGCTCACTGATGCTGCTGCAGTGAGTCTTGGACACGTTCCACATTAAGGCCATAGATCAGGACAAGATCAGGGACAAACACAATGAGAGATGAACAAAGTGTCTCTGTGAGCTGTTTGGCAACAACAAGCCTACAGAACAGCTTCATGCTCCTTGCATAGATTTTTTTAAACCTTTATTTATTCAGGGAAGTCAAATTTGAACTTACCGGAGGGCCATTCTTCATCGGTATATTCCCTCATTTGGGGTAATGATACTGGGTGTGGAGAGGGCGGTCTAAACATGTCACTCCAAAATCTCCCACAGGAGTTCAGCTGGGTCGAGGTCGGTTGGCCGTGAAGGCGATAACATGATTTCATACAGATTGTCGCGCCCTGCAGGGGGCATTAGCCAATCAGGTGAGAGCCACAC